>CM061531.1:199028723-199102406 GCA_030545055.2 Neoaliturus tenellus
TGTTTAATGTTAAAATTGTCAAATTACAGTAGGCCTAACTTAAATTTTATTACAGTACCGAAATTAGGCCACAGTAGGCAGTGTAGTTTACAAATAAAAAAGTAGGCCAACATAGAAAATTTTTTTTAACTGTACTACAAACCCCCTAAAATAATTTTGGACACACAAAATCAAAATTCCATTTTTTTAGAATTTTATCGAAACAAGAAAAACATACTAGGCCTACAGTAAAGGCAATAAGCATTTTGACAAAATTTTATGATGAAACCAGAATAACAGTAGGTACTTATACCCTAATTACTTAAGAACACATGTAATTTAAGATCTACTTAGGAACATTTTGCCTTTGACTAATGTGAATAGACTTCTTATAGCAAAAGGGGGTTTGAAATCTATTTACAGTGGTGTGATCTTCTGCAGCGTAAGTTACATTAAGTAGGCCTACAAGTGACATATGATAGGTAAATCAGTACTACCAGTAAATCAGTTAGTAGACTAACATGAATAGACTTCTCATCCAATGCTTTTTGTTTGATACCGAAATTTGGAAGGTTCATCGTCCGCACAAAAGACTTTGCGATCAATGTTGAAATTATTAGCTAGATTTACAGAGCTACAAAAACATTTTACCACAACATTAACATAACCTTCCGGTATAAATGTTTCATCCTTGGTTAAGAAGACTGGAAATACTGATCTACCTATCATAGTGTAGGTCACTTGTACGTACACCGCAGAAGATCATATCACTGCAGATAGGTTTCAAACATGCCTTTGCTATGAGAAGTCTATTCATGTTAGTGTATATAGTCAAAGGTACTACTACTCTTCTTAAACAAGGATGAAACATTTATAGGCCTAACTGTGTTTTTAGGTTGTGGTAAAGTGTCTTTGTAGCAATGTGAATCCAGCTGAATAACTACAACATCGATCGCAATGCCTCTGGCATGGCATATAGGCCTACAGACCTTCCAATCAAACAAAAGCATTGGATGAGAAGTCTATTCACGTTAGTGTATAGTTAATGATTTGACTAGGCCTAAGCCAATTATGGCTCCATTCCAATCCAAAACCTATTGGTTCACTAAAGTTTCCTAACCCTCTAAAAATCGTAGCAAACACTCGGAGGTTGTAAACCTGCAATGAAATATTGAGGATGAACACCCAGAGGGTTAACAAATTAGACTGTGTTCATAATACAATGTAATATAACATGTTTTGGCTTACCATGCATTCCGGTTGAAAGATTTTCTTGGGCAAAACACATTACACAATTTTTGTAGGATTCTGATACCAAAAGGCACATCTTTAATTGGAGGGGCCATATTTATAAATTAAGTTTTATGTGAATAAATAGATCCTAACAATATAATAATACTGAACTTTTGAATAGTAAAATTCTTAAAAATAAATAACTTTAATGATAAATTGAGAATTTCATGACAAAACAACCTTTTTTCTTTGGCGGAATAACAATGACCAATGCCTAGTTAAAGCCATAATTAAGGGATAATTTTAAAAGCAACCCCCTCACTGACACTACACAAAGTCTACTACTGTCACTTGGTAGACTGAAAGACTATTTCACTAGCAAGAGCTTGTTATAAGGAGATAATTCACAGGGAACAAAAAGATAAGATAATGTTTGTTAATATAATGTCGATCCACGAGTCCATAGTTCAGATAACCGTTTAAAACCAAGCTGTTAAACAAAGTAAACAAGAGTCACTTGAGATTGTGTAATGTTACTTGTGGCAACTCTATTGAAAACTGATCTGAACAAGTGAACAAAGACCCAACCAACTGAGCAAACTATCATCGTATTCATCGTACATACATAACCTAAACATAAACCTAAACAACAATAATTTTTGACGTTTCGACGGAATAATACGTCGCGCCCTGGGACAAAGCAGCTGACTCATATTGACTCACGACTGGCAACAGGAACGCAGCTCTTAGAAAATTTTTATAAAACAGCAAGGCAGGAAATATACGCTTTCTTTATACATGTATAAAATGTAATCTTCAAACGGAACTGGCATACATTTTCAATAGTTGCTGTTGCTGAAAGAATGCTGTACATGGTTTCCTCATATTTCGTACGATATTGTGAGGGCAAATACATACTACATAAGAATTGTGGATGGTTATACGCGATGGCTTGTGGATGCGATATTCCCTGGTGGGGAATAACGTCCGCACTAGTGAATACTAGTTCATCCATAAATAACATCCTCATAATTAGACCAATTCGAATATATATGAGGTCGAAATTGTGGTTCGGATCCCACGTTTAGGTAACTAGATAACGTTGGCTGTTGGGCAATTAATTAACAGTCTTTTCTTTCTTTCTTATTTGCTTTCGCAGGCTGGACTAAAAGTCATGAAGCTTCTTATTCCTTTAGTTTTAACTTGGTTCACTGGCTGTATGTTTGTTTTGTTAGGTCATCACAATTAGGGTTGTTAGTTCACATGTACACTTAGTAACACAGATCTGCAACACACAAAATAAACCTAATATTAGTATACACAAGGCTGAGTTATTTTGTTGGTTTATAGATAAGGATTTGGTAGGTAAAACTTCACGCCTGGGGCCAATCAGGCTGGGACACCAGAAAGGGGAGGGCCGCGGATGAAGAAAACCGTGATCCCAGGGTAGGGTTGGATGGACCTTACCTAACTGATCCATTGATTTCAAAGTTTCCTGTTTAATGAAGCAATTAATTTTTAAAATGGATCCCATGTATTTCTGAATTTTCTACTTTGAGAATTTCTACTAACTGCGGTGGAGTTTTCCCATTTTTATTCCTAATGCTGTTGTGAATTTTTTTTCCGTTCTTTCTGGTAGGCTGGACACTGTATTATGATGTGTTCTAAGGTTTCGTTTTCACCTTTTATTACATCTGTAGCAAATTGGAGAATCGACTTTTTTCATTTGGAACATTCTATAGTTCCATTGTACAAGTGGCCAAATCTTAGTCTGCATAAAGTTGTTGTGTTGCTTCTGTTTAATTTGATTATGTTGTACCATAATCAAACATGAATAGGAAACATTCATAATGCTTTGAGGGATTTTAATTGGGTTAGGCTGTATTTAAACTAGGTTAAATTACCTTATGGTCCCCCAGATTGATCTTTGGAAATCCTTTATGGATTACGCGTTTCGGCTTACAGTCATCTTCAGATCCTCAAGTAAGAACTTGCTTCCCATATCTATTGGTGAAAATTTAAAAAAAATTACATATGAAAAATGCAAAAAAAAACCCATTTTTGGGGTACAAAACCCCCCAAAACTACCCCTTCCGGTAGGTCGATATGTCTGGTTTACAAACTCATCCGAATAAACGTAGGATTACACATCTCTACCAAATTTGGTGTCGATCGGACCATTTTTACGAGAGTTATCGTGTCTAGGGACACATACATATATATATTATATATACATATATACATATATATATATATATATATGTATATATATATATAATTTTAATGACTATTATTTTTGTTCTCTGGGCACCTAAAAACGAAAAAGTAACATGGTCCCGGGCTTAGGTCTTACCATGAGACCTACGGTAATAGCTTATTCCCTATGGGAAATTCGCTAAATTCCCAAGAAATTAAAATACAGTAACCTTTATAAGAGAGAAAATAAAACTTTGAAAGGAATTCAAGATAAAATTAATAAAGATAATCTCATCATCACGAAAGGTGACAAAGGAAATACGCTTGTCATAATGAATCTTGATAATTATGACGGTAAAGTAAAATAATTTATTTTGATAAGCTCCCACGTGACCCAACCCCTGTATACACAAAAGATATCAATAAGGCAGTATCTAACAGTAAGCATATATTAAATGACGGAGATATCAGATACATCAAACCTATCAATCCACATGCCCCTCCACTGAAAGGCCTACCAAAACTACATAAAGATGGACAACCTATGAGACCCCTCGTGAATTACATGCCAGCATCGGCATATAAGCTAGCCAAAAAACTTGAAAGAATGATAAAAACCAACGTCACTCTGGAAAACAGCCTCAGCCTAAAAAACAGTATGGAATTAATAGATAACATTAAACACATTAATCTCAAACCAAGATACACATTAGCCTTTTTAGATATATCGAATTTATATACGAATGTACCAGTACAGGAAACATTGAACATTTTACAAGAAAATTTGAAAAATCAGTCCTCACTTAATGATAATGAAATTAATGAGTTAATGTTTTTGCTACAGACAGTATTAAAACAAAACTATTTTTGCTTCAATGGTGATTTCTATATACAAAGAGAAGGCCTAGCCATGGGATCACCTCTTTCAGGAATCTTAGCAGAGGTGTTTTTGAACAACATTGAAAATAATAATCTTTGGACCAACAACAACCATTACAGAAATAAGATTATTTGCTATTTTAGATACGTGGACAGTGACGGATTTACCACTAGGCCGACTAGGCCCTGGCCTATGGCCGCGGGCTGCAGGGGGGCCGCACGGAGTCCCAAATATTCATATATTTTTTTAAGAATGTACTTGCACGGTAAAGATGAACATCAGCTTTGAGCCCTGATTTTTTGCAGACTATTTTAGTTGAAAAACGTAAATTCACAACACAACAGAGAGACTTTGGTGAAGCCATTGTGATCAATAAGGACCCCATTGCACCAACACTATTAAATACAGTTTGGTAAAATTGAGTACCGTACGGATAGCCATCTTGACTCTTTTGATAGCCTCCTACCAACAGCAATTTGACCAAGTAACGGACATAACATCCCTAAAATACAGCGGCACGCTTTTCACAAACGTTTGAGCAGAGAGTAGTGACTCCAGTTATAGCATAGATCCATTGACTATAAATATAGTCAATGATAAAGCATAATGGGCCCCATTCCCCACCCCATTTAATAGCTGGATATTCCAGCATCTTTTCAAGACGAGCTCGTTCTCATGGATCAGAGTGTACACATACAATTACACTTTACTCGTACTAGAGCATAGGATAAAAAATTAACGACTGTTTTAGCTTAATTTGAGGATTTTAGTATTATACTTTGGTCAATGAAGGGGGGGAGGGGGGTCCCACAGAAAAGTTTGCCTAGGGCCCCAACCTTCGTAAATCCACCACTGTACGTGGATGATATTTTAGTGATATATGACGGCAACAAGAGGCAAATGAAATTATTAAGTAACTATATGAACTCAATCCACCCACAACTAAAGTTCACAACCGAATTAGAAAACAATAGTAAGCTTAATATATTGGATCTAACCCTCACAAAAAATGGTGAGTTTATCTCTTTCAATATCTTTAGAAAACGAACAGCCACTGATTTCACAGTACATGCTACCTCTCACCATCCGTTTTCACATAAAATCGCAGCATACAACAGTTTCACACATAGATTGCTATCTGTACCGCTTTCCCCAGAAGATTACGAAACTGAGAAAAATATTTTGAAATATATAGCTGTAGTTAACGGATTCAGCCCCACATTGATTGACACATTAATAAATAAAATACTAAAGAAAAATGTAATAAAAAATCCTGTTAGTAAAACGGTGAAAGAATACGTGTCAGTAGGATGCGGTGAAAACATCCCCTTGAACATAAAAAAACTAATTAAGAAAACACGGAAAAACAATAGCCTTTAAAACTTCCAACAAGCTGCAAACCCGCCTGAACCCTAAAAAACCAAATAAAGATATAGGTGAGAAGACTGGAGTGTACAAGATCGAATGTGATAGCTGTAATAAATTTTACATTGGACAAACTGGGAGGCCTTTCGCTAAAAGGTTTAGAGAACATCTTCCTAAAAAGGTCCAGGTCCAAAAGTCAAATTTTGCCGAACATCTTGTAAACATTAATCACAGCTACACAGATCTGGCAAGCAATTTAAAAGCATTGCACGTATGCCAAAAAGGACGTGTGATGACTGCATTAGAACAGTTTGAAATATATAAGGCAGTAAAATCTAGCCCAGACAACCTGCTTAATGATAAGAACACGCTCCAGCCCAATCTACTTTTCGACACTTACATCAAGTACAACCAAACAGCTGATGCATTATCTAGCACGGACGCCAGGAGAGGACAAAGGTCACAAGACAACGGATGAGCTACTTCAGTCGAGACTCGACAAGCATCCGCGGCGCCGCTAGTAATAATTTGTTCCGATCTTTTATTGTAGGCCTACGCGCTATAAATGTCATGTACGTGTTTTCGTGTCCGTGTGTTCCGTGTGTTATGTGTTTTGTATATTTTTTAAAAACTTTGACGCACCAATAGATGGGAAGCAAGTTATTACTTGAGGATCTGAAGATGGCTGTAAGCCGAAACGCGTAATCCATAAAGGATTTCCAAGGATCAATCTGGCGGACCATAAGGTAATTTAACCTAGTTTAGAGTCTAATTTTGATCCGGAAACAAACAACCAAAAAACATGAAGGCTGTATTTGTTTGTACCATCTTCCTGTTTGTGAATTTTGAAATTGCTGGTTATTGTTGTGAAAATATTTGGTTTTGATAATTTTAATTATGTCCATATTTGTGTGATCAAATGCCTCGCTGAAACCTACATTACTGTTTGCTGCTGTTTTTGCTATTTTGTCCGACTTTTCATTGCCAGTTAGGCCTACATGGGCTGGGATCCATTGTATTACAATCTCCTTGTCTGATCTGATAAGGCTGCTTAAGATAGAGTAGTGGTTCCCTTATTTTACCCTCTAGACCCTGTTCTAGCATTTCTATGGATACTCTGGAGTCCGAGAAGATAGCATGTTTTTTATTTATTTATTTATTTATTTATTATTTGATTGACTTTTAGTGATTTGATGTAACTACTGCTCTCTCTATTGCAAACAATTCGATCAGCTGTTATATTTGATGCATTTGTTGGTAGTATGTGACCTATTTCCTTCTTTTAAGATGGAATGAAGATTCCTGAGCCTACCTTCTGTTGTGTTTGGAGCCGTCTGTGAAGATATGTATGTGTTCCTTATATTCTGTGTGTAATAGGTTCAACATTTTCAACTTGAGACGTGTCTTTTTTTGCTCCTTGTGTGGTCTCGATGTCCTTCTTCAAAATTATTTTACCACTTGTCAATGTCGTTGGTGAATTTAAAACATGATAGTTGATTTGTTGTTCTGCTAGATGTGGATCTTTGGTTAAATTCTTACACATATTGGTAGAACTTACTATTTGTGGGATCTTTTCTTTTCCCAAAAGGGATGATGTTCGACGTACATGGCTAGTTCGCTTATGGGGATGTAGGCTGGATGGTCAAAATCTCTTATAATCTTTAAGGCAAGTTTGTCAGCTGTCTGTTTCCTCCTCAATTCTAATGGGATTAGTGCCGTTTCTCTGCACATGGCCTGTATGGGAGTGGATTTAATGGCTCCATAACATATTCTCATAGCAGCATTCTGGATTTTTTCCAATTGGTTGATTTGGTTATTTGTGAGGTTGTTGAAGAGTACGCTCCCATATTCTAGTTTGGGTCTTATTAAGGTTTTATAAATGTTTATTAAGAATTTAGGATGGGCTCCTTTGACTCCGAATGCTAGGTATTTCAGAATGTCAAGTTCTCTATAGCAGGTTGTCGTAATGGATTCGATATGTTTGTTCTATTTTAATTTCTTATCTATTGTTACCCCCAGGATTTTGTGCTCGTCTACTTTGGGAATTGCTTGACCGTTTAACATTAGAAGGTGATCTGTTGGTTTTCTTTTTCGAGAAAATACCAATGTTTTGCTCTTTGTTGCATTGAAGATTAAATTCCTCCTTAGAAACATATCATTTAAAGTATTTAAATTTGCTTGCAACATATCTCCAGCTTTTTTCTCTGATTTTTCGTATGTGAACACTACAATGTCATCTGCAAATTGTAGGGTTTTGACGTCATTTGAGATTATGTTATATATATCAGATATATATATCGAGAAAAGAATTGCGCTCAGAGTACATCCTTGGGGTAAGCCTGTACAAACTTGTTTTCCTATCATCCAGTTATCATTATTGATGACTACTGTCCGAAGTTTTAGCCAGTTGAACAGATATGCTATAATTCGGGGCGGTATATTTAATAGGAACATTTTTCTTATTAAAAATTCTATGTTGACTGTGTCACAGGCTTTACTTAGGTCTAATGATGTACTATCGTAGTCTTTTTGAGTGTTTTAGCTATTTCTATTTCTGTTGTGAATGTGATCAGGTGGTCCATGCATCCTCTTTCGCTTCCTAAAACCACACTGAGTGTTTGGAATGATTTGGTTGATTTCTAGGAACCACTCTAATCTTGCTTTGATTGAGCTGTTTAATATTTTGATGAAACAACATATCAAAGAAATGGGTCTATAAGAGGCTGCTACATTTCTGTCAGTGTTTGGTTTCTGCAATGGATATATTTTTATTTGTTTCCAGTTTTTGGGGATTGATTGTCCTTCAGAAATCCAAATTTCATTATAGATATTTAGTAGTATCTGTAACGCATTTTGTTTGAGTTTTTTGATCATCGAGTAGGAAATGTTGTCTATACCAGGAGCTGAATCCTTCTTTCTGTTTGCAAGACAACTGGTTAGTTCTTTAATTTTGAATTTTTCCTCTAGCCGATGATCTTTTACTTTGAACAAGGGTAACATAATTTCATTTAGTGATGGCACATAAGGGGGAGCTATTGTATCTATAAATGTTTCTGCCAGTTCTTTATCTTTGTAGACTTGGTTATCTTTATTGGTTTCATTTTTGCCTTGGAAGTTCTTGACGAGTCTCCATGCGTTGTTGGTCGTCTGATTTTCTAAGTCGGAGCAGAGTTTTGCCCATGCATCTTCTTTGGCTTGCTTTATTGTTAGCTTTGCTAGTCTTACATAGTATTTGTACTCGGCCAAGGATTGAGGACTTAGGTTCAGTCTGAATTTCTTAAAGGTCAGTCTTCTTTGAGCTACCGCCTTGGAGCATTTTTCATTCCACCACGTTTTTGGCCAAAATGTACCATTTTGCGATTTAGGTTTAATTAGAGGGATTGTTTTTTAGGTTGCGTGGTTGATTATCTCTTCTAAATGGTGGAATTCCAAATTATTTATGATTGTGTTGTTATGTTTACTTGATTTTTTACTATTTCTGTGAATTTTTCCCAATCGGCTTTTTTGAGGTTCCGCTTGTTGGATCGCTCGATTGGTTGTCCTAGTTGGATTTTTGTGCTCATCTTGTTAAACTCTACCAGTATTGGCAAGTGGTCAGAGCCCGATGCATCTGACTGGACTTTCCATTCCTTAATTTGTAGAAAAAGGCTTGGAGTTACAAATGTTAAATCGATTGCGCTTGGTGTTCTGAAAGCTGTTGGAATTGTTGTGGGTGTTCCATCATTTAACATTATCAAATTGGTGTCTGTTACATGTTCCAAAATTTTTCTGCCCCAAAAGTCAGTTTTATTGCTGCCCCAGAAGGTGTGGTGTGCATTTAAATCCCCACATAAAATTGCGTATTTGTGGTTAAATTTAAACATTTCCTCTAGTGATTCCTGGTTGATGTTTCCGTTTGTAAGGTAGTAATGGTAGATGAAAAGCTTTTCCTCCAGTCCTGGTACTTCAATGGCTATACCTAAACCTTGCACGAGAGGGTGAGCGATGAGTGGACCGGTTTGGTGCCATTTTGTAGATTTGTGTATGAAAATGGCTACTCCTCCATACCCATCTGATCTATCTTGTCTAATGGTATCATATATTGGAATTTTCAGTGTATGATAGGGTTTGAACCAGGTTTCTTGAATTAATGCAATTTTTATTTTGTGTTTATTAATATTGTGACCAAATACAGCCCATTTTGAAAAAAGTGACTTGGCGTTCCATTGTAATATTTTCAAATTGTTCATTTTGTTTTCTTTGTATAATTTTTACTTAGGCTGGATATTTTTTATATACTGTATTTTTAATTGGTAGTTGAGTTATCTTTTTCTTGTAAGGACTGTATCAATAACATGCAAAAATTTGTTATAGCTATTGTTAGATTTTCAAACTGGTTTGGGTTGGAGTTGCTTAGGTCATCAATTAATGTGGTAGCCCATTGTTGGTATTTTGCCTTAAACATTGAATAATGAGTTTAACCTTTCTTTTTCTTTGGTTGGATCAGAGTCTTTCCCAACTGATTTAGGCTTTTGAGGCTCTGATCCCTTGTTTTGCAGTATTAATTTTGGAGGGTGGTCTGATGTCTTGACGATTTTCCAGTACGGAGTAATTTTTTCCATTCTCCTCCCTTTGTCTATAGGGTTGGTTTTATAGGCTGTTTGGTTTTCCTGACTGACTACCTCTTCGTGGTCCACTACATTAAGTAGGCTATATGCATTTTGTGTTAGAATGTTTTGTTCGGCTTGGTTAGGTTTATTTAGTTGAATTACGTTCAGTTTTGGGCGTAGGTATTTTTCTTACATTTTCCATACGTTCTTGGGATAGCCAAACTTGCTGACAAAAAGCCTTCTTTCATTGTTGTCATACGTTCTCTAATGAGGATTTGTCTTTTGAATCCTGGGCATTCCTTGACGGTGCTCATATGATTACCATCGCAGTGCCTACACCTTGCTTCTTTGGAGCAGTTTTCCTCGTGGAATTCCTTATTACACTGTCTACATAATTTCTTGTTGCGGCATTTTTTACTTGAATGGCCATACTGGAAACATTTGTAGCATTGTTGTATTGGTTGAATATATTGTTTGACAGGGTAAATAACATAATTTAATTTCCTTAGGGAGAGTAGTTCCTGAGAAGGTAACTTTCATAGAGTACGTTTTCTTAACCCCTTCTTGAGTCATTTTGGTAATTCTAAAAGCATCTATGGTTGGGTAGTCGGAGAATGCCTCGTCGACCACCTCGTCTGATGTTACATCCAGATCTATATTGATTACGCCTACTATCTGAATTCTGTTTGTGGGTATGGTTACTTTGTAATCATTTAACACGTCTGAGTTGATGAGCATATTTGCTGTCAAAAATGATTTGCAATTCACTACTAGGCTATGGCCTATTTTTCTTATCTCTACTATGTCTTTATGATGAGTTTACCAACCTGGATTTTACCAACCTGATTTGGGCTAATCTTTTCTTTTTGTTGTGAGATGATTACCTCAAATGGTCCTTTGCTTAAACAATCATACAATTTTATTGCTACTTTACCATTGTTTGATTTTTTTCTAGGAGGGGACATTGGAGTATAGTTACTCTCTGTTACACGCCTTGGGGATTTGATCACCTCATGTGTTCTTTTAAGCTGGGGAATTTTTCAATTTACATCTAAATCCGTTCTAGTTTGAAGTAGAGGGAAGCTGCTTTCATAATTATCGGTGTTGTCATAGGAAATTGAATTTACTGCTCTACTCAATTCCTCTTCGTCCTCATTTCCATCCATGAGGATTGCGTCTAAAACTAACCTGTAATGGGGTGAAAAAAGAAACACTTAAGCTAACAGATACTAAGTAATTTTGTAAACAAAGTTAGTAATAAATTACTTACATGTAAGGTGAGTGTTAGTTTTACACAAAAGGATATTTTGAGAATAAAAACCAATAATTAAAAACGGTTTGCGGCGTCTTGTTCAAAGCTTAACATTACTTTGTAATAATATGCCACAATCCTATATTGACATTAAAAAAATAAAAGTTCATTCCAATATGGCCTAGCCTAGATTGCGACCAAAAATATGAACAACATCAAAAAGAAGGATCAACCTAACCATCATGTGGTTACTAACTTGGTACGGTATATTTTATTTAATGGATACGTATATATTCTTATTTCACATAAAATTTTGTGTAATTTTACCCATATTATGGAATATGGGTAAAACATAACTTAACCTAACTAACGTTAGGTTAGTTGGGTTATTTTATGTTGTGTTATTTTGGTCGGCGCACCGAAACTGCGATCCTAGTTTTAATCCTCAAAAGGGTTCGCTAATCCCACAACCGAAACTGCGATCCTGGCACAGCGGCCTATCAGCAGGTAGCAGAGCGTCCAGCGGGGATTCCAGCGTCCGGTGTAGACTAATGGCTCTTGAATGTTTCGCCGTCCGACGGTCCGACTTGTCGCTCAAGTCACTTTTCATCTAATTTCAATGAACTGGGACTTCCAAGTTGTACTAAACTCGCACATACCACCCCCTTAAGAGTCACATCACCCCTGGGCCAGTAGCCCATTGTTAAATATACGGCTTTTAATGCAAAACATATGGTATTTGATTGCCTTGTTTCGGACGCCGTTTTTCAACCGATTTTCTTTAAACTTGATAAGTTTTTAGTTGAATAGTTATACAGTATTAGGTCCCTCATACCTCGAAATTTTGAAAATATAACAAATATTACTAAGGAAAATCGAGTTACTTTGCGACGTCACAGAGAGTAATATTTGTTGAATTTTCAAAATTTCGAGGTATGAGGGACCTAATATAACTATTCAACTAAACACCAAGTTTAAAGAAAATCGGTTAAAAAACGGCGTCCGAAACAGGGGAATCCCATGTTTTGCATTAAAAGCCGTATAGAGTTAAAATTGCCGACTGCGCAACAATGGGCTACCGGCCCAGGGGTGAAGATGACTTTTAACCTGGACCAATAAACGAAGACTTTCAGGGTGTACATTCCTTCTTTATATATCAGTCATTCTCAGTTTGAGAGCAAGAGCAGCAGTATCGTCTTACGTACAGTATCGTCAGTATTGTCCCAGGGGCGGCCTCCGTGCCAGGATCGCAGTTTCGGCGTCTGCCTGGGGTAGCCCTTGGGGTAAGGATCGCAGTTTCGGCGTCTACCTGGGATTTGGATCGCAGTTTCGGTGCGCCCATTTTGGTTTACTATATAATCCAGGCAATCGGTACTTTAAATTGGAAAAAATTGTAGTATGGAGTTTTTCTGCTGAACTGTATGTTTTTTGGGGTGCTGAATCCGAATCTGAAGTTTGCACCAAGATATTCCTTGTGATTCTCGAGATATCTGCAAAAAACATTGAAATTTTGGCACTTTTTTAGTATTTTGCTTATAACTCCAAAACAACGCATTTTTGTGAAATTTATGTCCTGTACAAAAATAAAGTAGAGAAAATTTCCAACACAATGCATGTTTAACTTTGTTGCTACGCCCAACCATTACGAAACTATAGCTATTTGAAAATTGGCTAAATTTTGGTATTTAAAAAAATCCTGTTATTTAATATTACATCACATTTAAACAATTATTTGCACGTTTTTTTACCATAATACTATATATGTATGGAAAGAGCGTTAAATTTACTATAGATTTAATATATTACCGTTAGTTTGTAAGTGTCTAAGTGTTCGTAAGATTGCTTATAATAATAGTTCATTTACAGTCACAATTCTAAGGTTGGAAAGACCCTAATCTTTAATTACTAGTTTTGTCTGTTACAGGCAATGTCAGATTATTTTTGGAATGAGAATTATATATTTTGTATAAAGTGTTGAAAATATGCCTAAAAATCAATACCAAATAACACCCATCACAGCAGACCTGCATGCTCATCGAATTTAGAATTTAATTGTAATAATAATTGTTCGTCATAACAATACTGTAGTACGCATGGGTTTGTATGTTTTCTGAACTAAGAGTTTTTATAGAAGTATTTCATTGCATAAATAATACAACTTTAAAGTATATTTTTATTTTCCTTAGGCATACTTGTCAATTTTAGTGAATTTAGTTTTGTAGAGTTTAGCTTTTAAGATATTTCTTTGTATAGTAACATACACCACTTACGTTGTGATGTAAACTTAAATTTAAATACACATTTTTTATTAAAAGTGTCTTAAGTAGATATATTACATGTTAGATTTCAATACTTGATTTATAAAACAAAATTATATATTATTTTAAAATGATTACATTAACCACATATTGCATATATCAATTGGCAATATTATGGGACAATGAGGTAGTGTGCATCTACTGGCTTCACAGAAAAAAATAAAATAATTTTGCAAAAACAAAATAAACTATTCAGTACACGAATAACAATATAAAACCTATTTCCATTTATTATTTATTTCATGAAGGATAAAATGACATATAGTATAACAATTATAATCTTGCATATACAGGGTGTCCAGCTTCGACTGTCCGAAACTTTTCCACGTTGTTCAGCAAGCCAAAATAAACAAAAAAGTTGATATAAACATATGTCCTAAAATGCTGCGTTAACCCGCTAGCCGCCATTTTGTTTTTTTCACTAAATAATTTTTATTTCCATAACGGATAGATGGATTGGGTTCATATTTGGCATGGACCTTTGTTACAACAATGTTTATTAAAAGAAAAAAAATTATTTTTCCGTCATATATTTTCAAAATGGCGGCCATTTTAAATTTTTAATCTAAAATATCTCAAAATCGGTAAATTTTATCAAAATTTTACAAGATACAAAAAAGGTGCAAAATTAAATTATCTAACCAATGATACCAAGTTTGTAATGAACAACTTACAATTAGCAATTGTGATTTTAACAATCTTAACAATAGTGATTTTAAAAGCCAAATATCCTGTTCAGCACTTGAGACTTTAAAAGCAACTGTTATTTAGGGGACCCAACTAGGGGGCATGGGGTCGTAGGCGAGTTTATGTTTATACAAAACTATAAGGAAATTATTATAGACTACTATATATTGTTGTTAAATACTTATATCAATAACTGTTGTTGTATGTATGTATGTCTAAAGTTGCCCTCGTCTGTTTATAAATGTCCTCCTTTTTGAGCCCAAATGTACTCCATGTAAAAATTTTCGTCTGGTCACCTTGTTACCGAGTCAACTGTACTTTTTTCTAAATTCACTTGTAATTAAAGAAAGGTATATACTAAGATCTAATCTAATCCTTGATTTATTCTTGATGAGGACATGAAAAAGAAATTTATTTTATTATAAATACAGGTTGTCAACTTTATTGTTTTTGTACAATTTTATTATCAAGGGATTTTTGAACGGAATTAAGCTTTCTCTTGAGTATTCTTCGTCGTACATTTTCATACAATCTCCTATTGTCGGTTGGAGTTCATAGCCTGAAACAATATTGACAATTTAAGCATGTTCATTTAATGGTTCAATACTAAAATAAACTAATGTTTTTTATTTTGGGAATTAAATTAAATTTGGTGTGAAAATAATGTTTTAAATTGATGAAGGTGCAAATAAACATATGATAATGCAATTAAGTAGTATATTTAAGCCGGTATGGTAACTAATTGCGGGATATATTCTCTTTTGGGCTGGTTGTAGGTGGTAGCCCTGATCCACCCAGATATTTCCACTTTATCCTTGTGAACGTCTCCTTCGGCTCATTCCTTCTCATAGACTCAAACATATGTGGGTGTTCAAAAAGTTCCGGGGTCAGGGACAGTTTGATGATGTTATTATTAATAAAGAAATAAAATCTAGAATCTAGTTATAGAACATATAATACTCCTATTTTAACACATTTTCTGTCATTTTCTATCTTTCCTGGAGCCCACGACGAGTTAAAAAATCTTAAATATAAGCATGAGTATGTACTTAGAATTAAAGTTCTCAGTCAGTAGAGAACAGCACAACAAACCCGACTTTTGAATGGACAACTGTTTAATAAAATTCCAACTCTGTTTATCAACCTTTTGAGGTCGGGTTTGTGGTAAATTGCTCTGAAATTTCAGTAATTTTAAATTGATGTATGACGTAAAATAGCCCAACTCAGTTTTACTGATGACTTCCTCTAAGGCAACTCTCCAATGTGGCCATCTTTTGCATATGTTTTGTCAGTTATTTTTAAGCCATTGTAATATAAAATGAAAATAGTGTAAACTGAAGCTACAACCTCGAACACATTTTTTGTACTATTCAAATGTAATACTTGAGGAATCTGGTTCAAACAGAGCCAGTATTTTTTAGAGTTGTGCCACAGAAATATATAGGTCATAAGCACACGGAAGCGATTTCAACATTATAATACTCAGGTGTAGATTAACTCCAACGTGTACAGAACCGAATAAGTAGGGACATCCCATGTTAAACCAAATTTAGTTTTGCCCTTGAAAACCAGAGGAAAATAAAGCGCTAATGCTAGGATTACTTGTCCTTATAATGCCACGGAAAGATCTATTTCTACCTCTTAAATGTCAAACCGAGCATATTTGTTTACCAAAAAATTAAAACAATTACAAATTTCTGCAAAACTATTCTAGTCATTTAGTTCCATTCATAATCCTTGGATAAAAATTACATCCTGGTGGTGCTATCCGTGTTTCAAGGGCGGCGTTGTCACTTCCACATAAGGATGTCACTACTTATTCGGTTCTGTATACATAGTTAGCTCTCTTCTTTCTCTCATCATTTAGAAGCTCCAGAAGAACATAAAAATCAATATAAAATTCATAATTCGGTAAAAATAAACGACTCTTCTCCCACGATTCTGTCGGCCGACTATACCCGCAACACTTGCAATTCAAGTGAATGGGGCTGAAACAACAGACTACAGCATCGTTATTTTCTGTAGCTTCAAAATAACCTCAGACGCCAACTATTACTCAATCTAGTGATTTCATCATAATTTATCTGTTTATCCAGGAGGAACTTAGGACAACCGAGTGTCAACTTAATATCAAACCGAGGCGTTGATCGTAGTGACGTCTGTCTCACCTGTATTATAGCAGAGATTCCAAGCGTCCATGATGCAGGGGTTGTCGAAGAGCCTTGCTCCCATCCTTCTATCGAACCCGCACACTACACTCTTTGGTTGGTCGCAGTTGTCGATGCAAGGTACTCTTCCACCGGCCACTCCTGATCGTGAAATAGTTATTAAAATGAGATTTTTGCCATTGGTTGTTTGGCTAGCAATTAATAAGCCTGTCTAAAGAAACCAGCTGATCTTGGACACTACCTAAGCTACACAAGGCATCACACCCAACGAGATTAAATAGATATAGAGTGCTCACCAGATAGGGAAAAGTGTCCCTTTTTGACTGGCGCAACTTTACCCACGATTCCCGCCGTTTCCTTGGTAACCAGTCCTTTGTTTACACTTTCCCCATGTGTTTTTTGCCATATTACCCACAGCTATACGACGTTTCTATGGTAAACAATCTCAATAGCCTGTTCACAGACCATCAAATCAAATTGGTTTTAAAAACAAACAACAAAACAACAAATAATCAGATGTTTTAAGAGTATAAGCTGTGATTTTTGAAGCTTGTAGCGACCAATTAGAATAGCTAAAACTAGTAACCAAGGAAACGAGAGTAAAGTGTGGGATGGTTGCCAAGGAAACGGCGGGAATTATGGGTAAAATGGTGCAAATGAAAAAGGGACACGAAATTAACATGTGATGAGCACTCTATATCTATTTAATCTCGTTGATCACACCCATTCTACACTCATCCTTAATTCATATTCACCTTAAAATATGCCCTGATAGAGTAGGAGTCTTAAAAGGTGATTAAGTGATTTATTTGATGTCTTTGGGTTTTCAAATATCAGTGTGATGAGTTATTTATTCACTTTTTAGGGAGAGACAGGAAAAATGCAATTACGCACACAGGTGGCCCCTGTAGTGTGGGACTCCCCAAAAAAGGGGTTACCCACTAAAAACCCCCTTTACTCTTTGGGATTCTAACCTGGGGTTCTTTATCACACTACTTTAGGCTAGGCCTAAATTTAGCTTACGCCCATGGGGCGCGCTCCTTATCCAGCGGCTCGGTCAAGGGATTTGGCCAATTCGCGGTCCAGATCAGTTTTCTTTACCAGGAGGTTGCACCGGACGAACTTTGATAAACAATCCCCGTTGCCCTAATCCTCCATAATCTTTTGGCATACCGTGTACACCGAAAAAAACACCTAGTTTTCTTGTGGCCTCCTGGAGGGGCCTTTCCCAACGCGGACAGCGGAAGAAGGCGTGTTCCGCGTCCTCAAGAACGCACGGGCAGTAGATGCAATCATGTGAACCGGTCTTGCCCATCCGGTTTAGGTACAACTTGAAATAGCCGTGATCTGTGAGGGAGTACGTGAAGTAGTAGTCCACCTCGCCACGCCGCCTTTCCGCCCAAGATTGGACGTTCTCGATGAGTCACGCAGTCCATCGTCCTCGGGTGTCGTGCTCCAAGCTGTGTTGCCACTGCTGGAAGGTTCGGGCACGCTCTTCGGATATTGCTGCATCCTTGCCAATCTCGCCTTGTCTCCGGTAAATCGCCTTCCTCTCCCCTGCCAAAAGCTTGACAGGCTTAACTCTGACAACCACCAGGACGGCAGGTTCTTCTACTGTCCGATAGGTGGAACACACCCAGAGCGCAGCTTGACACTGAACCCGGGCGAGTCGCAACTAGAATTTATTGGTGAGAGCGTGTGCTTAAATCTCTGCCCCATAAAACAGCATCGACTGGACTGCGCACATCAAAAACCGTCTTCTGCTGGACCGAGGACCTTCGACATTGTGCATCATTTTACTAAGATAAGAAACCATCTTAGCAGCCTTGTCGGCATACCACATTAAGATGGTTTCATCTGGCATTTCGTATCTCAGGAGGCTGTCATAAGCGACATTCCAGTGATCCGGGATCGAACCCTGCGCGGCACCGGAGGTGACTTCCATCGCCCGCCCTCCATCTCGGGTGTCGTACATCAGACGTCTAGAACGGATATTCTTTGGAATGCGAAAGGAATTTCAAAAGCGCATCCAACGTATCGGCCCATCTCACCCAGTTGAAAGCATTCTTGACATAAAACGTAACAAGAAGCACTACTTGAAGGGAGAAATGGTTTTGGCTCTCGTCTCTCTCCACAGCTTTCTGGACTTCGGCGATCGCGTCGATTGTCGATCGTCCCTTCCTGAGGCCGTACTGACGAGGACAAAGGTCCCCGGCAGCAACCACAGTAGAATACAGGCGGGAACGAATCAACTTTTCTAAAAGTTTTCCAGCCGTGTCCAACATTCAGAGAGATCTGTGGGACGACGGTAGATTAGGATCGCCTATTTTCTTGCTAATAAGCACAAGCCTGGCGGTTTTCCAGGGAGATGGAAACACCCCTTCAAACCAGGCCATTGTACATTGTACATTTTCAGCAACAATCCGGGATTGATAGTGAAAATCTTCTTCAGAGCCTCGCTGGGAATCCCGTCGGGGACAGCAGCCTTGTTGCTCTTCAGGATGAGAACGGAGGTTTCCAACTCCTCAATAGTGAAGAGCGGAACGTCTTTTACGCGTTCGAAGTCAACCAGTGGTCACTGTGGATGTTCAGGAACCTGGCAGTGACGATCCTCTCCATGGTGAATTCTTCCATTGTAGAAGGCGGACAGTGGGTGACGACTTTGTAACCCAAACCCAATAGATCAGAATTGACGTCGTCCTGAAGTTTTCTCCAGCTATTCGCCTTGCTCCTGTTGATGGCCCGGCGGAGAGGCTTTCTTGCAGCTTTGTAGGCTTCCGACTTACGAACTCTGTCTGCGGGAATCTTCTCTGGCAGCACATTTTTCTCTCCTGAGTTCCGCAATCTCCTCAGTCCACCAGTAGACGGGTTGCATGTCAAGGTGAAGTTTCCTTCGCGGCATAGACCGGTCACAGGCCGAGACAATAAGTTCCATCGTGGATGATACCAATGCCTCGGCGCCAGCCTCGCCAGGTTTCTCCTACGCTCCAAGATCCTGAGGATTCAAGCGACAAGATCCTTGTCGCTTGGGACAAATGTATTGGATGACAGATTTCAAGTAGGACTTCGGTGAACTTGACCACGTCCAGTTTATTGGTGTTCCACCGGCGTGGCCCTTCCCGAGATGCGGAAACTCTAAGGTTTATGTCATGGACGTCAAAGACAATTTATTAGTTGTCACTACCCGTGTAATCCTCCACCTCCCTCCAGCCAGAGAACCTCGAGAGAAGCGACTCAGACGCGAAGGTCACGTCAGGGATCGTACCTCTCTGCCCGGGGCGCCGGAAAGTAGGCGTGTCGCCCTGGTTGAGGAAGACCAGCCCGGCCCTGGCGATGAAGTCCAGGATGTATTTCCTCCTAGAGTATTTCCTGGATGGAGTTGTTAGAGGACATTCCCCACTCGACGGCCCTCGCGTTGGAATCGATTGTAACGACTTCGTACCCAGTGGTGCCGAGCACGCTCTCCTCTAGGCGGCCAATCTCACTACAGACTCGAACACCCTGCAATGTTCTCATTTTTTGTTATAATTACCATGTTTTATACAATATCGTATAAAAATGTGTTTCTGGATAGAATTTGCAACAATGCATCAACTCTCATCGGGCTATTTTCGTTAATCTTACTATAGTGCGATATTTGCTTAAGAAAAATAAAATAAAATAAACGGTCGTGCCCTCGCCAAGTGATGCGACCACAATAGACGCTTGTGCCGGCGCGTCGCAGAGCCGCTCCTTTAATGTGTAAGGAATCTAACGGTGAGTAATATCCAACATCATATTTACTACTCCAACACCATATTTACTAGAGATATTAAGTTTCCTTAAATGGCTTTTGATTTTAAATGATTTATTTTTCCCAACAACTTAGCCAAACAACAAAGCTACTAATAAAAAATATATGTAATTCTTTAAATCGTATTACCGCGTCAGCATCCCTTTAATGTTATAAAATCTAAAGATTTAAATCACTAAGTCTCTACATGGTTCAAACACGGTACTTACTTTTTTATATTTTCCCCCTCGATTGCTATTATACGTTTCTTACGGAAAAAATATTATTATTTAAGATTTTTCAAAATTTGTCTGAATTATGATTAACTACCGTTATTTTAAACCCAACCATATTTAATCGACCTCATTACCGGTTCTCCCAAGTTCTCCGCTCGTACAAACACACCTAACTACGAATATATCTCGCTTTCTATGCAAAACTTGGCTACATGATTAAAACACGGCACTTACATTTCAATGAGAGCTTTATAATCACTCCAAAGCCTTTATTATGGAAAAAATCGTTTTTATTAACGATATTATTAAATAATTCCAGTGTTTTGAACATTTTGATGCATTAAACTATCCTTATTTTGTACCCAAGAACAGTAATTTGCCATCCGGAACGGTTTCCCGCTTGTACTTTGGGTAATAATTCCCAGCCACAAACCCTATTACAAAACTTTCTCGTTTACTATTGTAGGATACGGTTTACAAACCCCCTTCTAGTTCACGCAATGGCTGTTCACTTCAACTTATACATCAATATGTTTAAATAATGAATGTAAAAATATAAATATAACTTACCGCAGACTATTAGTAGCATCAGGGTGCCACTATCCATATCACTGCCTTATCACTCATCTGAGTTAGTGTTACGGCCGATGTCTGTCATTTCCGCTGCAGCACATTCCCTAACGCGCTAACCGCCACTCGTACTTACAAAACATTCCTCGCTTATATTTATTTATTTTTTTTAGATTATTTTAAAACACATAAGTAATCAAAGTATACTCCTTTGATAGCACATTCCCATCAATATTTAACAATGATTTAGTTATACAAGTGATTTTTTACGCTGGTGACAAATGTATTGGATGATAGATTTCAACTGTAAGCCTATATGAATAATTATAGAAATGTTGGATGTTTTGAACATAAAAAAATAATCATGTTGTTATATTGCCTTAACAATAAATTGCACAAGCATTACAATATTTTCTTAGCAACTGAGATTTTTTCATAAATAATTTTAATGTATGAATTTTAAGTTTATAATTTTTTGCTTTATTTGTATTTATATCCATATTTATACATTTTAAACATTTTCCTGTAATTAGTTTCTATTAATTCTTATTATAATTAATCTTCAATTTTAGACTTTTTCCATAAGGTAGGACGTGAATTTATCAATCTGTAGTATTAGTGGAAACTATATTTTTAAATTTGTATGGTAATCTGTTTGGTAATGTGCCTTTTAATAAAAAGAATAAGATGCTCCAAAGGTTGATTTAAAACTGCATCCTCTCTATCCTCAATGCCAGAATCCCTGTCGAACAAGCTGGATTTAGGCCTGGGCGCAACTATTGTGACCAGGTTCTAGTTCTGACTTCTTTCATTGAGGATTAGTATGGTGGCTTAGAGACAATATTAGCAAGGATCGTGACCTGACGGATTAAAGCCACAGACTTTGCACGTTACTTCCATACCCTAAATACAAACAATTTATGGGGGGGTGCCCGATTTTCAGGTCCGCCATCTTGAAATACGACACCATCTTGTTTTTCATTAGAGGAATTGAACTATTTATTGAAAATGGCCTAATATCACCCAAAAGGACATATTTACGCCATTTTATATATGATGTGTTTTGTTCACAATTAAATTTACTATAAAATGAGATAAAAACCACTTCAATAACTTAAATAGTCTTGAAGATATAAACTGTCAAAGTTGAAAATTTGATATTTTCCTCTACGTTACATGTAGTTTTTGCTATATATCACTCAAACGGTCAAGGGTACGTAATTGTTATAATAATATGTTTTATTCGCTGTTAAATTTGTTACAAAATCAGGTAAAAATCTCTTAAGTAACTTAAATAGTTTTGAAGATACAAACTGTTAAAGTTATAAATTGTATTTATTCTTGTATGCAGTAGGTCCGTGTGTCTTAAAAGCCATGACCTTTGGTTTTACCTGCACGTATTGCGTTAGAAGACTGCAACTTCGCACATCAATACTGGACTTAAAATAGTACTTTCCAAAGGTCTTCTTGACTTTTTCCCCTTAAAGGGGGTCGGCCCACAAGCAGTAAGTTGAAAATCCTAAATAAAAGCATAGGCCATGATGCGTATCAAATTAAAGGGATTTACTAGTAGAACTCGTTACCACAAACCGCACTTTAAAAGGACAAATGGGTCAAAAGTTATACCATTTTATAGTTTTGTTTATGGAGTTTTCATGCAAACTTTGACTGGCAGCCATTTATGACTAGATCGTTCTTTTGGGTGAGCGAATTTTCTCATCGAGCAGGACAGGCCATGACGTCATAGCTTATACCATAGACTCATGAAGTCGATATTGTAGGTAGTCATATCGATATGAATATGTCTATCGATATCGGTATGAGATTGAGATTATCGCTTGTGTCCTTCATCGTCCATCTGACAATGTCATTGAATATAATCGCAAGTTTAATCGCAAGTTAAACTGCTACTTCCAGAATGTCAATGGAATCAAGAGCAAACTCAGTGCTTTGGCCGAAGCAGTCTCTGTAACCTTATACGATGTTATCGCCTTAGTTGAAACCAACTTAACCCCCGACATAAAGGACTCTGAATTGGGTTTCGAAAATTACACATTATTTAGATCTGATCGTAGCGAAGTGACCAGCAGTAAATCTAGTGGTGGGGGCTCACTCATTGCTATCCACAACTCTATACCCTGCTCCAGACTCTCACCAACCATCCAAAATAACTTTGAAAGTGTATTTGTAAGATGCTCTACCACTCCACCAGGCTTGTTATTCGGTTGTGTCTACATACCTCCAAACCAACCCTCTTCTGTCTACTCAAGCTTCTGCCTCTCTGTGGAGGAGATCGCTGTCTCGAACGATGAGTCTAACAGACTAGTTCTGTTAGGCGACTTCAATCTACCCAGAACGGACTGGAATGAACCAACTCAGCTGGTCGATGCCTCGTCTCGTCACCTACTGGACTTAGCTGCTTCCCTTGATCTTCAGCAGCTAAACTATGTAACCAACTTCCGGGATGTCACTCTGGATCTCGTCTTTGCCTCTTTTCCGGAATTAGAGGTGACACATGCTCTTGATTTACTACTCCCTGAAGACAGGCATCACCCAGGCCTGGATATTGCCATTATGGACACCGTCTCCTGCCCTCCTCCAAGCTCCAAATTTATACCCGACTTCCGTAAATGTGATATTGATAATGTTTTTCGCCAACTGCAAGCTTTAAATCTTCCTACTCCGCAAGACCTCCAAGATGTAGAAGCTTCTTTCACTCAGTTCAGTCACTATCTGACGGGGTTGATCTCCCAAAGCACACCCTTGAAGAAGATCTCAAGCTCTAACTTCCCAGCTTGGTTTTCTAATGAGCTAAAGAGTTTGATCATCAAGAAAAAAACTGCCCACAGACAATTCAAACAAACTGGCCATCCCTTCTTTCTCGAACTCTTCCGTAGACTGAGACGAAATTGTAAAAGCCTAGCGTCAATACGCCATAAACATTATATAGCCAAAGTAGAAGATAGTATTCCTCACAATATTAAATCCTTTTGGACGCATGTTAACAACCTGAAAAACAACTCCACCATACCACCCAAGTTGGTCCTGGATGACTCAGAGGCCCAAAATCCGGCCAGTAAGTGTGATCTATTTGCTCGGCATTTTTCTTCTGTTTTCAGTCGGGCTGATATATGTGTACCCTCCTTCGACTTCGGCTGGCAGGCTCCATTATGCCAAGTCAAAGTCTCTGCCTTGGATGTTCAGTCTAAACTTGAAAACCTCGACCCATCTAAAGGTGCAGGCCCCGACAACATCCCCCCATGTATACTCAAACCCTGTGCCCCAGTTCTTGCTGTACACCTCGCCATACTCTTCAACGCGCTATTAGCCTCAGGCGTTTTTCCTCAGATTCTCAAGCAAGGGTTTGTGGTTCCCATCTTCAAGTCTGGGGATAGGTGTAACATAAAAAACTTCAGACCTATTGTGATCCTTTCCACACTTGCCAAAGTCTTTGAAAGCCTTATTATTGACCAGCTCCAATTTTACCTGAAACCCTATTTCACTGAAAGACAGCATGGCTTCCTTCAGGGGCGCTCAACCATCACTAATCTCCTCGTCTTTCAAGAATTTGTCATGTCGGCGTTCGTCGACTCTTGTCAAGTGGACTGCCTATACCTAGACTTCTCTAAGGCTTTTGATAAAGTCCACCATGGCCTCTTAATCGCCAAACTAGCTGGTTCGTGGTCAGTTTCTGAAGTGGTTGATTGGCTACCTTAGCAACCGTGAACTGAGAGTCAAATTTGAGGGAGCCATGTCAGCACCATTCCGTGTCTGGTCAGGGGTGCCCCAGGGCTCACAAATTGCACCTCTACTATTTATTGTCTTCATAAATGACATCTATAGAGTCCTTATTAAGACCGATTATCTTAAATTTGCTGATGATCTTAAGATCTACGCTAGAGTCCTCTCCACAGCTGACCAGTTAAAGCTCCAGCAATCGCTGATGATCATCGTTGATTGGTGCAAGGCAAACGGCATGGAACTCAACGTATCAAAATGTCGCATCGTCTCTTTCTCACGCCAGGCGGCCACCTTCAACTTCAACTACAACATTAATGGTGTACCTTTGGAAAGAAGCTCCAGTATAAAGGACTTGGGAGTTATATTCACCTCTTCGCTAAGTCCCTTAGAACACATCACCAGCATCACTTCAAGAGCCTACTCGCTTCTGGGATTTATCTTCAGATCTACCAGGCACTTCACAACACCCCATTCCCAGCTGATCCTCTACAAACAGCTTGTCCGACCAATCCTTGAATACGGATCGGTGATTTGGACGCCCTTCCAGCTTGGGCATGTGGATATGTTGAAGAGGGTGCAGACCCGTTTTATGAGACTTCTGGGAGTTCGTCTTGGTTATGCCTATTTAGAAGCCCCTGTTGCGGAGCTGGAGCTGCAATTTGATGTGCAACCACTTGACCACAGGCGCAAGATCTCCGACCTGCTCTTCCTCCACAAGCTTGTAAATGGTAAACAAATCGATTGCCCTGCACTCCTGAACCAGATTGGGTTCAACATACCAAGAGGAACCAGGTCGGCAAACGTCTTCAGCCGCAAGTTTCTACCCACCAACTATGCCATCAACTGCGGCCTGTCTCGTCTGCAAAGGCTGGGGGATGAGATAGCGGCAGACTTTGACTTCTTCTTCGAGCCTCTACTGCTGCTTAAGAGGAAGATGTTGATTCATCGTTAGTGCTATCGGTGATGATGCTTAGGTGGTGCCATTAATGGGCCACACACTATGTGAACGTGTCTGTGCGTTGATGAGTGTGCCAGCCAGTGTTGTGGTGCCAGTATCAGTCCTTTGGTGGTGCCATTAGTGGGCCACACACTGCGAGTGTGTATGTGCTTCGGTAGTGTGTGCCATTTTACTGTCGAGGCATAAGTGGTGTCACCTTGTTGCGCCTAGTTGCGCCGCAGGCTCTTGTTATTGTTATTGTTACTATATATATGTATATTGCTGCTGTTTATTGTTACTGCTCTATTGTTATTATTATTTATTACGATATTGTTAAGGTTGGTTTGTATTTAGGCTATGAATGTTATCACAATTGTTTTTGTTATTTGTTACTACTAATTTATGTTCCTATTTCATCTGTTCTAGTATTACTATATGTTTATCTATATTGCCATCTTGTGTTTATATTAAGTATATATTTCTCATGTAAAATGGTGTAACCGTTGGAAGAATAAATAAAAAAAAAAATAAATGCAAATTACTCCCTTCCATTTTCTACCAGAGAGAAGTTCAAAAAACCAAATAATTAATTATTGAAGATGCGAGACTGGCCATGATATATTAGGTATCGATAAATAAAAGGATAACATCCGTCTTGAAAATAATATTAATTAATTGATGTTTTGTTGCTTGAACCAAAGCCAACTAATGAAAAGTTGACATTTCCGAGGCCTAGTATAATCGTTTGTTAGGCAAATATTGTACTAAAATGAAGGACGTTTTTGCCTACTAAATTAGCATTAAATGCTCCCTCTGCGAAGGAAGACTCTCCATATTAGTAATACAGTCCATTTAAAACATTGCTCATTCTATCTAAATACTAAATAAATTAAGCATATGGCAAGACCTAGGTTACGCCCTTTAGTAGTATATGGATGGTCTTGTTACTTTTCCTCATCAACTTAAAACCAAACCCATTTTCATTGGTACATCTGATGTTTGGAGAGTATTGTACTTTACCTCCAAACCTACTAATGAGGTTGAACAGAAGTTTTCTATTTTGCCACTGTTAATTAAATGCAGAATCAATACAACAAATACTCATTCACTGGTAAACTTAAAGACCTTCCGAAAAATAACAAAGCCTGTTTAATAATAAAGACAATATTGATGAATTTCTTAATTTTATAAAGGCTGCTGTTATAGTTAAATGGAAAGTTTGTAACATGTCAATTAAAAAAAAAAAATTAATCGTACTTAAACAATTTTAGCTATTTTTATTGTATTAAGGTAAGGTAGGTCAGAGTCTCTATAAAGTTAGGTCACGTGTTCGAAACGTCGAAAAATATACTCAAACCATTGACTTTAGATAGTCAATGCTCAAACCCTCGGAGGTCGAAAAGCTGGACCAAAAAATCGACGAATAACACTCGGAAGGTTAATGACTCCATTACAAAAATATTTAAGAAAGCTTAACTTAAATAGCGTATACTAAACGTGAAACCCCAAAAGTAGGCCTGTAATGAACATTTCTTTAGGCCCATAAAACGTAGGCCTAAGTGGCATTATTGTTGGTAAGCTTACAAGTTTTGAAAACAACAGAATACAACTACATAATCCTGTTAAAGGTTAGTAAAAATTCACTATACGAATTTGCATGGTTAAATTTATTTTCCGATTGGTTCTGTTGTCACTTTGATTCTTCCATTTTCGGACGAGCAAGGATGCAAGGATGACTGGATCAGGACTCGACTGACCAAGGAAGGGGATCAGACAACAGAACATGGAGTATTTCGATTATATCGACTATCGAAACCAGATCAAAGAACCAATAATTTTACCCCGTACGAAGCTCAACAATGATGTCATGACCTGCCCTGCCCGATGTGAAAATTCGCTCACCGTTCTTTTGAACTCCAGATTACGGCAACGTGTTGTACTGATTAAGACCTTTAATTTTATATGCTTATTATTTTATTTGTTAGGCAAGACCTTATTTTATATTCTAATTTTATATGTTGACCTATGGTTTTATTTAGGATTTTCAACTTACTCTTTGTGGGCCGAACCCCTTTGGGAGGAAAAAGTCAAGAAGACCTTTGGAAAGTACTATTTTAAGTCCAGTATTGATGTGCGAAGTTGCAGTCTTCTAACGCAATACGTGCAGGTAAAACCAAAGGTCATGGCTTTTAAGACACACGGACCTACTGCATACAAGAATAAATACAATTTATAACTTTAACAGTTTGTATCTTCAAAACTATTTAAGTTACTTAAGAGATCTTTACCTCATTTTGTAGCAAATTTAACAGCGAATAAAACATATTATTATAACAACTACGTACCCTTGACCGTTTGAGTGATATATAGCAAAAACTACATGTAACGTAGAGGAAAATATCAAATTTTCAACTTTGACAGTTTATATCTTCAAGACTATTTAAGTTATTGAAGTGGTCTTTATCTCATTTTATAGTAAATTTAATTGTGAACAAAACACATCATATATAAAATGGCGTAAATATGTCCTTTTGGGTGATATTAGGCCATTTTCAATAAATAGTTCAATTCCTCTAATGAAAAACAAGATGGTGTCGTATTTCAAGATGGCGGACCTGAAAATCGGGCACCCCCCCATAAATTGTTTGTATTTAAGTTATGGAAGTAACGTGTAAAGTCTGTGGCTTTAATCCATCAGGTCACGATCATTTCGTTAAGCCACCACACTAGATGGGTTTGAGCAAAGACTGAAAACCTCTGTGGCTTTTTTTAGATCTGATTGCAGCATATCAAGAAATCTAGAATGTAGAAGGTAGGTGCCAACAACCAAAACAATAACAAAAAAATTACGTCAACGAGGCAGCAGCTGATTGCATCTGTCAAATCACGGGCCCTGTTAGTTAAACAGGTTATGTTTTCATTACGACGTAAACATAAAAAAAAATTTCCCTACGATGTTTAAAATATTTAAAACAAAATGCCTAATGACTTTGTTGGAGTAAAACCACGAATCATAAATAATGGGCAACTATAAAATCCAGTGGAAAAATTGTGTGCTTTGATATGTTTTTGTTGTAGTGATTTTCTCAAGGGAAATTTTAGAAAAACCTAAACTTCAACTATAAGAACACAAAACAAGTTGTGGGGTATATTTTGTAATTATTACGAACAGTTTGCCTGATAGCTATAAAAATCAAAGAATTTTCTATGACTTTAGGGGATGAAAAGTGTTTAAAAAAATTGACTTTAGTGTGGTATATTCAGAAACTGTAAGGGAAAATTGGAAACATCGCAAAAATTTTTCTCACAATCATGTTATCTCAATTTTTACAAATATTACAAAACTTTTTTTCCTTTAAGAATAAATCAGTAACTTTTCTGTGACTTCCGTGATTACTGACTAAATTCCGTGACTTTCAGTGGCTCTTGGTGACTTCAGTGACGAGTAGACACCCTTTAAAACGTTTGTGGTCTTAAGTGGAAGACAGTGAAAGAATCATTGATATTAGGCTACTTAGAAGCCAAATTTAATAAATTTTCTTAAAAGTTGTAAGGGGTTTTGTTGCAAATAAATATCTTACTAGGCCTCGAGATTTAAAAAATGTTTTACTTTTGAGGTTCACCTCTTACCAATTTTCTTCTTTGAAGTTATCGTGTGATCCGAAAACTTGAAATGGTTCTGCCAATGAATACAAGCTGTAGAATTAGTCCAATAATACAGCATGCCAAATAGCAGTTGTAGGCTTATTCTTCATGGAACATGTACGGATGGGTATACAATACCAAGGAGTACCGAATAACTTGGTTTAATTGCTGTATTCTCCTGTGTTGATAAGCTTGTTAAATTTGTTATAGGCCAACTCTAAGAGACATTACAGCAATTTAGAAACACAAAAACCACTAATTATTGTGTTGACTATTAAAATGTATTGCAATTATAAATTAAGTTACTCTAAGCTTACCATACAACATTAAGATATAAAAATCCAACACAATACAACAATATTTTATGGGATATGTTTAAATTTACAATGGTTAGGCCTATAATCTTACAATTTTTAAACAAGGCTTTTACATTAAGTACTATATTGTGACTCAATTATATAAATTTAAACAAAATATGTTTAGACTAGATGTAAGTTAGGTTTAAAGCCAACCATAATAGGGCCTATCTATTGAAAAGGTCGATCAATTTATTTGATATACCGGTATACATTTGTTACGATTATAGGTATTTGTATGACATTAAGTGATATTGGGGTTACCATAAAAGGATAAAAAGTGTGTATGATAAAAAGTGTTTAAGCTTATACTTGGTCTACTTTTAACCCGTTTCCTACCATATTACCCTATTATATAGTCTATGGCTTACCATAGGAGCTAGAAAGTATGCCCAGACTTAGGTATACAGTCCATAGAACTGCATTGAACTAATTAAAAAAAGTTTGATCCCATGCTAAATTAAGAAAGCCTAAGTTAATTTTTATTCATGATTTTAAATAGAATCGCGGTATGGTAGCCTAAGTTTATATTAACCCTATATTTCAATGAATGCAATTTTCAATTTTTTAACTGAATGAGGAATGTGCATTGCGAATTTAATTCTTTTAACTTAAAGCGGTGCAAACCTATAAAATGGACATCCCGGGAACCGAACTTGTGATCTCTTGAGCCTAGGTCCTTGTCCCTAACCGTCAGGCTGGGGGAATGTTTAAATAAAAGGCTACTCTTTTAAGCTAATTTAAAGGAAAAGACATAAATCATAATATTACTTCCAAAAACAACAAAATAGGCCTACAGGGAAGGCTAAGCACCCTTCTAGATGCTTCTAAGATCTTATGTAAATGGTCTCCTAATACTATATCTACTTGTCTATAAAGTAGACCTACAAACCTAATGCTAACCACGCTTATTAGTAAAAACTACTTTGAATATTAACATAAACAAAAGCCTTGGTGAGTTTTATTTTTTAAGCTAGCATTCATTTTGGTTGGTCTATGCTAGCTACCTATTCCTAATTCTGTCGGTCTAAAAACGTCTAAACCTCCAGAACTGAAAAAATGTCAGAGAGGTACCTTTACCTTTATAAATTAAAGTTAGGAGAAAAAGGTGTAAATTGATAAAGAACGGAACTAAATTTCTTCCCATTAATATAGCAAGATACCAATAGCCTAGATTGTGGCTCTAATCCAAGGAATAATGTTTTGCCACTAAAGATTTAAATATATCATATTTTATTGGTTTCAATGATTTGAAAACTATCCTACTTTTAAGGAGTTAAATTGCTAAAAGAAACAGTTTAATTGAAATTATAACTACTACTATATAAACCAATTTTAATGTTCATTAAAAACTCAGTTGAGGTTAGTTGAACTGATTGAACTTTTACGTGAATGTAAACATTATGACGTCAACGGGGCATGCAGTACGGCAGGACCTCTTCAATCAGCTGTTGGTGTCACCTACCGTTTGCCTATATTTATTCTAGACACTGTGCAGCATATGACACTTTCTAAAAAAAAACCTTCTTGTTAAATTTTACGACTTGATTAATTGCCCTTTATTGTTACATCCCCTGAACTCGATGCTCTTCAAAAGGATGATAAAAGTATATTTAGGAAGTAGAGAAAGTACTTTTAAGCAACTAAAGGATGGCCTCCCGCAAGGGTCAGTGCTCGAACCACTGTTCTTTAATTTGTATACTGCCGACATTCATGTCACTCGGAATTTAAAGTTTGTTTATGCAGATGAACATTTGTATATCAACACCAGCATTTTCGACAAGCTGAGGAAACACTAACAAATGAACTCACGGCCCTCGGTGAATACTTTGAAGCCTGGAGGCTAAATCCAAACCCAACAAAAACTGAGGTATCATGCTTCTACTTGCATAATAGACTGGCCAACCAAAAGCTTAAAATCGTATCCAACGGTGTTGAGCTAAATCATAATCACCATCCACAGTATCAGGGAGTCACTTTAGATCCGCCTCTCACGTTCAAAAACCGCTTACAAAAAATGGTAGCTAAGGTGAGAACCAGGACTAACTTTGTCCATCACCTTGCTGGCTCCACATGGGGAGCTAACGCGCAAGTTCAAGTTCTGCGAACCACTGCTCTGTCCTTGGTATACTCAATTTCTGATTACTGCGCTCCCGTTTGGTTGGATAGGGTAAATGTAAGAGAGATCGACGGCCACGTAAACAGTACCATGAGATCCATTAGTGGTACACTCATGGCAACCCCTGTACCCTGGCTCCCGGTGCCGTGTAATATTGCTCCAAAAGACGAAAAAACGAAGGGATGCACTCGTTAGGGAATACACTAAGATCTTATCTGCTCCATAGCTGCCCATCCATGATTAGGATAAAGACCGGGTCACAGGCACCATGTAACAAAGAGTGATTGAATCGTGGCAGAACTGAAGTACTGCACATATTCAGCACTTGAAGTTCATCTACGCAGTGAGAGACCTCGCCATGTTAATCGGTTTCATACACCGCTATTCTACGCGAAGTCACTTAGAGTATAGTAAATGGTAAAGCCAACCAATCAGTACACCAAATGCGTAAAATTGCTGTAAAAAATGTTTAAAACTCCTAAAAAATTATGTTATACTGATAAACACAATTTAGTGAGGGGAGGTAGCAAGATTGAAATGATTGGAGGTGACCAAGGGGAAGTAACGTTATCCCCCAAGTCCCGGGGGGATGGGATGGGGAGGTATTGACGCCCAGATCACGTTTCTTATGTGGCTTCACAGATTTGTGTAATTTTTCCTCATATTTCCACCCACAGCTCCTTATTGCGCCCTTTTCCTTGATATTTCTTTGAAAATGTAACGCGTAAACGAATAGATTTATTGTTTTATTATTCTTATGGGAAAAATCTACATTTCTCGCCATTATCTCCTAAACCATTAGGATTATGGTACAAATTTAACTGTAGAGTTGCCTTTTTAAATTAGTTGTAAAATCCAATAATTTTATAAGACGTGGGGGTTTGTATTTTAAATTAGTGACTTCCTGTGTGGAAAAGTGACCTCTGGTACACCCTGTACATTTTAACTGCTGTCACTCGATAGAGCTTAAATGTTTACCTATAATGGCACATTTGGTTTTTGTTAAAAATTAATTCTGTAAATTTTAATAGGGGTGTGCAGGTGGTCTGGGTCAACCGGTATAAAACACTCAGAACTTTGTCTAAGTATAAATCATAAAATAATAATGCCTTACACAATATATGTTTAAAAAAGGAATTAAAATTATTACTTTAAATTGTATTAGGACATAAAGTTAATCTGAGTTTCTGTTATAATAACATAAGTAATGTTATTAACGTCTGAGATTATGTCAGCAACTTCTTACGTTAATTTAACATGTTAAGCCCTCAATTGCTTGTCTTTTATTTATTGAAAGTAATTGATTTACCAAGATTGTTTAGTTTAAAAAATGTATTGCAGAAAGTGTGAACTTTATTTTACTCAAGTCATAGCGTTCCATTCCAATGTCTCCATTGACCATCCTTATCATTGGTTATACCTTGGTGAAACTAAAATTGGCCAAACACTTATATGCATAAATCTGAACATTATTTCGAAATATAAAATAAAAATGCGTAATATTTTCATAAAAAAAAAAAAAAAAAAAAAAAAAAAAAAAAAAAAAAACTAGTTCAAAAGACAAAAGCAAAATTGTTTAGTGTCTGAAGGAATAAGCGGAAGAAAGGATCAAACCAAGAATTTTGTTTAAATATTGTAAAAAAGTACATGTTAGCCAGGCTCAGAGAACCTAGTGGAGGGTTATTAACTAATAGTCCTGTCTAAGGAAAAGTTTGGCCTTAGTCAATAACAAGTCAACAAGATCACGCCACAATAATCCTACATTCATCTCTCATTCATATTCAGGTTTAAATACCCATTATGTGAGATCCCTGTCTCAAAATAGTGATATAGACTTCTGAACGGAATGGGTTAAATTCGATTTAAAGAAGACTTTCTCAGACTGAAGAAAAAATAATTATTTCAAAACTGTATGACAATATTCGATAAAATCAATCAAAATGATCACAAATTAAAGATGAGTCTTTCATTGGTCTTCAATTAGTCACAAACTATAATATATATTTAAATAACCATTATTAATATGTTATTACGTTTGAATACATTTATTCTATTTGACTAATTATTAATTTTAATTACCACTTTAAAAAAAACTGAAAAAACTCTGTTTACATTAGTTATTTTTACTTTTAAATTTTTATATTGTCATCGTTTATGTTTTTATTTGTCATTCTGAGGCTACTGTTGAAGACAAGGGCAGTTTCTTCGTTTCTTGTGCAGGAGATTTGTGTTTGGTTCACATCAATCAATCGATTATTGGTGTTCTAATTCATTTCAGAGCAAAATCTTACGAACATCCCCCTGAAAATGAGCAATTTATGTTGATATTGGTTCTGGAAATGTTGTATAAATAAAACAGATTCATTGATGTTTTTATCAAACATACAAATTTATACAGGGTGTCAGAAAAAAGTTTTAGGATTTTGGGAGATGATTATTTGTACAAAAAAAAAAAAAACATTGTGTCTAAACAAATCGTCCTAAAATGCTTCGTTAAGTCACTTGTCGCCATTTTGTGAATTTTCCAAATGGTGGCCTTTAAAATTTTTTAATTCAAATATTTATAAATTCTTACAAAAATTTAAAAGTGAAAAAAGTTGACCATTGGTACCAAGTGTGTAAGGTTCTGATAAAGCATAACTGTGTTATTGAATTTTTTCTGCATAAAACATTTAATTTTAAATAATGGGCTGTGTTCTAAAAGAGGCACGTTGTATAAAGGCATAAAAAAAGTCTGACCAGAAACAACTGTTATTTAAATGCTCACCTCCATTTGCAATAATTATGTATTTTAAGTAATTAATACTCATTTTGCGATACAGTTTTCCATGGCGCCACTTGGAAGGACGTGCGCAGCCGTAAGATATCCACCGGCAGGCCGAGGGGACATTAACTGCAGTCGGCGTTCGTGTTTCGAATGTTTTCGCAACTTACCTTACCTTGCACGACGTTTACAGCTTCCCTGGTGCATTAGTTTTTATTTACAGTTATTCTGTTACATAGAGAAAGGATACTGCTTCAAAAAATGTTTATGGTTAAAAGATTTGTTGTTTATTCGTAATGGATAGATTTTACGGGTTGTCAATTGGTCACCCTCTCGATTTTTTCAAACTAGATGAAGATTACTTTAGATTATTAATGAAGATTATTTTTAGATCAGTTTGGGGATACAGTTTTGCATTTAAGGGATCTCCATTTGACCGTTGCAGTAGGAGACTGGCCCTCACGAGTGAAGAGGATATATAAATTTAAAACGCAGGTCTATGTGTACGTTGAATTGAAGTTTTCGTTATAGGGAATAATCTATTACAGCCGTAGTCAAGCTAATACCTGTTGTTGTTGTTATTGGTGGGAAACCCCGGCCGAACCGTTAAGCACGTCGGCCTCTAATGATCATTTTGCACAACCCCAGGAAGGATGGGATGTAGTAGGAAGAGAAAGGGTGAGACACGGGACATCAGTCGGCCTCTTGATCATTCCGAAGGCCACCCCCGTGTACTGTGACAACGGTCCGCTCTGCCCTCTAAAGGGCCAACCAACCGACAGTCCACTCGTGTTCCAGCTAGGGGTTTACATGCCCGCTGCATTCACCTCACCCCCCGCTGTCTTGAACATGAATTTATTATGAAGGAAGGGAAATTGTCAAAGTGGACAAAGTTGTCAATTGTCAAAAGACTTACCACAGTGTTATGACAACTTCGTTTGCTGTCAACTTCTCAACTAGTATAAACCAGTTTTAAGATTTTCCTGGGACAAGCTAAGACCTAAGCCCGGGACCATGATAGTTTTCCAACATTCTTTCTAATATATACCCATATTTATCAATATAATATTCAGTTAATAATGCTGCTATCATTTGAAGACTTAGACATTTATATATGTGTCCGTTAACACACTATAACGGAACCTCCAATTTTAATGAAATTTTGTACAGAGGTGTAGGGAAGCAGTCATCAGTTTAATTAAGTTCGAAACCAGCGTGATCGGACCATGGGTACTGGATCGTGTGGGGTTCTAAAGAGTCGAAAATGAGGTTTTAGCATTTTTTACCTTAATTTTTATATTTGACAATTTATACCATTCAAGAACTTTAGAAATAAATAATTTAGTATTTTGAATAATAAACTTAGCTTAATTCATTACGGAGAAAATTCAAATCGAGTTTTCCATTTTACTTTTATGGGCAAACCTCTAAAAAGTTATATAACGCTTATTTATCTACATATCTTTATTTAATGTTGTATGAACTTTTACTAGGTGGGAATTAACTAATATTTTATTTAAAAAATCCATGAGAGCAATCCTACATAAAAAAATCCCTACTACGTTTTACCAAAAGGGGCAAAATTACATGATAATCCAAATTTATAATAATTTATAAAAAGAACTCAGATAAATCAAATGTAATAAACAAAATAAAGACGACTTTGAAAAAGGACCAAATCGGAAAACGCTATTACAAAATGGAAATATTTTGTTAAAGAATGTTAAGAAATTGTAATTGGATTAAGTTTGTTATAACTATAAATAAAAAATTATTTTTTGTATAAATTTTATGCTCCAACCATGCAGTTCACATATGACAGTAAGATCACAAATAAAAAATATTATTTAATCCTATTCAGTTGTCTCATTCATTTGTCGGTTGAGTATCATTCTGTAGTCATTCTAAGTAAAAAATAACAAGAACTGGCGTTTTAATTTTACCATGTCGTTTGACTGCTTTTACCAACCAAAAGAACAAAATGACGGGCCGTTGTTTAATCAACAAACGGCCTCGAGGAATAGTCAGTTAATATAAATGTTGAGGTTGAAATACATAGGACAGACGACGATAAGGCGACAGATCAATCGGCATGAATCACGCCGATAGCGATCAGATATCAGATCGGACGAGAGACTCAGTAGCATGGTTAAGGGCAAGTATTCTACGTACGAGCCGCTGGCAGTGAGGAGACAACATGCGACAAACATGAAGGTCATACTGCTGTGTCTGTTCGCCGTCTTGGTGCTGACGGGGATCACAGGTATTAAACTATCATTATATATTAATTAACATTTTATTGGTAACATGACTTAGTCATTAATCGATGAACACCTATGTTTAACAATTTTCATGGGATTACCGATTGTTTCGAGTTGCATAAAATCGTGGTTAGAATGTGAATAGATAAATTTAGCCTTGTTGTGATTTTATTTTAGATTTTTACATAATGTAATACATAGTAATCTAATTTAACACTGAAGATAAAATCAATATTATGAAGTAGAAATTCGGAAAAAAATCGCAGGAAAACACTCTTAAGGTGACATTAACTGTACGACGTTTACCTATGACTTACATTTTGAAGCATCTTTAAGGCTGCGGTCTACCCCAACCAAAACAACAACAATGCCGAATGCCGCCTCGCGGCCGTAGCGCTAGGCGCTGCAGAGGTTTACGGGGATCGTGTTTCAGAATTAACCGATTAAGATAGAGATTAGCTGTTAACTTTTTCTAAAAGAAGAAAAAATGATCTGGTCGGCTATCTTTTTAGAATTTTTAAATAAAATTTCTAATTTTAGTAATAACTGTCTAAAATCATCTGTTTTTTAGTTTTGTAAATGCAGAGGTTTACGGGGATCGTGTTTCAGAATTAACCGATTAAGATAGAGATTAGCTGTTAACTTTTTCTAAAAGTAGAAAAAAGGATCTAGTCGGCTATCTTTTTAGAATTTTAAAATAAAATTTCTTATTTCAGCTATAACTGTCTAAAATCATCTGTTTTTATCGATTTTTAACTGAAGTTTTCTATTGGTTTTAATGAACTAATTACAAAAGTGTAACAGAGGTAAATTAGTACCGTTATTCTTCTTTAATATGACACTTTATTTATAGCTCTAGGCTTCATTTAGCAGAAGATAACACGATTCTAAAAAAAAAAACCTTGCATTTGGGTGCGCACCAGGGGTAAACCGGGGTGGTCCCGGGCTCCGGTCTACCCCTGGCGCGCATCCAAATGCAAGGGTTTTTTAGAATCGCGTTATCTTCTGCCAAATGAAGCCTAGAGCTATAAATAAAGAGTCATATTAAAGAAGAATAACGGTACTAATTTACCTCTGTTACACTTTTGTAATTAGTTCATTAAAACCAATAGAAAACTTCAGTTAAAAATCGATAAAAAACAGATGATTTTAGACAGTTATAGCTGAAATAAGAAATTTTATTTTAAAATTCTAAAAAGATAGCCGACTAGATCCTTTTTTCTACGTTAAAAAAAAAGTTAACAGCCAATCTCTATCTTAAGAGGTTATTTTTAAAACACGATCCCCGTAAACCTCTGCATTTACAAAACTAAAAAACAGATGATTTTAGACAGTTATTTCTGAAATTAGAAATTTTATTTAAAAATTCTAAAAAGATAGCCGACTAGATAATTTGTTATACTTTTAGAAAAAGTTAATTTAAAAAAAAAGTTAATCTCTATCTTAATCGGTTACTTCTGAAACACGATCCCCGTAAACCTCTGCAGTGCCTAGCGCTACGGTCGCGAGGCGGCATTCGGCATTGTTGATGTTTTGGTTGGGGTAGACCGCAGCCTTAATTGGCTGCTAAATATAAAAGTAACATTTAGGTTTATTACCCCAATAACAAGCTTAAGTCAATTTTTATTTAATTTTATTTTTTATTTTTAGGTGTATTCGCTACAGGTGCTAGTGGCATTTTTTTAACGTTTTGACGGGGAATGGTTTAAACCCCAGTCTTGTTACTATCTAACATCGACCAGTTGTTAGAAAGCATCATTAATTTATAGCCCAATGACAAATGGCAACTGGGTCCGGAATCGAACCTTTAAAAAGCTACTAACTTTTCTCAGGCAACCTTTGGATTCAAAGGCGAGCACTATACCCACTCAGCTACCCAACCAGTTATTTTATTTTTATAACTGAATATATTATAATAAAAACTGAATTAAATATGTAAAATTTTTTCACATATTTAGTCCAGCTATTTTACTTGAGAAATGAAATAATTTTATAAATTCTACCGAAGAACATAACTTGAAATTTGTAGTTTACTTAACAATCTTTAATCCTATACTGTAATACAAGGAGTGTTAGTAGCGATATATTTACACTTTATCTCAAAATCTAGCTGGTAGAGTTTGTTTAGTTGGATGAAAGATTATTTTGGCCCAAAAATAAGTTTAGAAACAGCCTCAACCCCAGGAAACATAGATTTTAGTCTAAAAAGAGTTTGAAAATTGAAATTTTCAACACAGGTCTTATGGACTGACATTTTGGTAACAAGATTAGAACGAAAGGTAGAAAAAAATAAAAGAACACTACATTATTTTAACCAAGGCAATTAAAATGATATTCTTTCATGAGTCTTTCTTCTTGCCGAACAAAAAAGGAATTGATAAAATCCAAATGTTCAGAGGACACAGATGACGAGCCAGAAGCAACAGGCCAACATGTTGACGGCAAAAGGGGAGGCCTCCTGGCAGGTAACGTTAGGCTATGTTACGTTGTATTAGGTTATTTATAAGTTTTGTCCACAAATTCTTTAACCACGATAGGTATTCCTATCAGGAAGAGGGAATTCTGTCTCGTAGGTAACGTAACGGGCCAGAAATCTTACCTGCCATGAGGGACAAATACATCAAATAGAAATAACTATAGAGTTTGAGTTATTTGTAGAAAAAAGTAAAATAAAATCGGCCAGCAAACAACAAAACCACAAAATGCTGTGGTGATAGGGACTTACATTTATTACTAATATAATCAACAACGAGTCATGATCAGAAACAAGTAGTTGTGGCAATAAATCTTTTTCCACCCCTCTGTCATACTAAATAAAATACAAAGGTTTGCAAGGCTTTGGAACTAAACCCATCAGCCATTCATTGTTACAATAATAACAGTTAACAATAATTGGTCTAAAGTAAAACTGACAGTGACTCAAATAAGTAAGCTTCACACTCATCCTACATACACTGCCATAAAATAAGCCCAATATTTGTCCATAGTCAACTACTAATACCTTTAATACCCTTACTGAAATGGCGACCTAACTCAATAGGTAGTTTAAAGCCAAGTATAGATGAGAGATGAGTGTAGGACAATTGTGGCGTGATCTTGTTACTGACTAAGGCCGACATTCTCCTTAGACAGGACTGTTAATTCATAGCCCAACAGCCAATGGCATCCAGGGACCTACAGTTTAACGTGGGATCCGAACCACAATTTTGACCTCATATATAGAAATTGATCTCATTATGAGGATAGTCTTTATGGATGAACTAGTATTCACAAGTGCGGACGTCAATCCCCACCAGAGATTATCGCAACCACAAGCCATCGCTTATAACTATCCACAATTCGTGACTTCCAATTAGCTGGATTACAGGACGTCGCCACCGTCCCAGTCTATATAATTATGACTAATAATATAATTAACGTTTTATTTTAGAGATTAGGCTATAAAATTTTAAAATCAATACATTTGAAATGTGTTTATCAGATAAATACGAGATTGAAACAGGTTATTATCTCCTATCCTAAACAATTCCTGGAGATACCTTAGCAGGCACACGCACGAGCGAACAAAGGAGATTGCCATTAGTCCAATTCGTAGCAATCTGTTGTTGGTTCACAGAACCTACAAACGTTCCAGGAACGGACAAGATTTTCTCGTTATTGTCACTGTTGTGGGTTTTGCATAAGGAATTATTCGCTTTAACAGCCATCATTAGTAAGCTTTATCGTCTTTTATGGCTTCAACAATTATTGAACCAATGAAATTTTAAATTAAGTTCCTTTTTCGGGTAACACATGTTACAATATTAGCGTGAACACAAAAATTTGTGTGTAGGTAATTTAATACTTGCATCAAATGTAATAATTGTCTCAAGATTTTTATTGTACTGTATTCCCTGTTAAAGTAATAACGTTAACGTAGCTCACAAAAATTAATTTACTTACAGCAGTCTAAATTTTGAAAATATTCACATTTACCGGTATATATATATTTTTGTATAACTTGAATAAAACAATAACAACAATAAATGTACCAAAAAAATATAGGGGAAAATCACCTATTTAGTTTGTCAATCATCTTACATCCTTCGGCGCTCAGAAGTCTCAACGAAGCGGCGCGGCGCGGCGATGAGCTTGTCGTCTTGCCAACGGGGTCAGACCAAGGCTCGGCTAGGTTGTTGGGTGTTGGTTAAGGTCAAGGTCTGGATGTGTTTCTAAATTATTTACTTTGTTTACCGATAGAGGCAGAGATAGAAAACCCCAATCGCTCTTCAACTAGTTTATAGCCAAGATTACACTTATCATCAACTAGTTAGGGACAGAGGAGTGACAACTATTTTCCCTCATGAATGAAAGTCTTATTTTACACAATTTGACGTAGATGTATGTTATTTTTGCAGGTCACCTGTTCAGCCGAAGAGATGAGGCTCTCCCCTCCCCCCCACCGGCCAGTCCCCATCACGAGGCCTTGGCGAAGTTGATCAGGACCTCTGAGGATGCTATCGGCTGGAGTGAGTTTAATTTTACTTTTTCTTAAAATAGTAAAAATTGTAATTTCGCAAAATAGACATAATTTTCTTTTTTTTTAATTTGGGGACTTTTTTAAGAAACACATACCATACTAGATGGAATGAAGTTCTGTTAAATATTTTAAGAGGATGAAATAGACACAAACTCTGATAAAGCTGTGTTAACAATTCTATTTGAAGAATTGTAGCTAACAGTATTATATAGTTCCATATTTTTACTTATATATAACTTATATATTTATATTTATAAATATATATATATATATATATATATAATATGAAACTATATATTAAAAAAAGTCTGTACTTCTATCGTAAAATCTAAATTGTCAAGGTGTAAATGATGTTGTGCTGATGATCTAGTAATATTTTCGGATTCTCCATAAATTGATCAATAAAAATAACTCGAAAGTCACAAGTTTAACTCAGTTGTTTATGTGATACGAGTTTAAAAAAATGAATGTTTAGAACTTCGTCATTTTTAATACTTATTAACCTGTACATATTTTAGGGAAATTTTGTTATAAAATGTTGTTAAACACATTTTAATTTTATAGGCTTTAAAATTATATACTCCACATTGATGTATGATCATACTGTAGTTGAAATGATGAAATTATAATGAAAAAAGAACAGCCATAGACCAACTTTTGAGTAATTAGTAATTTGATACTTTTAATGACAAATGACGATTTTGTCTATTTAAAATATTTAGTTTTAATATTTTTAATACATTTCCTTATTCTTAATTTTCCTCAAACAAATGAGTAATGCGTGAGTTGAGGAGGCAACTCAACGAAGCGACGCAATGAGGCCAATTCCCAGAACTGGAAGATCCTAATCCTCATTTATTACTTAAATATTATGAAGCATTTAGGTGAATATTATTTTGAGCCATTTATCAGCATTATAGTTTGTAAATTAGTTTAAGTGTAATAGAAAATGCCAATTTTTATGTTAGTACTCTAGAATAACTTTAAAATGTTTGATCTTTATTGGCTTTATTTGGACTTTTAGTTATTGGAATGTCTTAGGCAATATACTAGGACAAATGTAAGAATGTAAGAAGGCCTTGTAGTTGTATCCCAAAAATTTATATAAAACTTCAATTTCATTACACGGGTATTTATTACTTTACATGCTTGGGATAATTTCTTGAAACAGAGATGCACTCGATGGAGCGTATTTTAAGATATGACTGAAAGGTATGTAGTGGATCAGATGAGGTGCAGCTTTGTTATTGACAAATAGCAGCTGTTTTATTTGTCAGGATAATTTATTAATAGCCCAGTGACCAAAGAAAAGCGATTAATGGTGCAAATACCTGATAAATGATAATAATGTTGTTGCGACAGCAGCTATTTACGACTGAAGTCGCAGTCCATCATCGGGCGTCATCAAAGATGTCACATCAGGTATTTTCACCATTATCTGCATTTATTGGAGATCCGGGGGCTAACATTCCACCATGAAAAAAGATGACAGCTGCGTTTAGATTAGAACCATCTAAAAGATTCTTTAGAAGCAGTAAACCTCAAAATATTAAAATAATACAAACCCAAAACGGGTAGGACCTTTGTAGGAAACGGTTTTCTTCGAATGCTTATGAAGATATTTATTTCTATTAATTAGACATCAAATAAACATCTTAAATCAGTAGTTTGCCAGTTAGAATTTTTTTTATTTTCGGTAAAGCAAATTAAATTGTAAATTTTAGGTTTTAAAAGTTTTTTATTTGCAATTTAATATAAATTTATGTAAAAGGGAGATAAAAAGTGTAAAAAATATAAGTTGAATAAAGTTTTGACTTTAGGCTATATCGTAATAAAAAAGTATTAGGATATTTTTTTACTTTAGAGAAATGGTATAACTTTGTTCCTTATTTTATCTAGATCTATGATGAATAACCTATGAGGCAGGAGATAAGTGAAGGATGTCACATTTTCATTTATCTTATCGAAACTTGTGCTGAAAATCGGCCGCAAGTTGTCACTTGACTTTGGTGGTGGGGAGAAGTATGCAGACCCGTTAGTTTTCGTAGGCTCCACTCGAGCCTCCGAATGGGACGGTGGAACTAATATAGGGTAATTCATTGAAGATACCTTATAAGATCCCAAAATGGATATAATTTAAAAAACGTTACGCAATATACCTTATTGCTTGTAAACACAAAACTTCAAGAGTCACAAAAATTAATTAAAACTGGCAATAAAATGCAGTTTATATATTTATTTTTGTATAATTTATTACTTTCACTAAATCTTAACCTCGATTCCAATAATTAAGCTCTGTGTAAACCGCTTATTTGTCCTTTCGTTAAAAACAATTTCACCAGGATGGCAGTTTTATAAGAGCATCATTACCATGAAATGTGATACATGAGGTTTCTTTAAAGGTTCGAACGGTATTCTAGAATTTGTAAATGATGAAAACGGTATTCCAATGGTTCTGGGAGGAGCGCTTTACTAGTTCATTTGGTTACGCGCATTCGCCGAATAACCGATAGGAATGACCACACTTAAAATCTACCTGATGGAAGCGGTACGGTGGCTGCAGAACCAATGCATGGACACTTTTGTAAATAATATAAATGTTTTCTAAAACTTTCAACAATGTATAGTGTAAACTGTAAGGATATTTTTCATACAAGTTGTAAGTTTGAATCATAACCGTTTCTATTCTAGCACAACACCCAAATTACTTTATAGGCCTGAAACATACAAATAACCATTTAATGCATTGAAGTACACTTTCGTGGTAATGGAAAATTACAAACAAATAGTAATTTAAAAAATAAAAACTGCCATATTTACTATCAAAAACTGGGAAACATATTTTTTGGCTATTTAGTGCGCTCGTTTTCGATTTCATCACATATCATCATTCCTAACTGTAGATATAAATTGCCCTATTTAGAATTTTGTTACCAGGTCAATGCACATTCCATGATACACATGGACGCATCCAGTTGGCGAGCGGGAGACTCCTAATGGGAGATTTTAATGACCAACAGGCCACATTGAGTACTACAAGATAATTTATGTTTTAATCGATGTAGGTTGATGAGATGAACAATCTTTTGTATGGCTTTTTTCATTTGTGTGGGGGAACATTGAGTTTTATCCCAAAAACGTATGTTTTATAAAGATAAAAAAAACTAAATTTTACACAAAACTCACTCCAGTTTTAGTTGTGCTTGTTATTTTCCAATCAAACTTTCACAGTTTGTTCAGTGAAAGACACTAGATGGATTGCAATACTTAAATTAAAAGGGGAAGGTTTACTTTTTATATACTAATTGCGGGGTTTTTTTATATGTAAAAGTAACAAAACTACAATGCAACAGTTTAAGCCGTATACATAGGCTACATCGTAGTATTTTTTTTATACCTTGAAAATGATAACTGAACTCAAACGAGCCATGTATGTAGCAGTTTTCTGTAAAATTTCAGTCCTTTGTGACTTTTATCACCTCGGGGACGGCGGTGGGGCCAGCGCGGCGGGGCGTGGCGTAAAGTCGCGACGCATGTATACTAATGTAATGTGTTTAAAGTTTATTACACAATCCAAGGGCTCGTCCGACAACGTTCGAATAAAATAATTTAGTACTAAATTAACTGAAAGGAACAGTAAACAAAATTTAAATAATGCATAAATACGTTGTTTTAGGAAACTGAAGGTCGTTGTTTCGAATATCTGTAAATTTTTTTTTAACTCTTTATTTTGGCTAATTGACAAAATGCCATGACAAGCCCACAATTTGAATAAAATTATGATTTTAAAAAACTAAACAATAAAAATTTTAGCACAAAGCAATCAAATACAAAAAAAATTAAATATGGATATTTTCACTTTTGATAAATTCAAAGATAATGTCCAAAACTTCAAAATTTTCATATGATAAAATAGATACAATATTACATGGAAGTTCCACTTTCAATTTTGTTACATCTTTGATCATTTTCTTCCTTTTGTCTTCATTAAAAAGCATGCATGCAAAAAGTAGATGGTCAGGTGAGGCAGAGTCTTGAAGACAATCACAGACTTGACTGTTGGATAAATTAATGCGATAAAGATGAGCTCTATAAAAAGTATGACCACATCTTAATCTACAATATAGTGTGACGAATCTACGGCTCCTGTTACAATCATAAAACCATGGATGAGTAACAACACTAGGTTTTACATTGAAAACCCTTCTTCCTTTAAACCCACTAGAAATTTCCCATTCCTCTTGCCATTTTTTGTAGGCATTTCTCCGGAAGAAGGGTCTGAGGTCGAGAATGGATGGTTGGTAGTACGGAGTGTAATGTGTAGCACATTTTGCAGCTTGATCTGCTTTATCATTCCCTTCTATCCCTGAGTGTCCAGGTATCCATAAAAACACAATTTTGAAACCTTTCGCAGACAATTCAAATATTTTACTTTTGATTTTGATAATCGTTGGATGTGAATTGAAATTTATTTTCCAGGTACCAAGGGCCGTGATGACGCTTTTAGAGTCCGACAAAATGATAGATTTTTGATAATTTTTTGTTTTTATATAATACAGGGCATGGTGTATGGCAATCGCCTCTGCAGAAAATATGGAGAAGTTATGATTGATGGTAAAAGATATAGTGCAGTTTGCATGAAAATCCACCAAAGCACACAAGGTAAAACGTGTATCCATATTTTTTGAAGCATCAGTGTAAATGCGATTGAATGCAGGCCAGTTACTATTCACATAATGAGAAAATTCTTCCTTAATACATACAAAATCTGAGCTTTTGCAATGGAGATGGTATGTCTGTACATTTACTAAACAAGCGTCGTAATCTATGAGAAAAAAATTGTTGTAAAGATGATATAATGTGTTCCTGATTATAATTTCGTTATCAACCATATACCTGTATCTTTTAACTAAAAGTGGGATTCCTTTCTTTTCCCAATATGGGAACTGAAGACATGATCGATGGAGTTGATCAAGTTGTTTTTGTAAGGGATGAAAAGGCACAGAAAATGTTTTTAACACATATCTATCACTTAGAAGCTGCCTTCTAAGGTACAACAGAATAATATTTGCTTCAATTTCCATGGCATTACAATGTGAAGATTTCATTAGACCTAAGCAGCTTCTGATAGCCCTGTATTGTATTTTATCAAGTCGACAAATAATATGTTTAGAAGCATTACCAAATATGAAACATCCAAAGTCCAAAACTGATCTTATAAGGGACTTGTACAACATTAACAATGTTTGTGGATCCGCCCTCCAGTAGCAGGTCGAGACTGATCGTATTATATTCAGTCTTCCAATACATTGTTCTTCTAATACACTTATATGTTTCTTCCATGAGAGATTGCGGTCAAATGTGAGTCCCAGGAACTTCTGTTCCTGTACACATGAAATGGGGCTGTTATTGTATAATATATTGAGAATACGAAGAACATTTCTTCGTGATAATAAACAAACTGCATATTTCGAAACTGAAACTTCTAGCCCTCTATGCCTACACCAATTGTAGAGACTGCATAAAGATTCGTTCAAATATTCTTCACATTTCCTCCATGAGTTATCGGTTACATATACTACATATACATGTACTGATGCTTCAAAAATCCATGGTCAGTCATCTGCAAACTGTGAAAGTCAAAACAACTTGACAAATACTTACAATATATCGAAAACAGCAGCGGACTCAATACTGAGCCATGAGGTATACCTTTGCTGGTCCACTTTGGAGGAGATAGGCAGTTGTTAAACTTCACTAGTATTGAACGTTCAGAAAATAAGTTCAAGACGTATTGCGCGATTTTACACGGGATATTTAGGGACAGCATTTTCTGTGATAAAATGTGAAGATTCACACTATCATACGCCCCTTCAATATCCAAAAATACAGCAGCAAGGAATTTAGATTCGTTGAATGCTTTCTGAATATCAGTTGTTAAAAGAGCTAGGTTGTCGATACAACTTCTTCCATTGCGAAAAGCAAACTGAGTTGGAGAAAATTTGTTTTGCTTTTCCATCCGTAAATATCAGTAAATTAAAATACAAACATAAATCATATTTAAATTAAACAGCTGATATTTGTCAGTAACAAAGCTACTCATCTGATCACCCTTCAGTCATATTTATCTTAAAATACGCACCAGAGTGCGTCGGTGTTTTAAATAAAGTATCTAAAGTACATAGTTTTAAAGCTTTTTAATTCAAAGTAGGGGACCCGTGTGACAAAGTGAGCATTTTGTAATTTCTCAGAGGAAGGCTGATAAACCGCTGTGAGGTACGCTCCCGCTGCACTAGGCAGGACACCATGCTGGAGATGTCTCGTGTTCTCTGTGAGGTACGCTCCCGCTGCACTAGGCAGGACACCATGCTGGAGATGTCTCGTAATAGCTGTGAGGTACGCTCCCGCTGCACTAGGCAGGACACCATGCTGGAGATGTCTCGTAATAGCTGTGAGGTACGCTCCCGCTGCACTAGGCAGGACACTATGCTGGAGATGTCTCGTGATAGCTGTGAGGTACGCTCCCGCTGCACTAGGCAGGACACCATGCTGGAGATGTCTCGTGATAGCTGTGAGGTACGCTCCCGCTGCACTAGGCAGGACACCATGCTGGAGATGTCTCGTGATAGCTGTGAGGTACGCTCCCGCTGCACTAGGCAGGACACCATGCTGGAGATGTCTCGTGATAGCTGTGAGGTACGCTCCCGCTGCACTAGGCAGGACACTATGCTGGAGATGTCTCGTGATAGCTGTGAGGTAAGCTCCCGCTGCACTAGGCAGGACACCATGCTGGAGATGTCTCGTAATAGCTGTGAGGTACGCTCCCGCTGCACTAGGCAGGACACCATGCTGGAGATGTCTCATGTTCGCTGTGAAGGGAATAGGAAAGGTTTCTTATATTTCTGTCCAAAACTGTCAATGTGCTGTCGTCCAGGTTGGGGAGTGAACTCGATAAAATAAATTCAAAAGGGTCCTTCTTGCCTTGTTGCTCACAGCGGCTTCCCTTTATATAAACTAATCTATACATAAGCAACATGCATATTACATTATTTGAATTTTGTATTTGTATGTAAAAATTTTACTTCAGTTGTTTTGAAAATGCAGTAACCATGAAATCCCGTCCAAATAAAAGCTAATTTGATTTACTTATTTATGATTATTGCCGATGTGCTTTTCTTCTATCTATATCAGGGAATATTAACTCATCGATTAGTTTTTCTTAAAGCTACTTCATGGGAAACTGAAGGAATAGACAAATAATTAATTTACTAATATTAAAGTTAGTTTGAGTCAAGGTGCAGGTAATAATAAAAATGCAATAAGAGAGAATGAAAGGCATTTGTGAGACAGAAATTAACGGACGTTTCACAGTTCGTTAATTTTGCATCAAGCAAGCTTTTTATCGGGACTGGAATAAAATGTCGCTGATGGAAAAGAGAAAAAGTCGACATTAAAATTAACTAACACTGTTACATCTCACAAAATCGTTACGTTTTCTGCCTCCCTGTTAAAATAAAAAAACCGATTAATTTTGTTTTCTAGGTGTTTGTCTGTTTATTAACAGAACATCACTAGTAAGTATCTAGTAATGTTTAATTTCCTGCTATTCTAGTGTAAGATTTAAAAATTCAACTTACAAGTTTCAAACATATTTAAAAAAAATGTATGTGTGAATTATAAATTATTGTATGTCTACAATATTGGTTGACTTAAGTATTTTTTGTCCAGATATGTGGAAAGATTGTGCTTTTGATGATAGATTATTCAAATTTGTAACACACATACCACATGTACAAAGGCTTAAATTTAGATAGGAGGCCATCTTTTATTTTCCATCCATGGGGTTTTACGGGTTTTAAAATTGGGTTTTCATATTTTTCATTATTCAATCTAAAAATTCCATCATTTTTGGTTGAAAATCTTGCAAGATCTAAAAAAAAAAAAACAATTTAATATTTTCAATCGTTAAATTATCCTGAGCGATTGCATAGAAAATTCAAAGAAAGAATCTGAGCTAATACATCGATATTTGATACAATGCGATACATCGATAAATATTTTTATTTTATAGTATTATTCGTATATTGCATAGAATACTATCGAATGGAAAATCTATCAATACGATTGATATTGATCAAATATCGATATATCGGATCAGATCATATTTTCTTTTTTAATTTTCTCCGCATCAACTCAAGATAATTTATTAGTTAAAAATACCTAATTGTTTATTTTTTTAGCTCTTGTAATATATGTAACTCCAAATTATGTATTTAAAAAAATGGTAAAAAATGGGAACCCCATTTGAAACCCCATACATGGAAAATGTAAGATGGCCTTCTATCTAAATATAAGAATTTGCGTATGTAGTTTTTGTGTTTCAAATTTTAGATCTCTATCATCAAATGCACAATATTGCCAATAATTGCTGCGCACCTGCCGGACTACAGGAAATTTCGGAATATGTCTTAACAGGCCTACCCCGGTATAAAACCAAATTATTTTTGCAATTTTTATTTTACTTTAAAATGTTGGAAAAACTGCAATATAATTTCCACTTTAATTTGATAGATTAGGACCGCTTTCCTTAAAAGAGCTAAAGTGTACTCAGTACAAATATCCATATAAAAACTCCACCGGCATAGATAGCAGTTTAATAATGATAGCCAGAATATACAGTGTGGTTCAAAAACTAAAATTTTCCTCTTGGAATATTTCCTTATACATTTTAATAAAATAAATGTTGAAATATACAAAACTTCAAAATAAAACTTGGCATCCGTTAGATAAAAAAAAATAATTTTATAAAAAAACATATCAATAATACAACTATCAACATGAGAATATTTGTGAGTTTATGTGTATAATTAAAATTGACATTTATTGAGTTACTAAATTAATAGCTAAAATTAGTTATAAATGAACTAAAATGAACTGCAAATTAAAAAAATTGAATAAACTGAATAAAAATTCCTCATCAATCGGAACATTAAATTGCAAAAATATCTATGTAATATTTAACTTTATTAATATTTTCCAGTTGGCAATAAAACGTTGGATTCAATCAATAACATCAAGAACTTGACAGCATCGGCAGTGACCCCTGAGTCTGCTTTGGGAGCAAAGAAGAACAAATTGTTGAACTGGCGTAAGTAAATTATACATGAAGACGGGGTCAAAGTTATAGAGCTATTGTTTTGTCTGTGTCATCGAGCACTGAAAAGAAATAGAGGGGCCACTCATATCCAACTAACATTACATTTGGTGTTCCCCCTCCTTTTCTTGGCAACTCGCGCTAAATGAGACAAACAGCTGATTTTTATTAGCGAATTTCCCATAGGGAATAAGCTACTACCGTAGGTCTTATGGTAAGACCTGAGCCCGGGACCATGTTACTTTTTCGTTTTTAGGTGCCCAGAAACCAAAAATAATAGTCATTAAAATTTATATATACATATATATGTATGTATGTGTCCCTAGACACGATAACTCTCCTAAAAACGGTCCGATCGACATCAAATTTGGTAGAGATGTGTAATCCTATGTTTATTCGGATGGGTTCGTTAACCAGACATATCGAACTACCGGAATGGGTAGTTTTGGGGGTTTCGTATCCCAGAAATGGGTTTTTATTGCATTTTTCATATGTAATTTTTTTAAATTTTAAATTTTTATTTGGAACATTGGATTTAGCTCAAAAGACACACAATTTAGTATTGTGATATATCCATTGGTTACCGAGATATTAAAAAGTCTAAAGACAGTATATTGTATTTTGGGGCTCCAATGTTAATCTTATGGTGAATAAGGATGTGTTTATATTTAACCAATATGCCAGTGACTTTTATCAGTACCTTTCACCTTGTACTGTAGCGGCTCACCCCCTTACTTTGTCTAATACGTTCCACGCACAGATCAATAGTCCTATGTGGACGGGGCAAAGTAAGGCAAAAAGAGGTCCGCCAACCTCTTTAAAAAAAAAAAAAAAAATATTTAACCAATGTTTATGGATGAAACTCGGTATTCAGTTTTATTTGGTTTTGATTCATCCATTTATGGTAAAAAAATCTTTGATTTTGTGCTTATCATGGCAGCAAACCTGCATACTCTCTTCCTATGTTAGTCATACGGAGAATAGGCAAACTCCGTTAGAAATGGACATATATTGATGTAACTTAATATATGGCTTCAAATGGTCAAAATATTTTTTTTTGCTAAAAACCTACTTTTAGTGTTCCCCATGGCAGCATACCTGCATACTCTTTCCTATATTTAGCATAAGGAGAATAGACATTTATTTCCCTATTTATGAGCATTTGATGATATTTGGTTTACAGGTTTATCTGGTCAATATTATTATTAATAATTTGGAAATTCGCTGAGTACGCAGGTCTACTGCGACGGGGGTATTTTGAGTTGGCTTGAGTAAACTACTGAATGCTGCAAACAGATGAACTCAAGTGGTCTAAAATTTTGTACAACTATACTTTAATTTACCTTGGAGAAAGGTACGCGTTTTCCCGTTCTTCATATGTTTAGTGCAAAATATATTTTTATAGAACTGTTCATGAATAGATGTATTATAGGTTGAAGTTTAAACATGTATACAACAGAATGCAGTAGATGTATCTATCTTATACTCTAAAACAAGCTCCGTTTGTACGGGCAAAGTTTTTTTTTCGCTCAAAGGATTTTTTATTTTTTGATTGAATATGGGGGTTTTGGCCAACAGAAATCGATTGGAGCTAGTCCCAAAGCTGGGGATAATCCGGTTTTCGCGCTAGAGCACTTCAAAGATCCCATGTTATCCTTATGGAGATTTTATTAATTTAACAAAAATCAGCTGTTAACTGTAGATATAAACCAATGTGTTCCTCTTTAACCTGTAGTTTAGGAAAATTATACCAAAGTGCAGCACCCCTCGGTCTGGCGAGTGAGCGAAGCGAACGAGCTCATCTTAAAAAGGAGTAGGGCGAGTGAGCGAAGCGAACGAGCTTTGTGTTAGAACGAAAGAAATAATTTTACCGAGCTTGAGTTCGGTCCCCCTGGTACTAACTAGTAACTTATAAGTACATTGTATTTACATTTTTAAATTCAGTTTAATTTAAATAATCAACGGTCAAAATTTATTCTTTATAGCAGATTATTATTAGTTTACAATTAATTGTTTCCAGTTAGATGTGTAAATAATAACCGAAATGTGGTGTATTAAATCTATAATATATACAGCCGCATGTGTAACTGACTCACTCACTCACTGATGATAGGAAAGTCCTGAAGCCATCGTTGAAGCTAGACACTTGAAATTTGGCATGGACATTCTTTGAGATGTTTCAATTTAGGGAAAATTATAAAATTACAACTATTTTACTTTTAAACTATAAAAAATCAAAAAAATATAGATTTGTCGGTAAAGTAGTTCAGCCGTATCGGCGTATATCACCGCGTGGTATCGTAGATCACTTTGCAGGTTTAGTTCTCGCTCGTGTTTAAATGATCTCTTTCAACTACACCCGTGTTTGATACTTACAGATATGAACGTCTTTTTATGAATGATTATGTTTTTGAGAATTTTTAACAACCAATGATCATAACAAACAGATATTTAAGTTAGTTTCTCGTCTTGTATTCAATTTATTTTAGATCATTTATTCAAATACACACTAGAGTATCCTTTCGGCCGAATTTCGCACTACATGAATTTTGCTGTGAAGCTTGAGCTGTGATCTTAACGAAACATTTTTTCGATTAATTTGTATGATCTCTTTCAACTACACCCGTGTTTGATACTAGCATTGTATTTCTTACAGATATGAAGGTCTTTTTATGAACGATTATGTTTTTGAGAATTTTAACAACTGATGATCAATACATATAGGTATTTATGTTAGGTTCTCGTCTTGTATTCAATTTATTTTCGATTATTTATTCAAATACTACAGTATCCTTTCGCTCGTGTTTAAATGATCTCTTTCAACTACACCCATGTTTGATAACAGCATTGTATATATGTCAGATACGAACGCCTTTTAATGAACGATTTTGTTTTTGATAATTTTAAGACAATTAATGAACCAAACAAACAAATTTCAATGTTAGGTTCTCGATTTGTTTTCAAATTATTCTAGATTATTTATTCAAGTTCATACTAGATTATCCTTTCGGCATTATTTCGCACTACATGAATTTTGCTGTGAAGCTTGAGCTGTGATCTTAACGTAACATAATTCGATTACTTTGTACAATACTTAATAGACAGTTAATTATTATCTTTCTGTTTTATTTATATTCAGTATTTTACATTACATTTTAATACACACTTAAAATATGTTTTTGAGAATTTTTAAATGAGTATTGAACAAAAAGAACAGATTTAAATGTTAGATTCTCGTTTCATTTTCACTTTATTTTAGATTACTAATTCAAATTCACCCCATGTTACGCTTTCGGCTGAATATCGCATTCTATGAATTTACTGTGTAGCTCGTGCCGTGATCTTAACGTAATATACTTCTATTACTTTGTACAATAATCAATAGACAGTTAATTATTATCTTTCTGTTTTATTTATATTTAGTATTTTACACACACTTAAAATATATTTTTGAGAATATTTTAATTACTATTGAACAAAATTAACAGGTTTTTAAGAATAAATTATTATTTCACAGGTCTCGATTTTATATTCTTATAATTAGTAGTTTGTAATAGTAGGGTTTTTTGTGGATCCACCCCGTTTTTATTCTTTCATATTATTTTGTGTTAACGTTATTTAATTCTTGTTTTTGCTCATTGATTTGAATGTTATTCGCTATATCAGTGATTTAAACGTTTTGCTTCTATTTCCTGAAATTTACAAGTTTTTATTTGAGTTTGGTGAGGCATTGGATTATGTCAATTTTCCCATAATTGTATCTCTATTTATACATAAAATTTATATAAATTTAAAATTTTATATTTAGCTACCTAACAGAGAAATATTTGTTACCATAACTACTACTATTAAATATAATGATAGCAACAACAACAACCATTATAAATCTTTTAATTGATAATTCTTTTCATCTAACACAGCAACAATCGTCTAATCTAAAGTATATATTTTTACCAGCATAACACCTAAAATATTTACATAAATAATTATGATTTCACAGCTCAAAACTTTTAAACGAATTTTTATTACGAAGAGGTATTAAAACCGATTCATATGAGTTTTTAAAGCATTGTTTACTATTGATTGTGAATTTAATGTATTTGACTATTATGTTACTGCCTTGACTGTGCAGTTCTTCCGTGGAACTAACGTATTTTAAACTCGACTTTTTATTAATTTAGGGCAACCCCTAGGGGGGGTCTAGCCTGTTCGGTACTTGAGACAGAGCAATTAACAAATTTGGGGCAATTACAATTACAATTAGATTACTTATTCAAATTCACCCCATGTGAAAATCTCAGCCGAATTTCGCATTCAACGACTTTTCTGTGTAACTCGTGCCGTGATTTTAACGCTATATACTTCTATTACTTAGTACGATACTTAATAGACAGTTAATTATTATCTTTTACTATATTTAGTTCAAATTGTATTTTTAATCTAAGTTTATTAACTAGCATAGCTTGATTTTTTTATTATTTCAATAGTAATTTTCACACTTATTATTGGTTATTTTCTATTTTTTAGCATTATTGTTTTACTCTAATGGGAATATTACATTATTTTTAAAATGTACGAAAATCTCATTTAAAAATACTTAATTTGGAATAATTTTGACCCATTGCAATTTTAATGTGACGCATTTTAACTCGTTGACGTTTCAGACTAAGTAGTTGGTAACGTGGAATAGTTAGCATCACACATTTTAGTAGAGTTACAAGTAAATTAATAACTTAGCTTTTAAAAACTTCAATTTTTATTAGTTTTTATTTTCCGATTATTTTAATATCGTGGTTGGCGATGCTAGATTTGGTTTAAGTGTTACTTTCAATTTCTTTAGTTTATGCATTATTATAGTTTGATTATTTTATTATTTTAATAGTTATTTTCACATAGTCAATTATTTTCTATTTTTTAGCATTATTGTTTTGCTATAGTGGGCACATTACATTTTTTCATCAATGAAAATTTTATTTAAAGATACTTAATTTGGATTAATTTTGCCCCATTGCAATTTTTCTGTGCCGCATCTAAAATCGTTGACGTTCCAGACCAAGTGGTTGGTAACGTGGAGGAGTTAGTATCACACACTTTTGTAGTAGAGTTACACGTAATTTAAAACTTAGCTTTTCAAAACTTCGATGGAACTAGCCTGTTCAGTACTTTAGTGGAACTAGAAAGTTCATTATTTGAGACTTTGTGAATGATTAACGAAATTAGTAAAATCAACTAGGGGGCATGGGGGCTGAGCCCCGTGAAATATTTTCAAAGGATATTATTGTTATTGTTATTATTATTATTGATTGTGAAGAGTGCGTATTCGCCCGTTTTGTTACTGTCTTCGCTGTCCAGTTAGTTGGTGGAACTAGCCTATTCAATACTTGACTTTAAATTATTCAACATATTCGGGGCAACCTCCAAAGGGGGCATGGGGGCGGAGCCCCCATCGAGCCGTAGGCGAGTCTATAATATATACAGCCGCATGTGTAACTGACTCACTCACTCACTGATGATAGGAAAGTCCTGAAGCCATCGTTGAAGCTAGACACTTGAAATTTGGCATGGACATTCTTTGAGATGTTTCAATTTAGGGAAAATTATAAAATTACAACTATTTTACTTTTAAACTATAAAAAATCAAAAAAATATAGATTTGTCGGTAAAGTAGTTCAGCCGTATCGGCGTATATCACCGCGTGGTATCGTAGATCACTTTGCAGGTTTAGTTCTCGCTCGTGTTTAAATGATCTCTTTCAACTACACCCGTGTTTGATACTTACAGATATGAACGTCTTTTTATGAATGATTATGTTTTTGAGAATTTTTAACAACCAATGATCATAACAAACAGATATTTAAGTTAGTTTCTCGTCTTGTATTCAATTTATTTTAGATCATTTATTCAAATACACACTAGAGTATCCTTTCGGCCGAATTTCGCACTACATGAATTTTGCTGTGAAGCTTGAGCTGTGATCTTAACGAAACATTTTTTCGATTAATTTGTATGATCTCTTTCAACTACACCCGTGTTTGATACTAGCATTGTATTTCTTACAGATATGAAGGTCTTTTTATGAACGATTATGTTTTTGAGAATTTTAACAACTGATGATCAATACATATAGGTATTTATGTTAGGTTCTCGTCTTGTATTCAATTTATTTTCGATTATTTATTCAAATACTACAGTATCCTTTCGCTCGTGTTTAAATGATCTCTTTCAACTACACCCATGTTTGATAACAGCATTGTATATATGTCAGATACGAACGCCTTTTAATGAACGATTTTGTTTTTGATAATTTTAAGACAATTAATGAACCAAACAAACAAATTTCAATGTTAGGTTCTCGATTTGTTTTCAAATTATTCTAGATTATTTATTCAAGTTCATACTAGATTATCCTTTCGGCATTATTTCGCACTACATGAATTTTGCTGTGAAGCTTGAGCTGTGATCTTAACGTAACATAATTCGATTACTTTGTACAATACTTAATAGACAGTTAATTATTATCTTTCTGTTTTATTTATATTCAGTATTTTACATTACATTTTAATACACACTTAAAATATGTTTTTGAGAATTTTTAAATGAGTATTGAACAAAAAGAACAGATTTAAATGTTAGGTTCTCGTTTCATTTTCACTTTATTTTAGATTACTAATTCAAATTCACCCCATGTTACGCTTTCGGCTGAATATCGCATTCTATGAATTTACTGTGTAGCTCGTGCCGTGATCTTAACGTAATATACTTCTATTACTTTGTACAATAATCAATAGACAGTTAATTATTATCTTTCTGTTTTATTTATATTTAGTATTTTACACACACTTAAAATATATTTTTGAGAATATTTTAATTACTATTGAACAAAATTAACAGGTTTTTAAGAATAAATTATTATTTCACAGGTCTCGATTTTATATTCTTATAATTAGTAGTTTGTAATAGTAGGGGTTTTTTGTGGATCCACCCCGTTTTTATTCTTTCATATTATTTTGTGTTAACGTTATTTAATTCTTGTTTTTGCTCATTGATTTGAATGTTATTCGCTATATCAGTGATTTAAACGTTTTGCTTCTATTTCCTGAAATTTACAAGTTTTTATTTGAGTTTGGTGAGGCATTGGATTATGTCAATTTTCCCATAATTGTATCTCTATTTATACATAAAATTTATATAAATTTAAAATTTTATATTTAGCTACCTAACAGAGAAATATTTGTTACCATAACTACTACTATTAAATATAATGATAGCAACAACAACAACCATTATAAATCTTTTAATTGATAATTCTTTTCATCTAACACAGCAACAATCGTCTAATCTAAAGTATATATTTTTACCAGCATAACACCTAAAATATTTACATAAATAATTATGATTTCACAGCTCAAAACTTTTAAACGAATTTTTATTACGAAGAGGTATTAAAACCGATTCATATGAGTTTTTAAAGCATTGTTTACTATTGATTGTGAATTTAATGTATTTGACTATTATGTTACTGCTTTGACTGTGCAGTTCTTCCGTGGAACTAACGTATTTTAAACTCGACTTTTTATTAATTTAGGGCAACCCCTAGGGGGGGTCTAGCCTGTTCGGTACTTGAGACAGAGCAATTAACAAATTTGGGGCAATTACAATTACAATTAGATTACTTATTCAAATTCACCCCATGTGAAAATCTCAGCCGAATTTCGCATTCAACGACTTTTCTGTGTAACTCGTGCCGTGATTTTAACGCTATATACTTCTATTACTTAGTACGATACTTAATAGACAGTTAATTATTATCTTTTACTATATTTAGTTCAAATTGTATTTTTAATCTAAGTTTATTAACTAGCATAGCTTGATTTTTTTATTATTTCAATAGTAATTTTCACACTTATTATTGGTTATTTTCTATTTTTTAGCATTATTGTTTTACTCTAATGGGAATATTACATTATTTTTAAAATGTACGAAAATCTCATTTAAAAATACTTAATTTGGAATAATTTTGACCCATTGCAATTTTAATGTGACGCATTTTAACTCGTTGACGTTTCAGACTAAGTAGTTGGTAACGTGGAATAGTTAGCATCACACATTTTAGTAGAGTTACAAGTAAATTAATAACTTAGCTTTTAAAAACTTCAATTTTTATTAGTTTTTATTTTCCGATTATTTTAATATCGTGGTTGGCGATGCTAGATTTGGTTTAAGTGTTACTTTCAATTTCTTTAGTTTATGCATTATTATAGTTTGATTATTTTATTATTTTAATAGTTATTTTCACATAGTCAATTATTTTCTATTTTTTAGCATTATTGTTTTGCTATAGTGGGCACATTACATTTTTTTATCAATGAAAATTTTATTTAAAGATACTTAATTTGGATTAATTTTGCCCCATTGCAATTTTTCTGTGCCGCATCTAAAATCGTTGACGTTCCAGACCAAGTGGTTGGTAACGTGGAGGAGTTAGTATCACACACTTTTGTAGTAGAGTTACACGTAATTTAAAACTTAGCTTTTCAAAACTTCGATGGAACTAGCCTGTTCAGTACTTTAGTGGAACTAGAAAGTTCATTATTTGAGACTTTGTGAATGATTAACGAAATTAGTAAAATCAACTAGGGGGCATGGGGGCTGAGCCCCGTGAAATATTTTCAAAGGATATTATTGTTATTGTTATTATTATTATTGATTGTGAAGAGTGCGTATTCGCCCGTTTTGTTACTGTCTTCGCTGTCCAGTTAGTTGGTGGAACTAGCCTATTCAATACTTGACTTTAAATTATTCAACATATTCGGGGCAACCTCCAAAGGGGGCATGGGGGCGGAGCCCCCATCGAGCCGTAGGCGAGTCTATAATATATACAGCCGCATGTGTAACTGACTCACTGACTGACTGACTCACTGATGATCTTAAAGTCCTGAAGCGACCGTTTAAGATAGAGACTTGAAATTTGGCATGGACATTCTTTGAGATGTTTCAATTTAGGGAAAATTATAAAATTACAACTATTTTACTTTTAAACTATAAAAAAGGTAAAAAATATAGATTTGTCGGTAACGTAGTTCAGCCGTATCAGCGTATATCACCCCGTGGTATCGTAGATCACTCTTCGGGTTTAGTTCTCGCTCATGTTTAAATGATCTTTTTCAACTACACCCGTGTTCGATGGATACACTCTAATTTAATGTGTATTACGGTGTTTTGCTGCATTGTGATCGGGTCATTTCATCAGGGACCCAGGGTTACATTCGTTATGATATATACAGTGATAATGCCTAATTTGTAGCTAATGCAGCATATGCGCTATCTTGAATGTTTACCAAAGGTGTATTTTCTTTTCCTACTATGGATTAAATACCCATGGGTGGTAAAGAGTCGCTTAGTTCTCGCTTGTATTTAAATCATGTCTTTTAACTACACCTGCTTTCTTGCTGTTGGCAACGTTAGTATCCCTCATATTTAACAAACCGTTATCCACTTGACTTCAAAATAGCAATGAGATTTTGCTGCATTGAAAGCTCGTTTCTTTTATATTTTTACACACATCATAAATATGTCTTAGGGAATTTTTAAATAACTGTTGAGCAGAACTAACAGATTTAAATGTTAGGTTCTCGTTTTGTTTCAATTTATTTTAGATTACTTATTCAAATTCACACGGAACTATTCTTCCGGCCGAATTTCGCATCGAATGTATTATCTGTGAAGCTTGAGCCGTGATCTTAACGTAACATACTTCGATTACTTTGTACAATACTTAATAGTTAATTATTATCTTTCTATTTGATTTATATTCAGTGTCTTATATTAGATTTTTTCACAGTTAAAATTTGTTTTTGAGAATGTTTAAATAAGTGTTGAACAAAAAGAACAGATTTAAATGTTAGTTTCTCGTTTCATTTCAATTTATTTTAGATTACTTATTCAAATTCACCCCATGTGAACCTCTCAGCCGGATTTCGCATTCAATGAATTTTCTGTGTAGCTCGTGCCGTGATCTTAACGTTATATACTTCTATTACTTAGTATGATACTTAATAGACAGTTAATTATTATCTTTCTGCATTATTTATATACAGTGTTTTATATTTTATTTTAATACCCACTTAAAATATGCTTTAAGAATTTTTAAACGGCTATTGAACAAAACTAACAGGTTTTTATGAATAAATTATTATTTCACAGGTCTAGATTTTATATTCTTATAATTTGTAGTTTGTAATAGTAGGGGTTTTTTGCGGATCTACCCCGTTTTTATTATTTCCTATGATTTTGTTTTCATGTTATTTAATTCTTGTTTTCGCTTATTGATTTGAATGTTATTTGCTATTTCAGTAATTTAAACATTTTTCTTCTATATCCTGAAATTTACAAGTTTTTAGTTTTAATTATTTTGTATCAGCCGATTCTTTTAATATCGTGGTTGGCGATACTATATTTAGTTCAAATTGTATTTTTAATTTCTTAAGTTTATTAACTAGCATAGCTTGATTTTTTATTATTTTAATAGCAATTTTCACACTTATTATTGGTTATTTTCTATTTTTTTAGCATTATTCTTTTACTCTAATGGGCATATTACTTTTTTTTTTAATGTACGAAAATCTCATTTAAAAATACTTAATTTGGAATAATTTTGACCCATTGCAATTTAAATGTGACGCATGTTAACTCGTTGACGTTTCAGACTAAGTAGTTGGTGACGTGGAATAGTTAGCATCACACATTTTAGTAGAGTTACAAGTAAATTAATAACTTAGCTTTTCAATACTTCGATTTTTATTAGTTTTTATTTTCCGATTCTTTTAATATCGTGGTTGGCGATGCTTGATTTGGTTTAAGTGTTACTTTAAATTTTGTTTAGTTTATGCATTATTATAGCTTGATTATTTTATTATTTTAATAGTTATTTTCACATAATCAATTATTTCAATTTTTTAGCATTATTGTTTTGCTATAGTGGGCACATTAGATTTTTTTATCTATGAAAATTTAATTTAAAGATACTTAATTTGGATTAATTTTGCCCCATTGCAATTTTTCTGTGCCGCATCTAAAATCGTTGACGTTCCAGACCAAGTGGTTGGTAACGTGGAGGAGTTAGTATCACACATTTTTGTAGTAGAGCTACACATAATTTAAAACTTAGCTTTTCAAAACTTCGATGGAACTAGCCTGTTCAGTACTTTGGTGGAACTAGACAGTTCATTATTTGAGACTTTGTGAATGATTAACGAAATTAGTAAAAACAACTAGGGGGCATGGGGGCTGAGCCCCATGAAATATTTTCAAAGGATATTATTGTTATTATTATTATTGATTGTGAGTAGTGCGTATTAGCCCGTTTTGTTACTGTCTTCGCTGTCCAGTTAGTTGGTGGAACTAGCCTGTTCAATACTTGACTTTAAATTATTCTACAAATTTAGGGCAACCCCTAAGGGGGCATGGGGGCGGAGCCCCCATCGAGCCGCAGGCGAGTCCATAATATATACAGCCCCATGTGTAACTGACTCACTGATGATAGTAAAGTCCTGAAGCGACCGTTTAAGCTAGAGACTTGAAATTTGGCATGGATATTCTTTGATATGTTTAAATTTAGAGAAAATCCTAAAACTACAACTTTTTTACTTTTAAACTATAAAAAAGGTAAAAAATATAGATTTGTCGGTAACGTAGTTCAGCCGTATCAGCGTATATCACCGCGTGGTATCGTAGATCACTTTGCAGTTTTAGTTCTCGCTCGTGTTTAAATTATCTCTTTCAACTACACCCGTGTTTGATAAAATATTGTATTTCATGTAAACATGAGCATCTTCATGTAGACAACGGTGTTTCGATGCATTGAGAGCGGGTTATTTCACCAGGGTAATACTCGCTTTGATTTATACAGTATTATGCCAAAAACTACAAATTTTCAACTTTCAAACTATAAAAAGACGAGGTGTCGGTAAGCTAGTACGTTGGTTCCTAAAGATATCGCTTGGAGCGCTATTATAGTCGCTTAGTTCTCGCTTGTATTTAAATTATGTCTTTTAACTACACCTCTTCCTGATAATTATTCTCAATTGGGCGCATAGTTGTCTGCGTATGGTTTTCCTTCTGATTGCTGTGTTATCATTGAAAATGATGTTTACTGAATCGAAAGCGTAACTTTACTTTCAGGTGATGTCCGCTTTGATTTCTATAGTAACTTATAGTTAAGGTCGCTTAGTTCTCGGTTGTATTTAAATTATGTCTTTTAACCACACCTGTTCCTGATGATGTTTTCGCTACAGTTTTGCAGAGGTACACTAAAGTTATACGAAAATGTTGAATGAAAAGTGAGGTTCTCGTTTCGTTTTATTTAAATAATTTGTTCATATCGGCTTTTGCTATTACTCTTGTCTTTTGAGAGACGATTGAGCGTTGTGCTGGAATACTTTGTTACAATATTATATTATTAATTTTATCATTACTATGGTGAGCTCTACGAAGCTTGTGCGAATACTTTAAACATATTATTTTAGTACTGCATATTTTTTGCTGCAGTAACGCCCGTAAAGTAAATGATTAATTGCTAAAAATATTGTAGGTCTTACTTTATTTTCTAGACTTTAGTCTTCTCATGCTGGAAAAGTTATTGTAGGTTTTCGCACAAAAAATTACCTAATACAGTAATTATAACCTAATTTTCTACTATTTGTATGCTGTCTCTCTATATGAATCCCCAGATTGAATATAGCGCTTCAGTTGATAGTTCTGGTGCAGTTGGTTGAACGTGTCACAACACGTTTGACATCCGGTCTTTGACCTATTTGCTGCCGTCCAATCAGGCTTAGATTTTAGTTTAGGAAACGATTGAACATATCAGTTATAGAACGATTGAACTTTTACCTTCTTACCTTCGCTAACGTTTACCTACTTTCGACGTTTTTTTTAACCATCTACATATCTGATGACCCATCAGGCTGAGAAATATTATAATAACCAATTGAATTAACTCAATAGTAATTTTCTCGCTGCCACTTTGTCCGTCAAACTTCCTCAATGCAGTGCTCTTACCTAAAGTCTCGATTAACCCTATTATTGTTGTAATTGAAAACTATTCTATACTTTATCAATTATTGTAACTCTTTCAGTATATTTTAATTTAACCGATAATCCTTTTTTGGCTATTATTTCACAATTGGTTTTTTTACTACCATTGGTTGAAAATGCATAATGTACGCCGATTTTATGGTTCTTAAGTTGCAACTTTCTTCATTTTAAGACTATATAAAGACTTTAAGACTTCATGATTATAGTACCTAATACCCTGTGATCTATTACATACTACTAGGGCTCTATTTTTATTAATTTCTGAACTAATATATATATATATATATATATATAACATTTAAAATTGTTAAATTAATAATTGCTGATTTTGAATGATAAAATTGTTATCGTTTCTCTATATGGTACATATATGATTCCTGCGTTTCTTGGCCACCCCGTGGCGGAACTGAAGCATCTTAGCCTATACCATATTTTTTTTAATTTCAAATATCTTGATTTTGTCCCGTTTTTCTTCTATTACATACAACGATCCTCTATATAAACTTATAATTTTATTCCACTTTTATCTTTTCAGAATACAGCTATTATTACCTCAATCATGTGCAATCATAATCGTATCTACAAATTTTTACACAACAACTTTTGAGCATGACTATTTACATAGTTCATTAATATTTCACAACTCCATTATATTTTTTAACGAATTGAGGGGGGGAGTGGGATTGAACCATGAGCCGTGAGCAAATTTCAAAGCTTATTATTAATTATTGTGAGTAGTGTGTATTGGCGGCTTCTGTTACTGCCGTTGGAGTTGAGCCCTCTATTAAAACCTACTAATAGGAGATTATTAAAGCTTTTTTTACTATTGATTGTGAATTTAGAGTATTAGATGGTTTTGTTACTGTCTTGGCTGTAGAGATCTTGTGTGGAACTAAACATTAATTCAAACTAGGGGGCAACTCCTCAGGGGGCATGGGGGCGGAGCCCCATCGAGCCGTAGGCGAGTCTATAATATATACAGCCCCATGTGTAACTGACTCACTCACTGATGATAGTAATGTCCTGAAGCGACCGTTAAAGCTAGAGACTTGAAATTTGGCATGGACATTCTTTGAGATGTTTCAATTTAGGGAAAATCATAAAACTACAACTTTTTTACTTTTAAACTATAAAAAATGTAAAAAAATATAGATTTGTCGGTAACGTAGTTCAGCCGTGTGAGCGTATATCACCGTTTGGGTAACGTAGATCACTTTGCAGGTTTAGTTCTCGCTCGTGTTTAATTGATCTATTTCAACTACACCCGTGTTTGATACAAATACTGTATTACATGTAAACATGAACACCTCTATGTAGACGACGGTGTTTCGATACATTGAGAGCGGGTTATTTCACCAGGGTAATACTCGCTTGAATCTATAATATATACAGCCGCATGTGTAACTGACTCACTCACTCACTGATGATAGGAAAGTCCTGAAGCCATCGTTGAAGCTAGACACTTGAAATTTGGCATGGACATTCTTTGAGATGTTTCAATTTAGGGAAAATTATAAAATTACAACTATTTTACTTTTAAACTATAAAAATCAAGAAAATATAGATTTGTCGGTAAAGTAGTTCAGCCGTATCGGCGTATATCACCGCGTGGTATCGTAGATCACTTTGCAGGTTTAGTTCTCGCTCGTGTTTAAATGATCTCTTTCAACTACACCCGTGTTTGATACTTACAGATATGAACGTCTTTTTATGAATGATTATGTTTTTGAGAATTTTTAACAACCAATGATCATAACAAACAGATATTTAAGTTAGTTTCTCGTCTTGTATTCAATTTATTTTAGATCATTTATTCAAATACACACTAGAGTATCCTTTCGGCCGAATTTCGCACTACATGAATTTTGCTGTGAAGCTTGAGCTGTGATCTTAACGAAACATTTTTTCGATTAATTTGTATGATCTCTTTCAACTACACCCGTGTTTGATACTAGCATTGTATTTCTTACAGATATGAAGGTCTTTTTATGAACGATTATGTTTTTGAGAATTTTAACAACTGATGATCAATACATATAGGTATTTATGTTAGGTTCTCGTCTTGTATTCAATTTATTTTCGATTATTTATTCAAATACTACAGTATCCTTTCGCTCGTGTTTAAATGATCTCTTTCAACTACACCCATGTTTGATAACAGCATTGTATATATGTCAGATACGAACGCCTTTTAATGAACGATTTTGTTTTTGATAATTTTAAGACAATTAATGAACCAAACAAACAAATTTCAATGTTAGGTTCTCGATTTGTTTTCAAATTATTCTAGATTATTTATTCAAGTTCATACTAGATTATCCTTTCGGCATTATTTCGCACTACATGAATTTTGCTGTGAAGCTTGAGCTGTGATCTTAACGTAACATAATTCGATTACTTTGTACAATACTTAATAGACAGTTAATTATTATCTTTCTGTTTTATTTATATTCAGTATTTTACATTACATTTTAATACACACTTAAAATATGTTTTTGAGAATTTTTAAATGAGTATTGAACAAAAAGAACAGATTTAAATGTTAGGTTCTCGTTTCATTTTCACTTTATTTTAGATTACTAATTCAAATTCACCCCATGTTACGCTTTCGGCTGAATATCGCATTCTATGAATTTACTGTGTAGCTCGTGCCGTGATCTTAACGTAATATACTTCTATTACTTTGTACAATAATCAATAGACAGTTAATTATTATCTTTCTGTTTTATTTATATTTAGTATTTTACACACACTTAAAATATATTTTTGAGAATATTTTAATTACTATTGAACAAAATTAACAGGTTTTTAAGAATAAATTATTATTTCACAGGTCTCGATTTTATATTCTTATAATTAGTAGTTTGTAATAGTAGGGGTTTTTTGTGGATCCACCCCGTTTTTATTCTTTCATATTATTTTGTGTTAACGTTATTTAATTCTTGTTTTTGCTCATTGATTTGAATGTTATTCGCTATATCAGTGATTTAAAACGTTTTGCTTCTATTTCCTGAAATTTACAAGTTTTTATTTGAGTTTGGTGAGGCATTGGATTATGTCAATTTTCCCATAATTGTATCTCTATTTATACATAAAATTTATATAAATTTAAAATTTTATATTAGCTACCTAACAGAGAAATATTTGTTACCATAACTACTACTATTAAATATAATGATAGCAACAACAACAACCATTATAAATCTTTTAATTGATAATTCTTTTCATCTAACACAGCAACAATCGTCTAATCTAAAGTATATATTTTTACCAGCATAACACCTAAAATATTTACATAAATAATTATGATTTCACAGCTCAAAACTTTTAAACGAATTTTTATTACGAAGAGGTATTAAAACCGATTCATATGAGTTTTTAAAGCATTGTTTACTATTGATTGTGAATTTAATGTATTTGACTATTATGTTACTGCCTTGACTGTGCAGTTCTTCCGTGGAACTAACGTATTTTAAACTCGACTTTTTATTAATTTAGGGCAACCCCTAGGGGGGGTCTAGCCTGTTCGGTACTTGAGACAGAGCAATTAACAAATTTGGGGCAATTACAATTACAATTAGATTACTTATTCAAATTCACCCCATGTGAAAATCTCAGCCGAATTTCGCATTCAACGACTTTTCTGTGTAACTCGTGCCGTGATTTTAACGCTATATACTTCTATTACTTAGTACGATACTTAATAGACAGTTAATTATTATCTTTTACTATATTTAGTTCAAATTGTATTTTTAATCTAAGTTTATTAACTAGCATAGCTTGATTTTTTTATTATTTCAATAGTAATTTTCACACTTATTATTGGTTATTTTCTATTTTTTAGCATTATTGTTTTACTCTAATGGGAATATTACATTATTTTTAAAATGTACGAAAATCTCATTTAAAAATACTTAATTTGGAATAATTTTGACCCATTGCAATTTTAATGTGACGCATTTTAACTCGTTGACGTTTCAGACTAAGTAGTTGGTAACGTGGAATAGTTAGCATCACACATTTTAGTAGAGTTACAAGTAAATTAATAACTTAGCTTTTAAAACTTCAATTTTTATTAGTTTTTATTTCCGATTATTTTAATATCGTGGTTGGCGATGCTAGATTTGGTTTAAGTGTTACTTTCAATTTCTTTAGTTTATGCATTATTATAGTTTGATTATTTTATTATTTTAATAGTTATTTTCACATAGTCAATTATTTTCTATTTTTTAGCATTATTGTTTTGCTATAGTGGGCACATTACATTTTTTCATCAATGAAAATTTTATTTAAAGATACTTAATTTGGATTAATTTTGCCCCATTGCAATTTTTCTGTGCCGCATCTAAAATCGTTGACGTTCCAGACCAAGTGGTTGGTAACGTGGAGGAGTTAGTATCACACACTTTTGTAGTAGAGTTACACGTAATTTAAAACTTAGCTTTTCAAAACTTCGATGGAACTAGCCTGTTCAGTACTTTAGTGGAACTAGAAAGTTCATTATTTGAGACTTTGTGAATGATTAACGAAATTAGTAAAATCAACTAGGGGGCATGGGGGCTGAGCCCCGTGAAATATTTTCAAAGGATATTATTGTTATTGTTATTATTATTATTGATTGTGAAGAGTGCGTATTCGCCCGTTTTGTTACTGTCTTCGCTGTCCAGTTAGTTGGTGGAACTAGCCTATTCAATACTTGACTTTAAATTATTCAACATATTCGGGGCAACCTCCAAAGGGGGCATGGGGGCGGAGCCCCCATCGAGCCGTAGGCGAGTCTATAATATATACAGCCGCATGTGTAACTGACTCACTCACTCACTGATGATAGGAAAGTCCTGAAGCCATCGTTGAAGCTAGACACTTGAAATTTGGCATGGACATTCTTTGAGATGTTTCAATTTAGGGAAAATTATAAAATTACAACTATTTTACTTTTAAACTATAAAAAAGGTAAAAAATATAGATTTGTCGGTAACGTAGTTCAGCCGTATCAGCGTATATCACCCCGTGGTATCGTAGATCACTCTTCGGGTTTAGTTCTCGCTCGTGTTTAAATGATCTTTTTCAACTACACCCGTGTTCGATGGATACACTCTAATTTAATGTGTATTACGGTGTTTTGCTGCATTGTGATCGGGTCATTTCATCAGGGACCCAGGGTTACATTCGTTATGATATATACAGTGATAATGCCTAATTTGTAGCTAATGCAGCATATGCGCTATCTTGAATGTTTACCAAAGGTGTATTTTCTTTTCCTACTATGGATTAAATACCCATGGGTGGTAAAGAGTCGCTTAGTTCTCGCTTGTATTTAAATCATGTCTTTTAACTACACCTGCTTTCTTGCTGTTGGCAACGTTAGTATCCCTCATATTTAACAAACCGTTATCCACTTGACTTCAAAATAGCAATGAGATTTTGCTGCATTGAAAGCTCGTTTCTTTTATATTTTTACACACATCATAAATATGTCTTAGGGAATTTTTAAATAACTGTTGAGCAGAACTAACAGATTTAAATGTTAGGTTCTCGTTTTGTTTCAATTTATTTTAGATTACTTATTCAAATTCACACGGAACTATTCTTCCGGCCGAATTTCGCATCGAATGTATTATCTGTGAAGCTTGAGCCGTGATCTTAACGTAACATACTTCGATTACTTTGTACAATACTTAATAGTTAATTATTATCTTTCTATTTGATTTATATTCAGTGTCTTATATTAGATTTTTTCACAGTTAAAATTTGTTTTTGAGAATGTTTAAATAAGTGTTGAACAAAAAGAACAGATTTAAATGTTAGTTTCTCGTTTCATTTCAATTTATTTTAGATTACTTATTCAAATTCACCCCATGTGAACCTCTCAGCCGGATTTCGCATTCAATGAATTTTCTGTGTAGCTCGTGCCGTGATCTTAACGTTATATACTTCTATTACTTAGTATGATACTTAATAGACAGTTAATTATTATCTTTCTGCATTATTTATATACAGTGTTTTATATTTTATTTTAATACCCACTTAAAATATGCTTTAAGAATTTTTAAACGGCTATTGAACAAAACTAACAGGTTTTTATGAATAAATTATTATTTCACAGGTCTAGATTTTATATTCTTATAATTTGTAGTTTGTAATAGTAGGGGTTTTTTGCGGATCTACCCCGTTTTTATTATTTCCTATGATTTTGTTTTCATGTTATTTAATTCTTGTTTTCGCTTATTGATTTGAATGTTATTTGCTATTTCAGTAATTTAAACATTTTTCTTCTATATCCTGAAATTTACAAGTTTTTAGTTTTAATTATTTTGTATCAGCCGATTCTTTTAATATCGTGGTTGGCGATACTATATTTAGTTCAAATTGTATTTTTAATTTCTTAAGTTTATTAACTAGCATAGCTTGATTTTTTATTATTTTAATAGCAATTTTCACACTTATTATTGGTTATTTTCTATTTTTTTAGCATTATTCTTTTACTCTAATGGGCATATTACTTTTTTTTTTAATGTACGAAAATCTCATTTAAAAATACTTAATTTGGAATAATTTTGACCCATTGCAATTTAAATGTGACGCATGTTAACTCGTTGACGTTTCAGACTAAGTAGTTGGTGACGTGGAATAGTTAGCATCACACATTTTAGTAGAGTTACAAGTAAATTAATAACTTAGCTTTTCAATACTTCGATTTTTATTAGTTTTTATTTTCCGATTCTTTTAATATCGTGGTTGGCGATGCTTGATTTGGTTTAAGTGTTACTTTAAATTTTGTTTAGTTTATGCATTATTATAGCTTGATTATTTTATTATTTTAATAGTTATTTTCACATAATCAATTATTTCAATTTTTTAGCATTATTGTTTTGCTATAGTGGGCACATTAGATTTTTTTATCTATGAAAATTTAATTTAAAGATACTTAATTTGGATTAATTTTGCCCCATTGCAATTTTTCTGTGCCGCATCTAAAATCGTTGACGTTCCAGACCAAGTGGTTGGTAACGTGGAGGAGTTAGTATCACACATTTTTGTAGTAGAGCTACACATAATTTAAAACTTAGCTTTTCAAAACTTCGATGGAACTAGCCTGTTCAGTACTTTGGTGGAACTAGACAGTTCATTATTTGAGACTTTGTGAATGATTAACGAAATTAGTAAAAACAACTAGGGGGCATGGGGGCTGAGCCCCATGAAATATTTTCAAAGGATATTATTGTTATTATTATTATTGATTGTGAGTAGTGCGTATTAGCCCGTTTTGTTACTGTCTTCGCTGTCCAGTTAGTTGGTGGAACTAGCCTGTTCAATACTTGACTTTAAATTATTCTACAAATTTAGGGCAACCCCTAAGGGGGCATGGGGGCGGAGCCCCCATCGAGCCGCAGGCGAGTCCATAATATATACAGCCCCATGTGTAACTGACTCACTGATGATAGTAAAGTCCTAAAGCGACCGTTTAAGCTAGAGACTTGAAATTTGGCATGGATATTCTTTGATATGTTTAAATTTAGAGAAAATCCTAAAACTACAACTTTTTTACTTTTAAACTATAAAAAAGGTAAAAAATATAGATTTGTCGGTAACGTAGTTCAGCCGTATCAGCGTATATCACCGCGTGGTATCGTAGATCACTTTGCAGTTTTAGTTCTCGCTCGTGTTTAAATTATCTCTTTCAACTACACCCGTGTTTGATAAAATATTGTATTTCATGTAAACATGAGCATCTTCATGTAGACAACGGTGTTTCGATGCATTGAGAGCGGGTTATTTCACCAGGGTAATACTCGCTTTGATTTATACAGTATTATGCCAAAAACTACAAATTTTCAACTTTCAAACTATAAAAAGACGAGGTGTCGGTAAGCTAGTACGTTGGTTCCTAAAGATATCGCTTGGAGCGCTATTATAGTCGCTTAGTTCTCGCTTGTATTTAAATTATGTCTTTTAACTACACCTCTTCCTGATAATTATTCTCAATTGGGCGCATAGTTGTCTGCGTATGGTTTTCCTTCTGATTGCTGTGTTATCATTGAAAATGATGTTTACTGAATCGAAAGCGTAACTTTACTTTCAGGTGATGTCCGCTTTGATTTCTATAGTAACTTATAGTTAAGGTCGCTTAGTTCTCGGTTGTATTTAAATTATGTCTTTTAACCACACCTGTTCCTGATGATGTTTTCGCTACAGTTTTGCAGAGGTACACTAAAGTTATACGAAAATGTTGAATGAAAAGTGAGGTTCTCGTTTCGTTTTATTTAAATTAATTTGTTCATATCGGCTTTTGCTATTACTCTTGTCTTTTGAGAGACGATTGAGCGTTGTGCTGGAATACTTTGTTACAATATTATATTATTAATTTTATCATTACTATGGTGAGCTCTACGAAGCTTGTGCGAATACTTTAAACATATTATTTTAGTACTGCATATTTTTTGCTGCAGTAACGCCCGTAAAGTAAATGATTAATTGCTAAAAATATTGTAGGTCTTACTTTATTTTCTAGACTTTAGTCTTCTCATGCTGGAAAAGTTATTGTAGGTTTTCGCACAAAAAATTACCTAATACAGTAATTATAACCTAATTTTCTACTATTTGTATGCTGTCTCTCTATATGAATCCCCAGATTGAATATAGCGCTTCAGTTGATAGTTCTGGTGCAGTTGGTTGAACGTGTCACAACACGTTTGACATCCGGTCTTTGACCTATTTGCTGCCGTCCAATCAGGCTTAGATTTTAGTTTAGGAAACGATTGAACATATTCAGTTATAGAACGATTGAACTTTTACCTTCTTACCTTCGCTAACGTTTACCTACTTTCGACGTTTTTTTTAACCATCTACATATCTGATGACCCATCAGGCTGAGAAATATTATAATAACCAATTGAATTAAACTCAATAGTAATTTTTCTCGCTGCCACTTTGTCCGTCAAACTTCCTCAATGCAGTGCTCTTACCTAAAGTCTCGATTAACCCTATTATTGTTGTAATTGAAAACTATTCTATACTTTATCAATTATTGTAACTCTTTCAGTATATTTTAATTTAACCGATAATCCTTTTTTGGCTATTATTTCACAATTGGTTTTTTTACTACCATTGGTTGAAAATGCATAATGTACGCCGATTTTATGGTTCTTAAGTTGCAACTTTCTTCATTTTAAGACTATATAAAGACTTTAAGACTTCATGATTATAGTACCTAATACCCTGTGATCTATTACATACTACTAGGGCTCTATTTTTATTAATTTTCTGAACTAATATATATATATATATATATATATATATAACATTTAAAATTGTTAAATTAATAATTGCTGATTTTGAATGATAAAATTGTTATCGTTTCTCTATATGGTACATATATGATTCCTGCGTTTCTTGGCCACCCCGTGGCGGAACTGAAGCATCTTAGCCTATACCATATTTTTTTTTAATTTCAAATATCTTGATTTTGTCCCGTTTTTCTTCTATTACATACAACGATCCTCTATATAAACTTATAATTTTATTCCACTTTTATCTTTTCAGAATACAGCTATTATTACCTCAATCATGTGCAATCATAATCGTATCTACAAATTTTTACACAACAACTTTTGAGCATGACTATTTACATAGTTCATTAATATTTCACAACTCCATTATATTTTTTAACGAATTGAGGGGGGAGTGGGATTGAACCATGAGCCGTGAGCAAATTTCAAAGCTTATTATTAATTATTGTGAGTAGTGTGTATTGGCGGCTTCTGTTACTGCCGTTGGAGTTGAGCCCTCTATTAAAACCTACTAATAGGAGATTATTAAAGCTTTTTTTACTATTGATTGTGAATTT
>CM061531.1:199102506-199231580 GCA_030545055.2 Neoaliturus tenellus
AGTCGGAACGAATTGCTATATGAAGCAACTGATTGTTTTACTTTGATTGTTATTTACTGACCTGGTCCTACGGCTAAAACATACGTCCTTTGATGTGTATAGTAATTTTAATATTTTAACCATTATTTAACATATTTTTGTTAGTAACTACTGTATTATTGTATTTAGAAGCTTGAAGTTTTTTTATTTGCCTTGACAGTAATATTTTAGGAAATTAGGTAAATTTTAAAGTTTTACACCATTAAAAACTGAAATGAAGGAATTGTAATGAATGCCAATATATTTATTAAACTACAAATATCGTTCTTTTGCCTTCCTGTTTTGTGGTACAACCTACTTCCATCAAAACGGATATTTTTCCCCACTTCCATTCTTTCTGAAATACACTCCAGTCATAAGTTATCATAATAGTATCTCCAATTTTTTTTACACATACAATTCTGATCGTAATACCTAGAATAATACATAGTTAAGTATTATTTCACAACTCTCAATTTTTTTATTTTTATTTTTTATATTGAAATGAGGGGAACTAAGAAGGGGATTTAAACGAAGAGCCGTAGGTTATTCAGCGAACACAATGAGTGGTATTGGAGTGGAGCCCTCAACTAGCCTCATTGCATGAGAGTTTTATAGTAATTTTTATAGTAATTACGGAATTGGGGTAACCAATTAGGGGGTGGACCCTACATCCAGCATAACCTAGAAATATTTACCTAGAATATTTACATATATTACATAAATTATTATCATTTCGCAGTTAAAATCTTGTTAGCGAATTTTAATTACGAAGGGGTACTAAAACCGATTCATAGGAGTTTTCCAAAGCTTTTTTTACTATTGATTGTGAATTTTGTGTATTAAACGGTTTTGTTACTGTCTTCAAGGTATAGCTCTTCCGTGGAACTAACTTATTACATACTTGACTTTTAATTATTCTACAAATTTAGGGCAACCCCTAAGGGGGCATGGGGGCGGAGCCCCCATCGAGCCGTAGGCGAGTCAATAATATATACAGCCCCATGTGTAACTGACTGACTCACTGATGATAGTAATGTCCTGAAGCGACCGTTAAAGCTAGAGACTTGAAATTTGGCATGGACATTCTTTGAGATGTTTCAATTTAGGGAAAATCATAAAACTACAACTTTTTTACTTTTAAACTATAAAAAATGTAAAAAAATATAGATTTGTCGGTAACGTAGTTCAGCCGTGTGAGCGTATATCACCGTTTGGGTAACGTAGATCACTTTGCAGGTTTAGTTCTCGCTCGTGTTTAATTGATCTCTTTCAACTACACCCGTGTTTGATACAAATACTGTATTACATGTAAACATGAACATCTCTATGTAGACGACGGTGTTTCGATACATTGAGAGCGGGTTATTTCACCAGGGTAATACTCGCTTTGATATATCCAGTATTATGCCCAAAAACTACAAATTTTCAACTTTCAAATTATATAAATACCGAGGTGTCGGTAAAGAAGTACGTTGGTTCTTAAAGATATCGCTTGGAGCGCTATTATAGTCGCTTAGTTCTCGCTTGTATTTAAAAGATGTCTTTTAACTACACCTCTTCCTGATAATTACTTTCAATTGGGTGCATAGTTGTTTGCGTATGGTTTTCCTTCTGATTGCTGTGTTATTATTGAAAATGAAGTTTACTGAATCGAAAGCGTATATTTATATTTAGGTGATGTCCGCTTTGATTTCTATAGTAACTTTAAATTAAGGTCGCTTAATTCTCGGTTGTATTTAAATTATGTCTTTTAACCACACCTGTTCCTGATGAAGTTTTCGTGACAGTTTTGCAGAGCAGTGATCTTAAACGTTGTATAATCTACGTTAGTGCAAATTTCAGTTTACAGTATATTGTAATATAGCTGTAACTGTAATATAACATTTGTTTTAAGGATGGTGAAATAAATTTAATGCACGTACTCTAAAGTAACACGAAAATGTTGATTGAAATGTGAGGTTCTCGTTTCGTTTTATTTAAATTGATTTGTTCATATTGGCTATTGCTATTACTCTTGTCTTTTGAGAGACGATTGAGCGTAGTGCTGGAATACTTTGTTACAATATTATATTATTAATTTTATCATTACTATGGTGAGCTCTACGAAGCTTGTGCGAATACTTTAAACATATTATTTTAGTACTGCATATTTTTTGCCGCAGTAACGCCCGTAAAGTAAATGATTAATTACTAAAAATATTTTAGGTCTTACTACATTTTCTAGACTTTAGTCTTCTCATGCTGGAAAATTTCTTGTAGGTTTTCGCACAAAAAAAACCCTAATACAGTAATTATTCTTAATTTTCTACTATTTGTATGCTGTCTCTCTATATGAATCCCCAGATTGAATATAGCGCTTCAGTTGATAGTTCTGGTGCAGTTTTACTTTGAAGGTTGAACGTGTCCCAACACGTTTGACATCCGGTCTTTGACCTATTTGCTGCCGTCCAATCAGGCTTAGATTTTAGTTTAGGAAACGATTGAACAAATCAAGTTATAGAACGATTGAACTTTCCATTCTTACCTTGGCTAACGTTTACCTACTTCCGACGTTTTTTTAAACCATCTACATATCTGATGACCCATCAGGCTGAGAAATATTATAATAACCAATTGAATTAAACTCAATAGTAATTTTTCTCGCTGCCACTTTGTCCGACAAACTTCCTCAATGCAGTGCTCTCACCTAAAGTCTCGATTAACCCTATTAGTAGTGGGGTTTGGTTACTTTCAAAACGGAAGTCGTGCCAATTGCCAGCCGCTGCCGGCCAGCTGCCATCGGCCAGCTGCCAAATCAGTCGCTGCCGCCATATGCCATGCCATATAGCTTCAGGTGGGGAGAGGCTAAATCAAATGAAGGGGTGGAGAAGGGGTGAGGAGATGGTGTTAATTTTTGAAGTAGGAGTTAGTGTATAAAGGAGAGGGGATAATTGCTTCAAGGTCATATGGAGGGGGTTTTAAAAAAGACTGAACTCTAAGAGTTCAGTTTATAGGTGATCATCATACAGGTCAGTCGAAACCGACAAGGGATTGAAGAATAGCTTCTACATCATTTATTGTTGTAGAAGATACATCTGGAACTTGTACAGGGTCCTGAGGAGTTGTTGAAGTTGAATTTCTAGAAGGATTTTCCCTTGGATGAGTTGTTGATGATACTTCATGAACTTGAACATTTTCTTGGTTGGTTTCCATTATTATTGTAGTGTGAATTAGAGTGGAGATGTTGTTAGCTGAAGAGCATAGAAGATAATGAAGTAGGAATTATTGTCGGGGCCCTTATATAGGGAATGGTGGGGGTAAAATAAAAAAACTTGTTGAACACAGTCGATAGGTGTAACAAGTTCTAAGTTATTTAAGTGTAACATAGAACGTAAAATGTCGTAAATAACACTATCATCAACATTAACCTGAGAAGTTGTTGAACAGTATAATGGGTTAAAACTGTACTTCTTCCTAACTCTATTTAAATTAGTTTTACACTTTGAAATTGAAGGTTTAGAAGTACTTCGTAATATGTGTTGTGTTCGCAAAAGCTTTAATTTTAAACATTGTGCAGTCATTATAATCGATGTGTTAAGTTCAGAAGTTAAAAGAAGACTGAGATATAAAATGAAGTGTAAAAGAAATTGAAACAGAAAGCCAGAGTAGTAATTTTATAGGTTAGAATTTACAAAGGCTATTTCATGGATAATTCTAACCTCAAACCTAGTAAGTGAAGTAGTCATAACATAAAACTAACGAGAGATGATGACCGAGCGGATGCGAGGCAATGAATGTTTGTAGCGAGATAAACTACCCACCTTTATAGAGGCAATAACTCCAGCCAGATGGCGGCAGATGGCAAGCAAATGACTGGTTGACCGACTTTCACTTGAGTAGTAAGAGAAGTAGGGTTCTGTGTCTATCCCTACTCCTTGGGGTCAATGACCGACCGGAAAGGTCAATGACCTCCCCCCCCCCCCGAAAAAATGGAGCCCCCCCCCCTTCCCCTACTCTTTCCCCCATTCCTTCCCCCACTCCTCCAGGTCAATGGCCGGTCACCACCGGTTGTTGACTTTATGTGGTGAAACCAGACTAAATATGGCAGCTGCCATGGATAGTTCTAACCTCAAACCTGCTGCGCATGCAACGAGTTCTCTGGATCGGAATGAGTCTATGCTATGCGCATGCGCCTAGTCCTGTATTACTCACTTTAGCGCTACTGCACATGGATAATTCTAACCTCAAACCTTGGTTTTGTGTTGTTGCGCATGCGCAGCTCCCCACTTCTTTACCTTTCTTTTATACTGCTGTGAACTGGACTGGATTGAACACTGTACTGGAGTGAAACAACTTCCCCCACTCCTTGAAAACCCGAGGAGCGATAGGAGCTATACCTTTGCTTCAGTTGCCAACAAACTTTCATAGCGAAAGGTTGTTGGCGACTCAGCAAGAAGTTTCAAATATATAGTAGGCCTATATATATTTGAACTTCTTCTACTATGTTGCGTTTTTTAATGCAATATGGTATGTGTGTGTGTGTGTGTGTTTAGTTGTAAGGTGTATTTAATTTAAGAAATAATTTGCGCATTGCGATGTTAGTTATAAGTTGGGTTTAGCATTAAGGTGTATTAATTTTTAAAAATAATGATGGTATTTAGCATTAAGGTGTATTAATTTTAAGAATAATGATGGTATTTGGTTGTGTTGAATTATTTGGTTTTTAATAATGATGTGTTGGTACTAATAATTTATGTTTGTTTTGTGCATTTGTTTTGCCTTACAGCTAGATGTTAGGGGGTAGATTAACTGTAAATTCAGAAGTTCAGTTGAACTTCATTTAAAATGGGTGGGACATCCGCAAGTCGGACTTTTTTTTGCATTTTGTTTAGGAATATGATGGGTGGGATTAGTTTGGGTGGGGTTAGAGTTGCGTTTCTGCATTAACTGTTCCAGTTTCCCTGAAATTAATGGTTACGCTTTGATGCGGACGGGAAGTTACGCTTTGATGCGGACGGCCCAGGGACCTCCCTTGCAGAACGTAACTAGTGGGTTGGGAGTGGGAACCGCTAGGCAAACAGGGTGGTGGGAACAGTATTACTGTTTCCATCACCTTGGATCATTATAAATCTTGAATGACCTTGACCCACTTTCGGAAAGGTCAATGACCCCCCCCCCCCGAAAAAATGGAGCCCCCCCCCCCGAAAAAATGGAGCCCCCCCCCCCGAAAAAATGGAGCCCCCCCCCCCCTTCCCCTTCCCCCACCTCCTTCCCCCACCTCCCGGGCCAATGACCGGTCATGACCGGCTGCTAACCCCTCTCATTTGCATACCGTTATAAAAGCCGAGCCAGCCGCGGCCAGTGTTTCATTCTGATTCCAGACGTTACGCTGCGAACTTAGAGTTATAACCATGTCTTCTGTACCGACTACTACTTCTACTTCGACTTCTATTTCTACTACAGCTGTTCCTGCACCTAAGAAAACTCTTCGCCTCAAAAACCTTCCTGATTGCTACAAGAACCGACTTGCATCTGAACCTTCAACTTCTAGAGCTATTCTTCCGCCAACTAACACTTCTAGACTTCGTAGTATTTTTTCACCGCCTTCGCCTTCGCCTTCAAAGGACTCCGTACCACCATCAACTACTATGCCGCCACCACCATCAACTACTATGCCGCCACCGCAGAAGCCAGTTCATCACTATCCTAATACCCCTTCCGTTGAAACCATTGTTCATCGTCTTAGCACACCTATTATCCCACTATCACCATTGCCTCCTACCCCACCACTTAGTACACCTAAAGATCATACCTATCATAAAACTGATTCCTCTCAATCTGCTACTAAACCATCTCCTAAATCAGCTCCTAAACCAGCTCCTAAACCTATTCCTAAACCTACTCCTAAACCCGCTCCTTCAGAGCAATTTCAATTATTACAAGAAGAGCGTCGTAGGGCATTTAGCCGTCCCACTACTTGCCCTGAAATGCTTACTAGGGGAATTAAGAAAGGATCACCTTGTGGGAGGAAATGTGTAAAAAACGAAAGTTTTTGCCGTGTACATGTCGTAAAACACATTTCTGAACCACAAGTGACAGAAACCCCCACTGTTGAATACCAATCCAAAATTATTGGTGTGAAAGGAAATAGGCTTAAGAGAGGTTGTGTCTATTTTTTTGAACGTGTTATTGACAACGAACACATTTTGGCAACTTGTAACGGCTTAAGATATAATATTAAAGTGATTGAATCCTTGCGCAAAGAGAAATCAGTTTATGAGTTAGACTCTAAAGACTATCTCCTCAGACACAAACTGGATGGTATTACAAGGTGGGGGCGTAGCAAGTAAATTCACATAGCTTTTTCCAAATTATTGCTTAAAAAATACTGGGGGAGAAACACAACGCGTTATAGCGTTGTGTTTCTCCCCCATTATTTTTTAACACTCTAAGTCTCGTGACCTACTTTCATGTGAGTAGTGAGTAAAGGATGGTTCTGTGTCTGTCTGCATTCCTTCGGGTCAATGACCGGACCTGAAAGGTCAATGACCCCCCCCCCGAAAAAATGGAGCCCCCCCCCCCCGAAAAAATGGAGCCTCCCCCCCCCTTTCCCCCACCACTCCTTCCCCCACCATTCTTTCCCCTACCACTCCTCTGGGTGAATGGCCGGTCATGACCGGTTGTCTACCTACATCTAACCGTTATACTAGCTACTCCAGAGTCTTCATTCCAATCCGTGAGACCACTGCTGCAACATGCCTACTCTATTAGAATTATGTTTGCGACAGATAGTTTCAAATATACTGTTGGCGGAACTTGCATTTGAAGATGGAAACCTTCCACTAACACTACGTCAAGAAGTGTATTCTTTTTATAGGGAAAATTTTGGAGTTTTTCATTATCTTCAGTATAAATTTATGGATGGAACAAATATGTGTCCAGAATGTGGTTCGGCTGCAATAGGAAATGGATTATTGGATTTTACAATAGATGGTGGAATTTATGAATACAAATGTTACTTGTCATACAAGTTTATCATCCCAGAAGAAGAAAAATGTGATATTTGTGCAATTAATTTGTACAAGTTTACACAAGCCGATCCTGCTGAAATTAATTTGGAAAACAACATTGAACTGCCTTAAGCTCCATAGCAGTTCACCAAACCCAGCGAAACGGCCCTTTTCAGGGCCACCTAAGACTTGAATTTAGGGATGTAAGCTATTTAGCTTACATGCGACTTAGCAGAAATAAGTTCTGCTACATGGCTAGTTTGATCTATGTAGTAGTAGGCAAAGGAGGGTTCTGTGTCCGTCCCCACTCCTTAGGGTCAATGACCGGATCTGAAAGGTCAATGACCCCCCCCCCCCCCCCGAAAAAATGGAGCCCCCCCCCCTTCCCCTACTCCTTCCCCCACTCCTTCCCCCACCTCCTGGGCCAATGACCGGTCATGGCCGGCTGCTAACCCCTCTCATTTGCATACCGTTATAAAAGACGCGCCGGCTATGGCTAGTGTTTCATTCTGGTTTCTTCCACCACTCTTGTTGCTTCGCCGCTCTTGTTGCTTTGTTTCTGCCAGTCTTAATATCTTTATTTTTAAAATGCTTTCTTACTTTAATGAAAATTTTAATCCTTCAGAAAATGCAGATGTTTTTCAACCACCTGAAGATGGTTTCCAACATCATGAAGAAAATGCTTTCGAAGAACATGAAGAAGATGTAATAGAAGACATGGATAATAGCAGTGAAGATGACAGTGAAGATGACAGTGAAGATGAAATTGAAATTAATGAACAATTCAAAGTATATTTTATAGAAACACAATTTCCTTTTGATGTAGTTGAAAGATTTATTTTTGAAGCACATAGATGGCTAAATTTAGGATTCAACATTATAATTGGTTCACCTATTGTCTACAATAACAGTAACTTCTTCCTTCTAACTCCAAATGATCGAGAACAAATTCTTACTTGGCAGGACGATGTGATGAGATCATACGAACTGAACATTGGTGTTGGGTACTTTGTTGCAAGAGTGGTTTAATAACCACATTACCCTTCCCCAACCTCCACCCTATCCTTTCCCAATCCTTATTCCTTCCCCCTCCCTATATTTAAAATTTATAAAAGTGGGGCTATGAACCTTCAGGTTTCTAGTCTGTACTCGCACTTTGTGCCGTGAAGTACATCTCTTGTATTTTTTTCTCCACCTTTTAAAATATTATTTATTTGAAAAAATGCCTCCTAATGTGAATTACCATTTTAATTCTTCCGAAATTTCCGATGTTTTTGTACAACCTGAAGACATTTTAAATAATGATAGTGAGAGTGAGAGTGAAGAAGATGATGATTATAGTGTTGAACTTAGTGAAGAACGTAAAGTTATAGCAATTGATCCACAATTTCCATTTGATACAATAGAAAACTTTTTGGTTGAAGCTAATAAATGGTTAAATTTAGGATGTTATATACGAATTGACTCTTTTATATTGTATGGTGATAGTCATTCTTTCCTTGTCACACCAAATGACAGAGACCGCATGTTGCAGTGGGCACAATCTATGATGGAGTGCTATGAACAAGGTGTGGACACTGGTGGCTATTTTCTTGCACAAGTAGTGTAATAACAAAATTACTTTTCCCCCACCCTATACCCTATCCCTTCCCAATCCTTATTCCTTCCCCCTCCCCATTTTTAAAATTGATAAAAAGGCAGGCTATGAACCTCCAAGTTTCTAGTCTGTACCCACACCTTGTAGCATCAAGATGCTTACCAGACTTGATGGTTTTATAGCCAATGATATTAATATATGGAGTTTAATAACAAACTTACGGATAAAAATTGAAGAAAAAATTATGGGAAACAATGAGCTAGGAGTTATTGTTTTTGTTTCATTAGTAGAACATTTTGAAATTTTGTATAGTATAAAAGTAACAATTAACAATATTAATGAACTATTTCCTTGGACAATATTTATTCGCAATAAAATTGAAGAGCAGAAAATTATAGTAGATGTGACAGCAATGAAATATAACCTAGATAGAGAAGAATAGATACTAACCCCCTTCCTATTCCTTTGTTTTGCAAAAATAGTGGGGGTAGGAGTATATATAAGACTAAGTAAGCGATACATAGTTTGTTATTTGAAGTAAAAGAAGTAGTAAAGAAACATGTTGTCTAGAGATACTCCATTTATTAATTATTCTCAAGTTAAAGATGTTTTTGAAAGCACAAATGAAATACAGGAAGAAAACATAGAGGAAACTTATGACGAAACTGATAATGATTCTATGATGGAAGAGGAAGAAATGGTACAGATTGAACAAGAACTATTTGAAGAAATGATAAACGATAGTGATGAAGATATAATTAAGGAAGCTATTGAAATATTTATATTGGATTCATCATTGGAATCACCCATATCACCTTTACTGTCTTCTGAATCTGAATCTGAATTGGACTAAGGTACCCCCACTATTTTGAAGAAGTAGTGGAGGGAAAATATCCCCACCACAAGTTAAAAGTTGGTGGGGGAATGTTTATAAATGTGTTAAATATTTGTGCAGGAGATCAGTCTTAAAGAGACTAGTGACCGAAGATGTTTCGTAAAATACCTTTTGATCCTTCATACTACAATCTGTTTGATATACATCGTTTTCCAGACATTGAGGAGAAATTGTACAAGAAATTTTGTTCTCTACTGGATAAACCACAAAAACTACCACCTAATACTTTTACCTACAAGCTACCTATCATGGACAAGGACGATGTAAGCAAAATACCATTGGTTCAAGTCAAATTTTTGGAAGAAAAAATTCTTGTTTGTGTCAGGGAAGTATTTCACAATGATTATTCAAAAAAATTGGCTTTCAACTTTATTCAAGAACATGCGGGATCTGAAAGAGAACAGTATCCCGAACCATATTACAAATATCTTTTCGAAAATGGAGCGAGTGTAACTGTAGAAATAACCATTACATTAGTATAACTCTCCCTACCATTGACGTCTCCCCACCATTGGCATCTCCCCACTACTGACTTAAATTTGATGGATAAATGTGTTGACTATCTGTGTAGAAGCTCACTCTTCAAGAAATTGTTGATCAAAATGTTTCATCATGTACCGACTTCTTCCTTCAGGGAAAAACAAAGATTAAAACGACTAGAAAAAGAAAGACAAGACCGAGAAGATATGAAGATGGAATTCAATAGACTACAATTTCAAATACCAGGAATTGAACTTGGAGCACCAAGATTGAAAACTCTCCACTGGGCTGGAAGTTATATCAAATTTTTGAAAGTACAAGTTGAAGCAAGAGATCTAAAATTGAAAAGATTAGAAATGGAAAATCGAGAATTGAAGAAATTAATATCACACATGTCTGGTAATACAACTGTTCAAGAAGGTGAAGAAGAAGGAAAAGAAATTTTAGGAATCTAAATTATCAGCACCCCTTTTAGAGAATAGGGAATAGATCACTTTGTGGTAATGTAATAACATGCCGCTTAGTGATCTATTCCCAGTTCTCGCTTAATATCCGATGACCTTGACCTACATAAAAGTGGTGGGGGTAAGAGCATATAAAGAGATAGTTATGGATATAACTTTCAGTACAAGTCTAACACTATGGACAGCTTGTTAGTTTTGTGTTTACAACAAATTATCAATAATGGGTTTCTTTACCGTTATATAATAACATCAAATAAATGTGAAATACCTCAACCAATTCGTGAAATGGTCATGAAATTTAAGAAGGACAATAGTGGATTTGGTATTTATCTTGCTTTTATTTTTGAAGATGGAACAAAAATGTGTCATGATTGTGGAAAAGCATCTGTTTTAGACTTTGAACAATTTGAAGATGATGGAGGTAAATTAGTTCACCTTGTAAAAGGCCAAGTGATGAAATTTGAAACAGTCAAGAAAAAATGTAACATTTGTGCACAAAACTTGTTTGAATTTATTAAGTATAGTGCATTAAAATCATGATATCCCTTCTACATATGAAGAAGGTGGGGAAGAAAAAGAGTGGGGATTATAAAGTGGTGGGAGAACTTGTATAAATGTAGGCTGTTTGAAGAGACTTTTAATATTGTTGCAGCATTTGTTGAAACAACATGCAGTTCGAAGTTTGAAATTTTAAAATTAAATATGAAGATTGGAGCTCTGTTGCAGGATTTGTCAAGTCTAAAGAAGATAATCAAAAGTTGCTAAATGTACATTGCTATATTCACAATGAAGAAAGTCATGACAAAATAATGGCATATTTAAACACACCTAATGTAACATCAGAAAGCTCTGCATTTATAAAATATTTAAAAGAAGAAGATTTGGATGTGACCCTAGAAGTTTGGTATCTAATTTAAATTATTGTGGTGGGGGAAATGTAGAAGTTATTGGTGGGGGAAATGAGATAAAACCAGCAAAATTGTAGAACAGAATTCACTCTATACAACGATGGAGCATCCTTCCACAACACCTGTATTGGCATCTGTGGATTGGCATCAAAATTATCAACCAAATACTTCAAGTTCAAATTGTTATGAAAATCATCAGCCTAGCACTTCAAATTCAAATTGGTATGAAAATCAGCTGCCTAGTACTTCAAGTTCAATTTGGTATGAAAATCAGCAACCGGCCACTTCAAGTATAAATTGTTATGGAAATCAGCAAACTATTACTTCAACACAAAATTTCTATGAAAATCAACAGCCGACAACATCAACTAATTTTTGTACATCAGTATTTAAAGTATCAAAACCCCATTTGGATTGTAATAAGTTAATATCAGCTCAATCAGGAAGAATCAGGAAAAACACATACATGAGAGAAAGGTGCAAGAAAGAAAGGATAGAATTTACAAAATTACAGTTAACAGTTCCCTCTATTAAAGTGGGATGTACTAGAATACAAACTTTGCAAGCAACCAATGCATATTTGTTGGAATTGTTAGAAAAAATTGAAAAGTTGGAGAAGAAGAATGAACATTGTAAGAAGTAAACACTCATTCCCCCCAAGAAAAACAAAAAAAAATAATAAAATAGTAAAATGAAAAAAAAAGTAGATGTAGAATAGAGAGCGAGGAATAGATCACTTTGTGGTAATGGACTAACATGCCACTTAGTGCTCTATTCCTCGTTCTCGCGTTATATTGGATGACCTTGACCTACATTAGTAGGGTGGGGGAAATTGAAAATGGTGGGGGAAAGTGTATAAAGGAGAAGCCTACTGTAGAGGAATCACTCTGAAAGTAAACTTGTCAGAAGTATGGACTTGACCACAAGCAAAGGAGAAGATAGAAAACAAAGATTTCGAGAAATGGCTAAAGTAAGAGAGTCAAGAATAAGGTTGAGATTTTACAAACTACAGAGATTGATTCCTGGTGTTAAGTTAGGAGAAATAAGATCAAGAACGGTAGACATGGCGGCTGATTACATCAGTTACTTACAATCGGAATTAATGATAAAGGAAGCAAGAATAGAAGAGCTGGAGCACAAGATAAAACAACATATTGAAACATCGAACAATGAACCTATAAATTGTGTAATAAAAGAAGAAGATGTAAAAGACTTAAATTAAACAAAAAAAATGAACTTGGACTTTGGTTATTGATTGGACACTTCTTAGAGAATGGGGAATAGATCACTTTGTAGTAATGAATCATCATGCTGCTTAGTGATCTATTCCCAGTTCTCGCTTAATCAAAAATGACCTTGACATACTTAGCAAAATATCATATAAGCCGGATCAAAAACAGTTATTCCTCATTTACTGGAAATGGCTCCTGTAGACAACACCGATTATCCAAGGAAATCTATGATTGAAATATTGTATAAAATTCAATTAGAGGATTTAAATATGGAAGAAGATGAAAATAATAGCGAAACTTCAGAAGTAGAAACTATAAATGATATGGATGTGGATGTAACAACATCAGAAGAAGAAAATGCCAATGATGTGGAGAATGAAAATTTGGATATGGATGTAGTAATATCAGAGTCTTCGTCATCATTTGAATATGAAGAAATACATATTGAAACTCCAATTCATATAGAGAATATTAATGAAGAATCTGTTAGTAGAAGATTAATATTTTGTCCAAGACGTTTGTTTTCTTCTGAAAGTGAAGAAGAAGAAGATGAAATAGTAGTGGGGGAACTATTATAAAAGAAGGAAAGGGAGAGCTCATTTCATTTATTGGCGAAATTTTGAAGAGTGAACACCACCAAACATGTATCATTGCGATAAATGTTTGGAATCGTTTAATGATGATATTCTGTTAGAAATACATAAGGAACTAATTCACAACAACATAGAAGAACAAGAAGAACAAAATGAAATAACAGCAAGACCTACAACAACTTTACCAAATTTACAAGTATCAGCTTTACCCGGAAAGGTAGTAATGCATCATAAGATTCAAAATGAAGATTTAAACTTAGAAGAATTTATTAGAGAAGCAAAACCAATCATCAGTAGAACTTTAAAAGAAGAATTAAAAAGATTGAATTTTCTCAAATTTGGATTACTACTAGAAGCTATGTTTATAAATGTACAAGAAGAATTATCACCAAGAGGATTTATAACTAAAAATCAAACTATCATAGGAAGTTCAGACATTGATTCAATAGTTGAAAAATGTATAGAAGAAATATTAACTAAAATTCAGGAACATGAAGGACGAGGATCAGGGTGGAGTCTTATAAGTATTGAAGGATTAAATATAAGAGTTCATAAACATGGATATGGACTAATGGGATCTAGTTATATTCGTTTACCAAAAATAATTGAAGATACAAGATCATGTGTTAATGTGAAAAATCAAGATAACGAATGTTTTAGATATGCGATGACATGTAAATTTGTACCAAATCATTGTAATGAACCAAACCAGCACTATGAAAATCAAAGATATAGATATAACTTTCAAGGAATTAGTTATCCTGTATCACTAAAAGATATATCAAAATTTGAGAAGAAAAATCCCGGCACATCTATTAATGTTTTTGGATTAGATAGTTCAAATAAAGTTTATCCTTTACGTATTGCTAAAGAAGAACTAGCAGATCATACAGATTTACTACTACTAACACAAGGAGATGTATCTCATTATGTGTATATAAAGAAATTTGACTCTCTTGTTAATAAACAACTTTCAAAAAATCGAAACAAAAAGCTGATCTGCAAAAGATGTTTTAATTTCCAACGAGAAGGAAGACAAGGAATGGAATGGTTACAAGAGCACAAAAGATTATGTAACAATAATTATGAAGCAAAAATTATTTTACCTTCAGAAAGCAGAGCATTTATTACATTTCAAAAAGTTCATCATCAATATCGTATCCCTATAGTTGTATATGCTGATTTTGAATCAACACTAATTCCTATAGAAGATGAAAATTGTGAAGCTAGAAAAAGTGTCAAATATCAAATGCATAAACCAAATAGTTTTTGTTTAATGGTTAAATCAACATTATCAGAAGAACATTTAAACCAATATGGATTAACTTCAGAACCTCTAGTATATCGTGGTGAAAATGTGGAAACAATATTTCTTGACCATTTATATTTAATAGCTGAAAATGTACAAAGATTATATACAAATATCATACCAATGAAACCGATGGAGGAAGAAGAGGAAATTCAACATGAAAATGCAACTCATTGTTTCTTATGTAAAAATGAATTTACCATTGACAATTATAAAGTTAAAGATCATGACCACCTTACAGGTTATTACAGGGGTGCTGCTTGTAATAAATGTAATTTGAGCTATCGTTTACCACTATTTATTCCTGTGGTTCTCCATAACCTCAGTGGGTATGATGCTCATTTTATAATACATGAATTAGGAAGAGACGATGGTTCGATAGATGTATTGGCTGAAACTTCAGAAAAATTTATAAGTTTCTCTAAAACAGTTGGAAATGTCAAATTAAGATTCTTAGACTCCTACCGATTTATGCCGTCGAGTTTGTCTAAACTTTCTGAAAATTTAAGGAAACAAGATTTTATTGAAACAAAGAAGATTGTAAGTAACGACAAACTGGATCTCGTACTTCGGAAAGGTGTTTTCCCATATGATTATATAGACAGTTTAGAAAAGTTTAATGAAACATCACTTCCGCCAAAAGAAGAATTTAAAAGTAAACTATACGACATGGACATATCTCAAGAGGATTATGATCATGCATGTAAAGTATGGAATGAATTAGGATTTACAACATTGGGAGAATATTCAGATTTTTATGTTAAATTAGATGTAACTTTATTATGTGATATAATGGAAGAATTTAGAAATACATGTTTTGCAGCATATGGATTGGACCCTCTTCATTCATACACTTCACCTGGACTAGCATGGCAAGCCATGTTGAAAGAAACAAATTGTAAATTACAACTTCTTACTGATATAGATATGGTTTTAATGTTAGAATCAGGAGTTCGAGGGGGATTGACACAAAGTGTAACCAGACATGTTAAGGCTAATAATAAGTATCTGCCCGATTATGATGCATCAAAACCAACAACATTTCTAGGTTATTTCGATGCAAATAACTTATATGGATGGGCAATGTTAAATCCCCTTCCATATGATAATTTTAAATGGATAGATCCAGAATCAATTGGAAACATAATGGATATACCAAAGCATGGTGAAACTGGTTACATTTTTGACGTCGATTTTGAATATCCTGAACATCTTCATGATCATCATTACGATTTACCACTTCTTCCAAAGACTGAAATTTCCCCTACTGGAAGATGGCCAAAATTATTAATGACTTTAAACAATAAGTCTAGGTATGTTGGACATTATTGGATGATACAACAGGCTTTAGACTTGGGATTAAAAATTACAAAAATTAATCGAATACTACAATTCTCTCAATCTTGTTGGCTGAAACCGTACATCGACAACAACACAAGAAGAAGAGCTGCTGCTACATCAAGTTTTCAAAAAGATTTTTTTAAACTGATGAACAATGCAATATTTGGCAAGACTTTAGAAAACAAAAGGAAACATAAGAATATCAAATTAGTAACTGATCCAGTAAAATTACAGAAACTAGTGCAACAACCAAACTTTGGTTCATCCGTAATTATAAATGAAAATCTTGTCGTCATTTCTATGAACAAAAAATCAGTTCTATTGGATCGTCCTTTATATCTTGGAATGTCAATATTGGATATTTCTAAAACACACATGTACGAGTTTCATTATAAGAAGATGGTTAATTATTATGGAAGAGATAACATTGGTATTGCATATATGGATACGGATGCACTTATTTACTGGATTAAAACAAATGACATGTATGAGGATTTACGGACCTTTGTATATAAAGATGATTTTGATTTTTCCGATTATCCTAAGGACCATCCAAATTACGACTATGACAAAAACAAAAAAGTATTGGGAAAATTTAAAGATGAAACAAATGGTGTGCCGATGATGGAAATTGTAGCATTAATGTCTAAACTCTATTCATTTCAACTGTACATAAATGAAAGGAACGAATATCAAGTCACAAAAAAAGCTAAAGGAATAAAGACATCTTTCCTAAAGAAGAATGTACAGTTTCAACATTATAAAAGATGTTTGTTTGAAAATGTTGAAACAACTGCAACATTTAACACTATTAGAAGTTATAACCACCAACTTTTTAGTGTCAAACAAACAAAGTGGGCATTAAGCTACAAAGACGACAAGCGACATATTTTAGAAGATAAAATTAATACTCTACCATTTGGCCACTATTCCTTAAACCCTATCGACCAGTAAACCTATTCTTCGTCCTTTACCTTCTTCCTTTTTCCTTTCCGTAAAAAAGAGGGGACATGGCAAGCCCAATGCCATGTTCCCTCTTTTTTACACTAATATTAAATGACCTTGACCTATATTTCAACTATATATAAGAGAATAAACCATTGTATGGATCAGTATTTCTACAAACAGTGTGCAAGCAACACTTTAAGATGGAAAGTGTAAAGGATAAGATTGTAAATGAACTACATAAACCAGCAAGAAGAAGATTTCCAAGAAGAAGTACAATCATTAAAGGAATGAATGATCTTTACCAAGCTGATCTTATTGAAATGATACCACACAGTAAATTAAACAAAGGATTTAAATATATTTTAACAATTATAGACTGTTTTACTAAAATAGCTGATGCTTTACCCTTGAAGGACAAGACTGGTAAAAGTGTTACCAAAGCTATGGAGACAACAATACAAAGAAATAAATTTAAAATTAAACATTTACAAACGGATGATGGAAAAGAATATTTTAATAAAGATTTTGGAGCTTTGATGAAAAAATATAAAATAAATCATTATTCTACAAATTCTGAAGTTAAAGCTTCAATAATTGAAAGATTTAATAGAACATTAAAAGGAGCTATGTATAAACAATTTTCAAAACGAGGATCATATGTGTGGTATGACATATTACCACAACTTATAAAAGAGTATAACAACAAATATCATCGCACCATTGGAATGAAACCTATCCAAGTAAACAGTGCTAATGCTAAAATTGTATTACAACGCATCAAAAATAATACAACACCAAAAATAGAAAAGTTACAACCAAAAAAGTTTAAGGTTAATGATAAAGTTCGTATAAGCAAATACAAAGGTGTATTTAGTAAAAGATATCTGCCAAATTGGACTAATGAAGTATTTACAATTTATAAAGTGCAACCAACTATACCTGAAACTTACATTTTAAAGGATAATAAGGGTGAATTACTTCAAGGTGGATTCTATGGACATGAGTTGTTAAAATCAACAGTTGGTGATGTATATCTTGTTGAAAAGGTTTTACAAAGGAAAAAGGATATGGTTAAAGTTAGGTGGTTAGGATTTGATAAAAGTGAAGACTCTTGGATTCCTTCAAAAGACTTGGTATAGTTATTAAATAGCTCATTATGTGTTTAACCTTTAAACAAGATGGAGATTGTACAACAAAAAGATCGATTTAATATTAATAATATTGATGAATTGACAGTTGACAATAATAAGTTAAATCATGGTAAACATGGTGAATTACTACCAAATACTATAAGATGTTTAATAACTGGTCCTTCAAATTGTGGAAAAACTAATGTTGTCTTTAACCTTATAACTAATCCTAAAGGTTTACGCTTTAACAATATATATATTTTTTCAAAATCATTGCAACAACCAAAATATCAATTATTAGATAAAATACTTGCAAGTGTACCTGAAGTGAATTTCTACAAGTTTAATGCTAGTGAAACAATAATGCAACCAGGTGAAGCAAAACCATTTTCCATTTTTATATTTGACGATGTTTCTTGTGAAAATCATGATACTATAAGAAATTATTTTGCTATGGGAAGACATAATAATATTGATAGCATTTATATTGGTCAAACATACAGTAAAATTCCAAAACAACTTATAAGAGACAATGCAAATATGTTGATCATCTTTAAGCAAGATGAGACAAATTTAAAGCATATATATAATGATCATGTTAATGCGGATATGCCATTTGATAAATTTAAAGAAATGTGTGGTAAAGCATGGAATGAAAAATATGGATTTCTCGTTATTATGAAAGAAGAAGATATTAAAAATGGTAGATATCGTATAGGATTGGATAAATTTGTATTAATACGTTGAACTACCTATGCTACATCTAGTAACACTTTGAACTTCACAGTGTAAACATGGTGAATCAAGAAAAACTATTAAAAGAAATAAAATCACTCAGTGATTCTATTAGGATAAAGAATCGTGCATTAAGGATGGGTTTAAGTGAAAGAGAAGAATTTTTAGAGAATACATTTAAACCTATCACGGAACCTTTAAAACAGATATCAGAAACTATTGGTAAACCTCGTTATGAAGGAGATGTTTTACTACCAGTTTCTAAACAAGAAGTACAAGCATTAAAAAAAGAAGATGATGATGATGATTCATATACAAGTGCTAGTGAACAAGAAGAAACAAAAAATGAAGAAGAATCAATTGTTGAAAAGGAAGAACAGCCAATACCTGAAGCAGAACAATCTATTCCAAATTTAACTCAATTGAGTAGTGATATATTACAACATGGACCTCTTGGACGAAAATATATAATGAAAATGCTACATGACATGAAATCAAATCCAAATTTAAGTAAATCACATGTATATGGAGCAAGAATTGATGGAAATGAATTGAAAATTGGTAACTCTAAGCTTGAAGTAAACTCAAGACGATTATATCATTATTGGTGACCATAGATATAAAGGAACAAAAGGATTATATGAATTAATTTTTAAAAATATACCAATAAAATATTCAGCAAAAGATTTAAATACTTTTAAAGAAATTTTACAAAATACTAACGCTCATAAAAGAAACTACTCAAAGGATGGAATGATTAATCGTTCACGTGCAACAAAATATAGTATTGTTATAAAAAAATTGTTTCCCCCACGAAAATTACCAACATTACGTACTACACCGGCTGTGAGACAACCTTTAAAAAGAAAGTCTTTATCACTTATGGATTTATCACTTCTTGAACAACATGGTAAAAAGAGTAAAGGAGATACTTCAACATCTGGTAAAGGATTAATGAAAAATCTATACAATACAAATGTTATCTATTACAACGACATCAATAAATTAGTTGACAGAATGAGACTATTGCATGAAGCTATGGAAGCCGGTCATACTGGTTTAAATAATGAATGGGTGGCTCTAGTTGATGAACTTAAAAATCGTGGTATAATTGTATAATTGTCCGCAAATATAAAGAAGTTACAAGTATAAGATGTATCAGTTCTAACATGAGCGTCGACAAGTTCGGACGCTACTCCGCATTAATAGTGCAAGTTGGAGAAGACAGAAAAAGAAGCGGATTACCGCAAACACCTGAAGGTGACTATAACATAAGTAATAAACGTTTAAAATTAGTTAAAGATCCAGAAGAAGATACTGATGGAGCAAATTTAAAGACAGTAAAAGAAGCTACTTCAACATCATTGAAATTACATAAGAATACTTATGATGTTGAATCACATAGATTAATTAATGTTGGTAAACCAACTGAAGGTTCTGATGCAATTACTAAAGAGTACTTATCATCTGAACTTTTAAATACTTTAAAATTGCAATGGGGTAACAACTTAAAAGATGGACAAACATATGATGCTGGAAATTATAGAATAACCAACGTGGGAAATCCCAAAAATGATAAAGATTCAGTTAATAAAGAATATTTACATTCTATAATACCGGAAAAAACTGAACATGGATATTCTTTTTATAAATTTATTATAAATGACATTGGATACCCAAAGGAAGACGGTGATGCTGTAAACCTAAAATACATCAAGGACAACTGTATTTTACAAGATGTTAATGAAATCGATTGTCATGGTAAAACATTGACAAATGTAAAGTATGGTTCTCAACCAAAAGATGCTGTTACTATAGAACAATTATCTAAAGAATTAAAAAAGGAAACATCCAATTTTGTAAAACATGAAGATGCCGTGTTAAAGCGGGGAGATAAATTTATACATGGAAATGAAAAGTTTAATTTAATGCAAGGAAATAATGATGAATGGGATGCAGGACGTAAAACAATAACAAATGGAAGATTTGGTATAAAAGATACAGATGTACCTCTAATGGTGCAAACATTAATTGCTACTGGTGGTACATTAGGTACATACAATGGTCGTAATAGAAGAATAAAAGATATTTATCCTGGTTACGAAGCAAATGATTGTGTTACAATGAAACAAACAATAACTTGGGATAAACACTTTGGGACCAAATATGATGCAAAGATGAAGAAAATAATTAATATTTTACCAGGCGAAGATTCAAATGATGCTGCTACTATTGGACAAGTCATAAAAACATCAAAAAGTGATTCAACAGCTTACACATGTAATGATAAACGTATTATGCAATTACATGATCCTCAACATCCAAAAGATGCTGTAAATTTAGATTGTTTAATAAGAATAGTGGGCAATTTACTTATTGATACCCATAATCATATAGCTAGTACAACGAGTCATGTGATAATTCAACCCGATGAACGGGAAGCTTGGATTAAAAATAGAATTATAAATCAATATATAATTAATTTGAATAACTAAGTGTTTAAATATAAAAAATTATACATAACTTATTCATTTATGTAATGTATCTTGTGGAGTAAACACACCAGTTTATATAAGACTACATAATGAAGGCCGTATCACTCAGTCATCATCAAGACAGCAACAAGAGAGGACGTGGTATAACTTCAACTGCGTTATCCCTGCTTAGACGGATACCTATTGGTGCTGTTGTAAATCGAGCAATAGACGCTTTACCATACGAATTACATATTCCTGGAGGTTATCAATATTGTGGACCTGGAACTAAGTTGGCAAAACGTTTAGCAAGAGGAGATCCTGGAATTAATAAATTAGATCAAGCTTGCAAACAACACGATATAGCATATTCAAAGTTTAAAGATTCAACAAATAGATCAATAGCAGATAAAATTCTAGCAGAAAAAGCTTGGCAAAGAGTAAAATCAAGTGACGCAAGTATTGCAGAAAAAGCAGCGGCTTGGGCAGTAACAACAGCCATGAAGACAAAAGCTAAGTTTGGTGGTGGAAGACGACGTCGCAGAGGAAGACCTGCAAAAAGAAGAGCTCCCAAAAAAGGTGGAAATATTAGAAAGAGACGTCGTAGAACTCGTAAAGCAAAAGTAAAAAAGGCTTCTGTTTGGTCAATGGTAAAAAACGGAGCAGGTTTATACCTAAGACCGTACCGTGTGTACTAAATAAAAAAAATCAATTGATAATTCCAAATAAAGCCTTAACTAATCATCAGTTAAATGATTATGTAAAATGTTTGAAAATACCATTCTTTCGAGGAGTTTTTATGAAAGATGCATTACCAACTAAATTATGGAAAAATGAAACTGGAATAGTAAATTTGGATTCCACCTATGGTCCAGGCACTCATTGGGTATGCTATAAAAAGCTCGGACAAACCGTTTACTACTTTGACAGTTTTGGCAATCTACCACCGCCTAAAGAACTTCAACATTATTTTCAAAACTCCAAAAACATTTTTTACAATTACAAAAGAGAACAACCTAACAATACTGAAATATGTGGACATTTATGTTTGGAGTTTCTAGCGAAAAGTGTCAGTCACCTTTAAGATGTCATCGTATACAGTGTCACTGAGTGGAAATTCATCCACATTAAAAAGTACTCTATTCCCAGCATTGCGTTTATCCAAAGAAAGATTATGGGAAGCGGCATTACTTGATTTGACTACCTACAATTCAATTCCTAATGTTACAGAAGGAAAAAACAATTTACTACATTATTATGAAACTAAGGATGCTGCAGGAAAATACTCAGAATTGAAAATAATTACATTTCCTACTGGAGCTTATGAAATTGATGATATAAACCAATTACTACAGAAAAAACTCGGAGAAGAAAATATCACCGTTAAAGGAAACAATAATACTTTAAAAGCAGAAATAACTTCAAAATATTATATCGATGTCGGAATGAAAAACTCTATTGGCAGTTTACTTGGATTTACAGATACAAAAAAGAAAATCTTAACTCCTGAAACTACTCATTCAGGTAATACAACTGTTACAATATTAAAAGTAAATAGTATTGATGTAACATGTAATATTATACATGGATCATATAGAGAAGGAGTAAATCAGCATATTTTACATACATTTTATCCAACAGTTGCTCCAGGTTTTAAAATTGTTGAGAAGCCACAAAACTTGATATACCTACCGTTAAACACCAGTTTCATTTCAGACATCGTACTGAACATATTGGATCAAGACGGTCATAGTGTTGACTTTAGAGGAGAAACAATTACTATACGAATACACATCAGAGCGGCGACATAAAAATCAACATGGGATTATCATTTAAACCACAACGGAAGAGTCGGGAGCTCAGTAGCTCCTCGACATTGGAAGAGTTAACATCAGACAACATTCGTTTTCTACAAAAGATTGGATTGAAACTTAACAACGATGGATATCCTGGATATATCTCAAGGACCGACATTCGACGAAACACTATGGGAGAAGGAATATCACACACACAACCCTTACACTTCATCAAAATTAAACAATAATGATGAAATAAGAATTCCCATTCAACAACAAGATATTTACACATTACCATGTGAAAGTTATTTGTACATCGAAGGAAGGGTATTAAAATTGGATGGAAAAACTGCTTCAACAGTTCCTTTTATAAATAACCCAATGGCATATCTTTTTGATGAAATAAGATATGAGATATCAGGGGTGACAGTTGATTCAACAAAAAAGGTTGGTATAACAACTACATTAAAAGGATTAACATCATTAACACCACATGAGAAGAATTCAATAGTCACTGCCGGATGGGTTGCTCCTGATAAAGACACTATAACACCTGCTTCCAACGGTCATTTTGATTTTCATGTACCTTTACGATTGCTTTTAGGATTTGCTGAAGATTACAAAAGGCTTATAATAAATGTTAAACAAGAATTAGTATTACTCAGATCTTCAACTAATAAGGACTTAATACTTGCAGACCCTGCAACTACGGAAGATAAACTGGAATGGCAACTACAATTGGATAAAGTTGTTTGGAGAGTACCTCATGTAAGATTGGCTGATGAACATAGAATCGTATTGTTAAGAAAGTTAAAATCTGACCGTGACATTGTAATGCCATTCCGAAGTTGGGAATTTCATGAATACCCTACATTACCTCAAACAGAACGACAAACATGGACCGTCAAAACATCAACTTACTTGGAACGTGCAAGGTACATAATACTCGGTTTTCAAACTAAGCGAAAAGATGTTATTACTGCAAATGCTGGTCAATTTGATCACTGTAAAATAAAGAATTGTAAAGTTTTCTTAAACTCTCAATTCTTTCCATATGACAATTTAAATGTCATGTTTAGCAAAAAACGTTTTTCCATTTTATATGATATGTATGCAAGATTTCAATCATCATATTATGGAAAGACTAATACACCACTATTATCACCTGATCAGTATTATTCCAAAGCTCCAATAATTGTAATCGATTGTTCAAAACAAAATGAATCAGTAAAATCATCAAGTGTGGATATAAAAATTGAAATGGAATTTGAAGAACCAGTAGCGGATGGAACTTCGGCATACTGTCTAATTCTACATGATAAAATAGTTACTTACACACCACTGACCGGAATAGTGAAGAATGTACTTTAAGAAGAATTAGTACAACTACTGCAAAATATTGAGGTTAGAATTATCTTCCTCAATTTTTAAGGTTAGAATTTTGTTTATAAAACACAAGTTGAAAATAAACAATTATGTAATTGTATAAATTTCAAAAATTTTACAAAAAATATAAAAGCAGGAAATTAACTAGTAGAAACTTCATTCTATCTTCAACCGTCGTTTGGGAAACATCGTTCGCAAGATGAATTCTACTAACGGAGAAGAAAATACACCTCTAATGGATGAAAATAGTTCTGATATAGAAAAGCAAGTTGAACAAGAAATGGATGAATTCCTCAAGTTTAACAAACATAAGAAGAAAGAAGAAGAAGGAGAAGATGAAAAAGAAGTAAAAAGAAAAAAGGTTGAAGTTAACATTACAACAAATATTTTAACAGAAGTATTTCTTCGAATTTTCTACCCTATTTCTTCATGCATGACAAAAAGTATATCTGTTGGAATTGTAAAATCATTGGATTATTCACCAATTGTTATGTTAAATCAAGGAAGTAAAATGGTTATCTTTACTGAAACTTCTTGGGATTCTCTAATGAAACATTTACATCTTTTGGAATGTTATTTAACTAACAACACATTTGGAAAAAGAACAAGATTAAGTTTATTAGAATCAAATATTGAAGTTGATATAATCAAACATCGTGGGGGACAAGTTGTTCGCTTCAAAGATTTAACTAGACATGATGTAAAATTACATTTCACTAAAGAAGAATTTTACACTTTAAGTTGTACTACCGGTCCTGTCACTAGATACTTAAAACAACTAGTATTTTCAAGTACAATAATTAAAGATTATCTAATCGATACATTGGACAGACAACCATTCATTCCAATTTTATATGGTCCTGTGGATACTTCAATTTTTAATCGAATACCTCAAGAAGTGGATATGTGGAGACAATTAAACAACTATCACACCAATTTTAATATAAACGAAGAAGCGCAAGAAATAAAAGAAAAACAATCGTGTTTGTAATAACAGTCAGTTGTGGATGAGACTTCATCATGAACAAACGGGTTTCGTTTTCTACTGCATCACAGTTAATGGAAGTTAAAAGAGGTATAATTGAATTTCAAGCTTTTCGAGGGAATGATGGAAATTTCATTATTAAAGAATTAGTAATTTTAGATATGAACACATCTGTAATTTATCATTACTTGTTCAAACCTCCATTTCCATTCAATAAACTAACAACTAAAGCGAAAGTTACAAACAAATGGTTAAACAAACATTTTCATAACTTAAAATGGGATGAAGGTTTTATTCATTATAACATGATGCCGCATATTATGAATCATTATTGTAAAGAGTTTAAAACTATCTACACAAGAGGATTGGAAAAAGCAAATTGGATACAATCATTTACAAGCAATGAAGTGATAAATGCAATAATAGATAGAGATTTCCAATGCTACTTTAATGAACTTTGTATTTCATCAAAAAGTTTTAAACATCGAAGGTCACAGTGTGCTTTGAAGAATGCCTACCGCTTGAATAATTTCCTTCAACAAAGTGGTGGGGGTAGCATCAGTGGTGGGGGTAGTGTCAGTGGTGGGGGTATTCTCGATAATAAAAGTGAGAGCGCTACCATGACACAGCATGAGTATTACTCGAACCTCCGAAGAGACAACATCTCCAACGGATATTCTTATTAACAAGAAGATTAGCATCAGCAAAAACATTAAGATGGCATCAAACAACTTACTTCAAAATTTAGTTGAACAATTCAACGCTCATTCAAAATCAACAATCCTACCTACAAAAAAATGTTCCGAGCTGAAAGAAGAAAAACACTACATCATTCATACAATAAAGAAGATGGAAACTTCAGTAGGTGATGCTATAAATTGCACATTAAGCGAGGCACCTTATACAATTGGTGATGAAGCAAAATTTCAAATCTTCCTACCAAAGCGCTTCGTACAACTACTACAAAATGAAGATCTTCGTATAATTCAACCCGGCGCACTCTATTTGGTATCACATGGACCAAGTGGAAACAATTCTACTGAACTTACAATTCATGTAACACCTACTACTGATTAGTTTGTACATAAGATTGTAAATATTTCTTTGTATTTGTTTCTCAATAAATATGATATAAACCTAAAAAAAAAAAATAAAAAAAAGCAACATATTGTAATGTGTTTGTACATTACAATATGTTGCTTTTTTTTAAAAAATTCCATGGGATGACCTTGACCCAATTTTGTGTGATAATAAAAGTGAAAATCAACTTGTTAAATTCATCAGTCTACGACTACCTTTCGTACCGTACACATCTCACTCTCTATCACTAAATACAAAACTTCAACATGTCCCTAAAGGTTAAGTGTGCATCTTATGATACCAACACCATAACTACTTTTGAACAACTTGAAGATTTAACTAACGAAATGCGAGTTTTACTTACCGGTGGTTATCACTTAACTGTTGATGTTAGTGCTACTAATACAAGGATGTTCACTAAAACAAAATATTGCGATGATGAAATATTTTTTTCTACACAACCTACAACTTCTTCATCGCCAGCTGGTCAACATAACGTCAAGTTCCAGAAGTATTACCAATGTTGAATAACTTTTAATAAATAAAATTACAACTAAGGAATCACGTGATCAATATCAAGTTCATAAAAAGGATGTAACAGTTTGATAAATAATCATTCGCTTCTCAGCTCTCGCCACAACAAGATCTATTCTACAAAATGTTATACAGAATGATGATTGAACTTGATGGGAAAATCTATGGAAAGGATTATAACACTGTTGAACAAATGACTCAAGATTTAGATGTATTAACTAAAGAAGGATATCAAGCTAAATTAATTTTAAAATTTCCTGAAGTACATCCACTATCAACAGAAGAACTTATTGCTATGGCTAAGGCGGAGAGAGAAAAAAAGTCTGAAGAAAACAAACAGAAACAAACTTCCTAAATTTCAATAATCCTTACACTTGTAAGGTATAATTTTTTAAAACTCCATTTGAATGACCTTGAAATTACCCCTACCACTTTTCATAGTACATAAAACTCGCTATTCATCACTATACAATCTTATTCTTTCACTAGACTCCGCAGCGTCAACATGGAAGAGCAAAAATACAAGTACAAACCTCGTTACTGTTGTGAACAACAGTGTACAGATTTAGGACCAATGATGGTGGATGGGTTAGCTTGTACTAAATGTGAATTCTTCGGATCTTGTTATTGCAAATGTAAAACAAAACAACTACCGCCACCGGAATTGCGAACTTTCAAATTTTACAAATCAAGATATTTTCATACATGTTGTCCTCAAAGATGTTTCAAATTTCACCCTCTAGATCTTGCTCATTGTCAACGCACCAAGTCTCATCAAGATGATTTTTGTACACATATGATAAAAAGATGTAAATACAGATCAGATTGGTATTCCGATCCTGTAGAACCATCAAATGTATAATTTCAGTTTTACACTCTTTTTTAAAACTTCAATTGGATGACCTTGAGATTTCCCCCACCATTAGTTCTAATTTTTATATAATATTAAATCATTCCACTTCCAACACTCTAACTAACAACATGGAAGGAAAATTTATCAAGTTTGAACATATAATAACTGACAGGGAGGAAATGGAAGAATTGTTTCAAAACTTACTTTCTGTCATTGACGAATATCCTATAAGATGGTTCAGAATTGTAGTTCAATATTTAAATCCTGGAGAATTGTTTTCTTCATCGAGTGAAGAGGATGAAACAACTACTTCGGTTCAAATAATTGAATTAAAAGACGAAGAAGAAGAAGAACTAAACGTTTTATTCAATCATAAGCTCAAGGTCCCCTATATAGAAGCCCCCTCCCTAGAAAGCCCCCCTCCCTAAACACCTGCTCAAGGTCGCCATTATATAAGCCCCCTTCCCTAGGCGCTAATCCTCATTCGATTGCCAACTCTCTAACGATGAACACTTCTCCATTGGCACGAATGAATGCTAGTTTTGAAATAAACTCAAAAGATGATTTACAAGAAATATTTAATGCTTTAAATGAAATTATAGATAAATTTAACGCTATTACAATGAATTTGGAAATAACTTACGCTTGTCCTATTTGTAATAAGGTTGAAAGTTCTGATGAAGACAGTTTACTAAATACTACTCCTCTTACCCCTCTACAGTCGGACACAACTTCTGAGGCAAATGATGAGCAGCATCTTTCCCCCACCGCTTCTATGTAACAACGCTCTTTCCCCCCACCACTTCTTTATTTAACCGACATTTCCCTCTTTTAACTCTCATTCCATCCTCGCCTCTTCAACTATCAACATCGCTTCTTTCAAAATTTCAAAAAAAAAAACACAAACATGATGGATATGATGGATGAAGTTCCATTTGTAACAAGGATGGAAGAGGATAAATTGAAATTGGAAATCAAACGATTGGAAATGGAACGGGAAAACCAACTCGAGATGTTACGTTTGTTCAAACTTTTTAAATACATCATCTGGGGACTCTGCGTTTACCTCCTCATCGTCGTCGGTGTTTGTGTTTACAACTCTGTAGTTCATAACAAAACTTCAACTTGTTTAAACACTGCTGTCACACATTGATTGTATGTTTTTCACAAATAAAATTCACAAACCTAATTCTATACCTATCCCGCTATCACCGGAGTTAGTTCCACTCTCCGAACTATTACTCCGGTGGTAGCGGGATAGGGTTTTTTAAAACTTACTCTGGATGACCTTGACATACTTTCCATAACCCAATTGTCAAGTTGAATTTCAAATTTCAAATAACATCTCCTACCCCACCGGAAGCTATATGGCATGGCATATGGCGGCAGCGACTGATTTGGCAGCTGGCCGATGGCAGCTGGCCGGCAGCGGCTGGCAATTGGCACGACTTCCGTTTTGAAAGTAACCAAACCCCACTACTCCTATTATTGTTGTAATTTAAAACTATTCTATACTTATCAATTATTGTAACTCTTTCAGTATATTTTAATTTAACCGATAATCCTTTTTTGGCTATTATTTCACAATTGGTTTTTTTTACTACCATTGGTTGAAAATGCATAATGTACGCCGATTTTATGGTTCTTAAGTTGCAACTTTCTTCATTTTAAGACTATATAATGACTTTAAGACTTCATGATTATAGTACCTAATACCCTGTGATCTATTACATACTACTAGGGCTCTATTTTTATTAATTTTCTGAACTAATATATATATATAACATTTAAAATTGTTAAACTAATAATTGCTGATTTTGAATGATAAAATTGTTATCGTTTCTCTATATGGTACATATATGATTCCTGCGTTTCTTGGCCACCCCGTGGCGGAACTGAAGCATCTTAGCCTATAACATTTTTTTTTAAATTTCAAATATCTTGATTTTGTCCCGTTTTTCTTCTATTACATACAACGATCCTCTATATAAACTTATAATTTTATTCCACTTTTATCTTTTCAGAATACAGCTATTATTACCTCAATCATGTGCAATCATAATCGTATCTCCAAATTTTTACACAACAACTTTTGAGCATGACTATTTACATAGTTCATTAATATTTCACAACTCCATTATATTTTTTTACGAAGTAAGGGGCGGAGTGGGATTATACCATGAGCCGTGAGCAAATTTCAAAGCTTATTATTATTTATTGTGAGTAGTGTGTATTGGCGGCTTCTGTTACTGCCGTTGGAGTTAAGCCCTCAACTAGCCTGTTGATTGTATGAGGTTTTGACAGTAATTTACGGAATTGGGGCAACCAATTATTGGGTTGGACCCTCCATCAAGCATAACACCTAGAATATTTACATAAATAATATTTATCTCACAGCTCAATTTTTTAAAACTATTTACTAAGGAGGGCTATTAAAACCTATTCATAGGAGATTATTAAAGCTTTTTTTTACTATTGATTGTGAATTTAGTGTATTAGACGGTTTTGTTACTGTCTTGGCTGTCCAGTTCTTCTGTTAAACTAAACTATTTCAAACTTGACTTTTTATTAATTCAAACTAGGGGGCAACTCCTAAGGGGGCATGGGGGCGGAGCCCCCATCGAGCCGTAGGCGAGTCTATAATATATACAGCCCCATGTGTAACTGACTGACTCACTGATGATCTTAAATTCCTGAAGCGACCGTTTAAGATAGAGACTTGAAATTTGGCATGGACATTCTTTGAGATGTTTCAATTTAGGGAAAATCATAAAACTACAACTTTATTTAATTTTAAACTATAAAAAAGGTAAAAAATATAGATTTGTCGGTAACGTAGTTCAGCCGTATCAGCCTATATCACCGCGTGGTATCGTAGATCACTCTTCGGGTTTAGTTCTCACTCGTGTTTAAATGATCTTTTTCAACTACACCCGTGTTCGATGGATACACTCTAATTTGTGCTGCATTGAAAGCTCGTTTCTTTTATATTTTTACACACATCATAAATATGTCTTAGGGAATTTTTAAATAACTGTTAAGCAGAATTAACAGATTTAAATGTTAGGTTCTCGTTTTGTTTCAATTTATTTTAGATTACTTATTCAAATTCACACGGAATTATTCTTCCGGCCGAATTTCGCATCGAATGGATTTTCTGTGAAGCTTGAGCCGTGATCTTAACGCAACATACTTCGATTACTTTGTAAAATACTTAATAGTTAATTATTATCTTTCTGTTTGATTTATATTCAGTGTCTTATATTAGATTTTTTCACACTTAAAAATTTTTTTTTAGAATGTTTAAATAAGTGGTGAACAAAAAGAACAGATTTAAATGCTAGTTTCTCGTTTCATTTCAATTTATTTTAGATTACTTATTCAAATTCACCCCATGTGAACCTCTCAGCCGAATTTCGCATTCAATGAATTTTCTGTGTAGCTCGTGCCGTGATCTTAACGTTATATACTTCTATTACTTAGTATGATACTTAATAGACAGTTAATTATTATCTTTCTGCATTATTTATATTCAGTGCTTTATATTTTATTTTAATACCCACTTAAAATATGTTTTAAGAATTTTTAAACGGCTATTGAACAAAACTAACAGGTTTTTATGAATAAATTATTATTTCACAGGTCTAGATTTTATATTCTTATAATTAGTAGTTTGTAATAGTAGGGGTTTTTTGCGGATCTACTCCGTTTTTATTATTTCCTATGATTTTGTTTTCATGTTATTTAATTCTTGTTTTCGCTTATTGATTTGAATGTTATTTGCTATTTCAGTAATTTAAACGTTTTTCTTCTATATCCTGAAATTTACAAGTTTTTATTTTTAATTAGTTTGTATCAGCCGATTCTTTTAATATCGTGGTTGGCGATACTATATTTAGTTCAAATTGTATTTTTAATTTCTTAAGTTTATTAACTAGCATAGCTTGATTTTTTATTATTTTAATAGCAATTTTCACACTTATTATTGGTTATTTTCTATATTTTAGCATTATTCTTTTACTCTAATGGGCATATTACATTTTTTTTAATGTACGAAAATCTCATTTAAAAATACTTAATTTGGAATAATTTTGACCCATTGCAATTTTAATGTGACGCATGTTAACTCGTTGACGTTTCAGACTAAGTAGTTGGTGACGTGGAATAGTTAGCATCACACATTTTAGTAGAGTTACAAGTAAATTAATAACTTAGCTTTTCAATACTTCGATTTTTATTAGTTTTTATTTTCCGATTCTTTTAATATCGTGGTTGGCGATGCTAGATTTGGTTTAAGTGTTACTTTAAATTTCTTTAGTTTATGCATTATTATAGCTTGATTATTTGATTATTTTAATAGTTATTTTCACATAGTCAATTATTTCTATTTGTTAGCATTATTGTTTTGCTATAGTGGGCACATTACATTTTTTTATCTATGAAAATTTAATTTAAAGATACTTAATTTGGATTAATTTTGCCCCATTGCAATTTTTCTGTGCCGCATCTAAAATCGTTGACGTTCCAGACCAAGTGGTTGGTAACGTGGAGGAGTTAGTATCACACATTTTTGTAGTAGAGCTACACGTAATTTAAAACTTAACTTTTCAAAAACAAACAGTAAAATGTTTTCTAATAGTAGGGGTCTTTTGCGGATCCACCCCGTTTTTATTATTTTCCTTTAATTTTGTTTTCATGTTATTTAATTATTGTTTTGACTCATTGATTTAAATTTTATTCGTTGTTTCTTTGATTTAAACCTTTGTAATCTATTTCCTGAAGTTTTTAATTTCTCATTTGAGTTGGGTGATTCAGGGGATTATGTCACTTCTTCCACGATTGCAACTCCAAGAGCTGGCTAAATAACAGAGAAACATTTATTACTGTAACTACCACTACTAATTATATTTATAGCAAGAACCACAACTACATTCAAACTCTTTGTTTTTAAACTTCTTTTCATTAAACACAGCTACAATAATCTTGACTTAAATTATATTTTTGTACTTACAAATATGCTTCTTTTGCCTTTTTTAGTACAACCTACTTAAATTGAAGCTGAAATATTTATTTCACTTCTTTTTTTCATAATACGGCCAATTAATTCAGTCATATGCGTATCAAAAATTTTCTACAGTACCGATATTGAGCATAATACCTAAATTATTTACATGGTTATTTATTATTTCACAACTATCAATTATATTTTTTTAACGAATTAAGATGAATTAGGAAGGGGGTTTAAAAACCCGTAGACGATTTTCAAAGCGTTTTATTATTATTGATTGTTAGTAGTGTATATAAGACACTTTTGTTACTGCCTTGGCTGACCCGTTCTTCGGTTGGAACTAACCTGTTTAACAAGTAGACTTCTTATTAATTTACGAATTTAGGGCAACCCCTAAGGGGGCATGGGGCGGAGCCCCATCGAGCCGTAGGCGAGTCTATAATATATACAGCCCCATGTGTAACTGACTCACTCACTCACTGATGATAGGAAAGTCCTGAAGCCATCGTTGAAGCTAGACACTTGAAATTTGGCATGGACATTCTTTGAGATGTTTGAATTTAGGGAAAATTATAAAACTACAACTATTTTACTTTTAAACTATAAAAAATCTAAAAAATATAGATTTGTCGGTAAAGTAGTTCAGCCGTATCGGCGTATATCACCGCGTGGTATCGTAGATCACTTTGCAGGTTTAGTTCTCGCTCGTGTTTAAATGATCTCTTTCAACTACACCCGTGTTTGATACTAGCATTGTATGTCTTACAGATATGAACGTCTTTTTATGAATGATTATGTTTTTGAGAATTTTTAACAACTAAAGATCATAACAAACAGATATTTAAGTTAGGTTCTCGTCTTGTATTCAATTTATTTTAGATCATTTATTCAAATACACACTAGAGTATCCTTTCGGCCGAATTTCGCACTACATGAATTTTGCTGTAAAGCTTAGCTGTGATCTTAACGAAACATTTTTTGATTAATTTGTATGATCTCTTTCAACTACACCCGTGTTTGATACTAGCATTGTACTTCTTACAGATATGAAGGTCTTTTTATGAACGATTATGTTTTTGAGAATTTTAACAACTGATGATCAAAACATATAGGTATTTATGTTAGGTTCTCGTCTTGTATTCAATTTATTTTCGATTATTTATTCAAATACACACTAGAGTATCCTTTCGGCCGAATTTCGCACTACATGAATTTTGCTGTGAAGCTTGAGCTGTGATCTTAACGAAACATTTTTTGATTAATTTGTACAATACTTAATAGACAGTTAATTATTATCTTTATGTTTGATTTGTATTCAGTGTCCTATATTAGATTTTTTTACACACTTAAATATATGTTTTTGAGAATGTTCAAATAAGTATTGAACAAAAAGAACCGATTTAAATGTTAGGTTCTCGTTTCATTGTCACCTCATTTTAGATTACCAATTCAAATTCACCCCAGGTTACGCTTTCGGCCGAATTTCGCACTCAATGAATTTACGGTGTAGTTCGAGCCGTGATCTTTACGTAATATACTTCTATTACTTTGTACAATAATTAATAGACAGTTAATTATTATCTTTCTGTTTTATTTATATTCAGTATTATCTTTCTGTTTTATTTATATTCAGTATTTTACGTTATATTTTAATACACACTTAAAATATGTTTTTTAGAATGTTTAAATGAGTATTGAACAAAAAGAACAGATTTAAATGTTAGGTTCTCGTTTATTTTTTCCCCTATTTTAGATTACTAATTCAGATTCACCCCAGGTTACACTTTCGGCCGAATTCCGCATTCAATGAATTTATTGAGTAGCTCGTTCCGTGATCATAACGTAATATACTTCTATTACTTTGTACAATAATTAATTGACAGTTAATTGTTATCTTTCTGTTTTATTTATATTCAGTATTTTACATTATATTTTAATACACACTTAAAATATGTTTTTGAGAATGTTTAAATGAGTATTGACCAAAAAGAACAGATTTAAATGTTAGGTTCTCGTTTTATTTTTCCCTTATTTTAGATTACTAATTCAGATTCACCCCAGGTTACACTTTCGGTCGAATTTCGCATTCAATGAATTTACTGTGTAGTTCGTGCCGTGATCTTAACGTAATATACTTCTATTACTTTGTACAATAATTAATAGACAGTTAATTATTATCTTTCTGTTGTAATTATATTCAGTGTTTTACATTATATTTTAATACACACTTAAAATATGTTTTTGAGAATTTTTTTAATGACCTTTGATCAAAACAAACAGGTTTTTATGAATAAATTATTATTTTACAAGTCTCGATTTTATATTCTTATAAAATTGGTAGTTTGTAGTAGTAGGGTTTTTTGCGGATCAACCCAGGTTTATTCTTTCCTATTATTTTGTTTTCATGTTCTTTAATTCTTGTTTTCGCTCATTGATTTGAATGTTATACGCTATTTCAGTGATTTAAACGTTTTTCTTCTATCTCCTGAAATTTAAAGTTTTTATTTGAGTTGGGTGAGGCATGGGATTATGTCAATTTTTCCATAATTGTATCTCTATTTAGTACCAGGTTAACCGAGCCCTGCTGGTTGGTTTTAATTGACTTTTGTTATAGTGTCAATGTAATCAAGCTATTAAATCTACACCAGACTCTTCACTGCTAACAGCTGTTAAAAAACTGCTTAAAATTTATGTTCCTTTATTTTTGTTTACTTTTAGTTGTTATTTCGTTACCAAAATAGCAACCTATAAGACCAATGTTAAAAATAACGATTTTTAAACTTAAATTTAGACCAACTTCGATTTTTCCTGTGACTGAGGCTGTTTCTAAACTTAATTTTGGGCCAAAACACTCTTAAGCGCAAAGTTTAAGCAAAATCTAACAGCTACATTTCGAGATCGTGGAACACACATCCCTTCAGACATAGCTCGTATTACATTATAGGATATGATACACAAAATTTATAGAAATTTAAAATTTTATATTTAGCTACCGATCAGAGAAATATTTGTTACCATAACTACTACTATTAAATATAATTCAAATTCAAATTCTTTATTTTTTCGCATGCGCATTTGTTTTACACAGCAGTGCTTATTTATCCCTCTAGCTTAATAGGTAGCTATTTGAGAGACAATCTAAATTAAGTTTACATGTCAATTTTACAATACAATTTTACATTAAACGTAACATGTTTTCTACAAATGCAATATTGTCTTGATCATAAATTTATGTTTTTTTTTGGGCATGCACATTATTTTAATATTCGTATATAATCATAGAATCATTGATATGTATTGATATTGATATTATATTGATATATAATCCTATAGAATCAATGATAGCAACAACAACAACTATAACTCTTTTAATTGAAATTTCTTTTCAACTAACACAACAACAATCGTCTAATCTAAAGTATATATTTTTACCAGCATAACACCTAAAATATTTACATAAATAATTATAAATTCACAGCTCAAAACTTTTAAACGAATTCTAATTACGAAGGGGGTTTAAAACCGATTCATATGAGTTTTTTAAAAGCTTTGTTTACTATTAATTGTGAATTTTGTGTATTTGACGGTATTGTTACAGTCTTGACTGTGCAGTTCTTCCGTGGAAGTAACGTATTTTAAACTCGACTTTTTATTAATTTACGAATTTAGGGCAACCCCTAGCGGGGGGGGAGTCTAGCCTGTTCGGTACTTGAGACTAAGAGCAATTAACTAATTTGGGGCAACCCTATAAGGGGGCATGGGGGCGGAGCCCCCATCGAGCCGCAGGCGAGTCCATAATATATACAGCCCCATGTGTAACTGACTGACTCACTGATGATCTTAAATTCCTGAAGCGACCGTTTAAGATAGAGACTTGAAATTTGGCATGGACATTCTTTGAGATGTTTCAATTTGGGAAAAATCATAAAACTACAACTTTTTTACTTTTAAACTATAAAAAAGGTAAAAATATAGATTTGTCGGTAACGTAGTTCAGCCGTATCAGCGTACATCACCGCGTGGTATCGTAGATCACTCTTCAGTCTTAGTTCTCGCTCGTGTTTAAATTATCTCTTTCAACTACACCCGTTTTTGATATGAGCATTGTATCCTTCGATAGATATACTCTAAGTAAATATGAATTACGGTGTTTTGCTGCATTGAGAGCGGGTCATTTCACCAGGGACCCAGGGTTATACTTGTTATGATATATACAGTGATAATGCCAAATTTGTCGCTAATGCAGCATATGCGCTATCTTGAATGTTTACCAAAGGTGAATTTTCTTCTCCTACTATGAATTAATTTCCCATGGCGGGTGAATAGTCGCTTAGTTCTCGCTTGTATTTAAATCATGTCTTTTAACTACACCTGCTTCCTTGCTGTTGGCAACGTTAGTATCCCTCATATATAACAAACCGTTATCCATTTGACTTCAAAATAGCAATGAGATTATGCTGCATTGAAAGCTCGTTTCCTTTATATATTACACACATCATAAATATCGTATGTTTTAGGGAATTTTTAAATAACTGTTTAGCTGAACTAACATATTTAAATGTAGGTTCTCGTTTTGTTTCAATTTATTTTAGATTACTTATTCAAATTCACACGGGATTATTCTCCGCCGAACTTCGCATTGAATAGATTTTCTGTGAAGCTTGAGCCGTGATCTTAACGTAACATACTTCGATTACTTTGTACAATACTTAATAGACAGTTTATTATTATCTTTCTGTTTGATTTATATTCAGTGTCTTATATTTGAATTTTTCACACTTAAAATTTGTTTTTGAGAATGTTTAAATAAGTGTTGAACAAAAGTAATAGATTTAAATGTTAGGTTTTCGTTTAATTTCAATTTATTTTAGATTACTTATTCAAATTCACACCATGAGAACCCCTTAGCCGAATTACGCATTCAATGAATTTTCTGTGTAGCTCGTGCCGTGATCTTAACGTTATGAATTTTGCTGTGAAGCTTGAGCTGTGATCTTAACGTAACATACTTCGATTACTTTGTACAATAATTAATAGACAGATATTTATTATCTTTTTGTTTGATTTGTATTCAGTGTCTTATATTAGATATTTTTTTCACACTTATAAATATGTTTTTGAGAATGTTTAATTAAGTATTGAACAAAATGAACACATTTAAATGTTAGGTTCTCGTTTCATTTTCACCTCATTCCAGATTACTAATTCAAATTCACCCCAAGTTAAGCTTTCGGCCGAATTTCGCATTCAATGAATTTACTGTGTTGCTCGTGCCGTGACCTTAACTTCTATTACTTTGTATGATAATTAATAGACAGGTAATTATTATCTTTCTGTTTTATTTATATTCAGTGTTTTACATTATATTTTAATACACACTTAAAATATGTTTTTGAAAATTTTTAAATGACTATTGAACTAAACAAACAGGTTTTTATGAATAAATTATTATTTCACAGGTCTCGATTTTATATTCTTATAATTAGTAGTTTGTAATAGTTGGGGTTTTTTGCGGATCAACCCCGTTTTTATTCTTTCCTATTATTTTGTTTTCATGTTTTTTAATTCTTGTTTTCGCTCATTGATTTGGATGTTATACGCTATTTCAGTGATTTAAACGTTTTTCTTCTATCTCCTGAAATTTACAAGTTTTTATTTGAGATGGGTGAGGCATTGGATTATGTCAATTTTCCCATAATTGTATCTCTATTTAGTACCAGGTTAACCGAGCCTTGCTCGTTGGTTTTAATTGACTTTTGTTATAGTGTCATGGTAATCAAGCTATTAAATCCACACCAGACTCTTCACAGCTAACAGCTGTTAAAAAACTGCTTAAAATTTATGTTCCTTTATTTTTGTTTACTTTTAGTTGTTCTTTCGTTACCAAAATAGCAACCTATAAGACCAATGTTAAAAATAACGATTTTGTTAACTTAAATTTAGACCGACGTTGTGTATTTGACGGTTTTGTTACTGTCTTGACTGTGCAGTTCTTTCGTGGAACTAACGTATTTTAAACTCAACTTTTTATTAATTTACGAATTTAGGGCAACCCTTTGAGGGGGGGTCTAGCCTGTCGGTACTTGAGAGCAATTAACAAATTTGGGGCAACCCTCTAAAGGGGCATGGGGGCGAAGCCCCCATCGAGCCGCAGGCGAGTCTATAATATATACAGCCCCATGTGTAACTGACTCACTCACTCACTGATGATAGTAAAGTCCTGAAGCGACCGTTTAAGCTAGAGACTTGAAATTTGGCATGGACATTCTTTGAGATGTTTCAATTTAGGGAAAATCATAAAACTACAACTTTTTTATTTTTAAACTATAAGAAAGGTAAAAAATATAGATTTGTCGGTAACGTAGTTCAGCCGTATCAGCGTATATCACCGCGTGGTATCGTAGATCATTTTGCAGGTTTAGTTCTCGCTCGTGTTTAAATGATCTCTTTCAAGTACACCCGTGTTTGATATAAATATTGCATTACAAGTAAACATGAACATCTTTATGTAGACGACGGTGTTTCGATGCATTGAGAGCGGATTATTTCATCAAAGTAATACTCGCTTTGATTTATACAGTATTATGCCCAAAAGCTACAAATTTTCAACATTCAAATTATAAAAAATTCTAAAAAGACGAGGTGTCGGTAAGGATGTACGTTGGTTCTTAAAGATATCGCTTGGAGCGCTATTATAGTCGCTTAGTTCTCGCTTGTATTTAAATGATGTCTTTTAACTACACCTCTTCCTGATAATCCGATAATTCTGATAATTTGCGTATGGTTTTCCTTCTGGTTGCTGTGTTATTATTGAAAATGAAGTTTACTGAATCGAAAGCGTATCTTTACATTCAGGTGATGTCCGCTTTGATTTCTATAGTAACTCAAAGGTCGCTTAGTTCTCGGTTGTATTTTAATTATGCCTTTTAACCACACCTGTTCCTGATGATGTTTTCGCGACAGTTTTGCAGAGCAGTGATCTTAAACGTTGTATAAACTACGTTAGTGCAAACTTCAGTTAACAGTATATTGTAATATAGCTGTAACTGTAATATAACATTTGTTTTAAGGATGGTGAAATAAATTTAATGCACGTTCACTAAAGTAATACGAAACTGTTGATTGAAATGTGAGGTTCTCGTTTCGTTTTATTTAAATTCATTTGTTCATATTGGCTATTGCTATTACTCTTGTCTGTTGAGAGACGATTGAGCGTAGTGCTGGAATACTTTGTTACAATATTATATTATTAATTTTATCATTACTATGGTGAGCTCTACGAAGCTTGTGCGAATACTTTAAACATATTATTTTAGTACTGCATATTTTTTGCTGCAGTAACGCCCGTAAAGTAAATGATTAATTGCTAAAAATATTTTAGGTCTTACTACATTTTCTAGACTTTAGTCTTCTCATGCTGGAAAATTTCTTGTAGGTTTTCGCACAAAAAATTACCTAATACAGTAATTATAACTTAATTTTCTTCTATTTGTATGCTGTCTCTCTATATGAATCCCCAGATTGAATATAGCGCTTCAGTTGATAGTTCTGGTGCAGTTTTACTTTGAAGGTTGAACGTGTCCCAACACGTTTGACATCCGGTCTTTGACCTATTTGCTGACGTCCAATCATGCTTAGATTTTAGTTTAGGAAACGATTGAACATATTAAGTTATAGAACGATTGAACTTTCCATTCTTACCTTCGCCAACGTTTACCTACTTCCGACGTTTTTTAAAACCATCTATATATCTGATGACCCATCCGGCTGAGAAATATTATAATAACCAATTAAATTAAACTCAATAGTAATTTTTCTCGCTGCCACTTTGTCCGTCAAACTTCCTCAATGCAGTGCTCTAACCTAAAGTCTCGATTAACCCTATTATTGTTGTAATTTAAAACTATTCTATACTTATCAATTATTGTAACTCTTTCAATATATTTTAAATTAACCGATAATCCTTTTTTGGCTATTATTTCACAATTGGTTTTTTTTACTACCATTGGTTGAAAATGCATAGTGTACGCCGATTTTATGGTTATTAAGCTGCAACTTTCTTCATTATAAGACTATATAAAGACCTTAAGACTTCATGATTATAGTACCTAATACGCTGTGATCTATTACATACTACTAGGCCTCTATTTTTATTAATTTTCTGAACTAATATATATAACATTTAAGATTGTTAAATTAATAATTGCTGATTTTGAATGATAAAATTGTTATCGTTTCTCTATATGGTACATATATGATTCCTGCGTTTCTTGGCCACCCCGTGGCGGAACTGAAGCATCTTAGCCTATATCATTTTTTTTTATTTCAAATATCTTGATTTTGTCCCGTTTTTCTTCTATTACATACAACGATCCTCTATATAAACTTATAATTTTATTCCACTTTTATCTTTTCAGAATACAGCTATTATTACCTCAATCATGTGCAATCATGATCGTATCTCCAAATTTTTACACAACAACTTTTGAGCATGACTATTTACATAGTTCATTAATATTTCACAACTTCATTATATTTTTTAACGAATTAAGGGGGGAGTGGGATTAAACCATGAGCCGTGAGCAAATTTCAAAGCATATTATTATTTATTGTGAGTAGTGTGTATTGGCGGCTTCTGTTACTGCCGTTGAATTTGAGCCCTCAACTAGCCTGTTCATTGTATGAGGTTTTGACAGTAATTTACGGAATTGGGGCAACCAATTATTGGGTTGGACCCTCCATCAAGCATAACACCTAGAATATTTACATAAATAATATTTATCTCACAGCTCAATTTTTTAAAACTATTTACTAAGGAGGGGTATTAAAACCTACTAATAGGAGATTATTAAAGCTTTTTTACTATTGATTGTGAATTTAGAGTATTAGATGGTTTTGTTACTGTCTTGGCTGTCCAGATCTTGTGTGGAACTAACCTATTTCAAACTTGACTTTTTATTAATTCAAACTAGGGGGCAGCTCCTCAGGGGGCATGGGGGCGGAGCCCCCATCGAGCCGTAGGCGAGTCTATAATATATACAGCCCCATGTGTAACTGACTGACTCACTGATGATCTTAAAGTCCTGAAGCGACCGTTTAAGATAGAGACTTGAAATTTGGCATGGACATTCTTTGAGATGTTTCAATTTAGGGAAAATCATAAAACTACAACTTTTTTACTTTTAAACTATAAAAAAGGTTAAAAATATAGATTTGTCGGTAACGTAGTTCAGCCGTATCAGCGTATATCACCGCTCGGTATCGTAGATCACTTTGCAGGTTTAGTTCTCGCTCATGTTTAAATGATCTCTTTCAATTACACCCGTGTATGATACCATTATTGAATTACGTTTGCATGAATGTCTTGATTAGACGACGGTGTTTTTCTGCATAGAGAGCGGGTTATTTCAGCAATTCTCGCTTTGTTCTAGACAGTATTAATGCCTAAAAACTAAAAATTTTCAGCTTTCAAATTATAAATAATTCTCAAAAGACGAGGTGTCGTAAGGAAGTACGTTGGTTCTTAGAGATGTCGCTTGGAGCGCTATTATAGTCGCTTAGTTCTCGCTTGTATTTAAATGATATCTTTTAACTACACCTCTTCCCGATAATTAATCTCGATTGGGCGCACAGTTGTTTGAGTATGGTTGTCCCTCTGATTGCTGTGTTATTATTGAAAATGAATTTACTGAATCGAAAGCGTATCTTTACATTCAGGTGATGTCCGCTTTGATTTCTATATTAATTTCTAAAAATATATTAGGTCTTAATACATTTTCTAGACTTTAGTTTTCTCATGCTGGAAAATTTCTTGTAGATTTTCGCACAAAAATTACCTAATACAGTAATTTTAACTTAATTTTCTACTATTTGTATGCTGTCTCTCTATATGAATCCCCAGATTGAATATAGCGCTTCAGTTGATAGTTCTGGTACAGTTTTACTTTGAAGAGTTAAACGTGTCCCAACACGTCTGACATCCGGTCTTTGACCTATTTGCTGCTGTCCAATCAGGCTTAGATTTTAGTTTAGGAATCGATTGAACATATTAAGTTATAGAACAAGTGAACTTTCCATTCTTACCTTCGCTAACATTTACCTACTTCCTACGTTTTTTTAAGACCATCTACATATCTGATGACCCATCAGGCTGAGAAATATTAAACTAACCAATTGAATTAAACTCAATAGTAATTTTTCTCGCTGCCACTTTGTCCGTCAAACTTCCTCAATGCAGTGCTCTCACACAAAGTCTCGATTAACCCTATTATTGTTGTAATTGAAAACTATTCTATGCTTATCAATTATTGTAACTCTTTCAGTATATTTTAATTTAATCAATAATCCTTTTTTGGCTATTATTTCACAATTGGTTTTTTTTACTACCATTGGTTGAAAATGCATAATGTACGCCGATTTTATGGTTCTTAAGTTGCAATTTTCTTCATTTTAAGACTATATAAAGACTTTAAGACTTCATGATTATAGTACTTTATACCCTGTGAGCTATTACATACTACAAGGGCTCTATTTTTATTAATTTTCTGAAGTAATATGTATATAACATTTAAAACTGTTAAATTAATAATTGCTGATTTTGAATGATAAAATTGTTATCGTTTCTCTATATGGTACCTATATGATTCCTGCGTTTCTTGGCCACCCCGTGGCGGAACTGAAGCATCTTAGCCTAAACCATTTTTTTTTTTTAATTTCAAATATCTTGATTTTGTGCCTTTTTTCTTCTAATACATACAACGATCCTCTATATAAACTTATAATTTTATTCCACTTTTATCTTTTCAGAATACAGCGATTACCTCAATCATGTGCAATCATAATCGTATCTCCTAATTTTTACACAACAACTTTTGAGCATAACTATTTACATAGTTCATTAATATTTCACAACTCCATTATATTTTTTAATGAACTAAGGGAAGCTAGGGAGTGGGATTAAACCATGAGCCGTGGGCAAATTTAAAAGCTTATTACTGTATTATTTATTGTGAGTAGTGTGTATTGGCGGCTTCTGTTACTGTCGTTGGAGTTGAGCCCTCAACTAGCCTGTTCATTGTATGAGGTTTTGACAGTAATTTACGGAATTGGGGCTACCAATTATTGGGTTGGACCCTCCATCAAGCATAACACCTAGAATATTTACATAATATATACAGCCCCATGTGTAACTGACTGACTGACTTACTCACTCACTGATGATCTTAAATTGACCCGTTCTTCGGTTGGAACTAACCTGTTTAACAATTTGACTTCTTATTAATTTACGAATTTAGGGCAACCCCCAAGGGGCATGGGGCGAAGCCCCATCGAGCCGTAGGCGAGTCTATAATATATACAGCCCCATGTGTAACTGACTCACTCACTCACTGATGATATTAAATTCCTGAAGCGACCGTTTAAGATAGATACTTGAAATTTGGCATGGACATTCTTTGAGATGTTTCAATTTAGGGAAAATCATAAAACTACAACTTTTTTACTTAAAAACTATAAAAAAGGTAAAAAATATAGATTTGTCGGTAACGTAGTTCAGCCGAATCAGCGTATATCACCGCGTGGTATCGTAGATCACTTAGCAGGTTTAGTTCTCGCTGATGTTTAAGTGATCTCTTTTAACTACACCCGTGTTTGATACTAGCATTGCAATTTTAACAGATATGAACGTCTTTCATGAACGATTTTGTTTTTGAGAATTTTTAAACAACTAATGAACGAAACAAACAGATTTTATTGGCAAGTTCTCGCTTTAGATTATTTATTCAAATTCACACTAGATTGTCCTTTCGGCCGAATTTCGCACTACATAAATTTTGCTGTGAAGCTTGAGCTGTAACATACATCGATTACTTTGAACAATACTTAATAGACAGTTAATTATTATCTTTTTGTTTGATTTGTATTCAGTGTCTTGTATTAGATTTTTTCCACACTTAAAAATATCGTAGATCACTTAGCAGGTTTAGTTCTCGCTCGTGTTTAAATGATCTCTTTCAACTACACTCATGTATGTAACATTTAACGTGCACAGAATGATTTTCCTTATTGATCAATCTTAATGTTTACTGTGGTGTTTTATTGTTTTGAGAGTGGGTCTTTCCACCTGGGTGAATCCCGCTTTGATTCTTACAGCAGGCAACTCCCAGTGTGCAGCTAATGCTGCATGTGCGCTAACTTGGAAGTTCATTTAATGGTGTTTAGTTCTCGCTTGTATTTAAATGATGTCTTTTAACTACACCTCTCACTGATGATGTAGATCCCATCTTTTTGCAGGGAATATTTGCTGTTGAAATTTAGATTTTCCTCATCAGAATAACATGGAACAAATAGGATAGAATAAATAGGATAGAATGTGCTCTCTAATATCTGAGTGTTTTGCAAATCGTTTTCCTTTAAATTGTTTGTTTTGTTTTCCATTGTATTGTAATGGCAACGAAATTTTATTGCATTGAAAGTGGTTCCTTTCACCAAGGTGATGTCCGCTTTGATTCCTATAGCAACAACGCACAGTGTGTTGCCAATGCAGCTTGTGCGCTTGCTTGAAACTACTTACATGGTGAATTCTCTTCACCTATCATTGATGGAATTCTCATGGCAGGTGACAGTTTGTACAGAGAGTCTCGCCATGTGAATTGCATCAATAATAGGTATTTGTTTCCCGAAGATCTTGTTAGAGATATAATTATTATGGGCGAAAAAATCCACATTGCAGACATATCTTACGTATGCAATGGTCTTTATCCATTATCCGCGAATGAGTTGTCCAACTCGGCCCATCATTTGTCTAATATTTTGGAAGACACTTTATCTAATGATTCAATTGGGGGTTTTCTGTTTACGGGACAGATGAATACAGTAGCCTTTTGGCGTGATGATGACATGTTGTTTGTTTTTTACTCTCATGGAGTAGATGACAAGCGTAGACACAGCTCAAACGATGATGAAATTAAAATATGTTTTTGAGAATTTTTAAATGAGTATTGAACAAAGAACAGATTTAAATGTTAGGTTCTCGTTTCATTTTCAATTTATTTTAGATTACTAATTAAAATTCACCCCAGGTTACTCTTTCGGCCGAATTTCGCATTCAATGAATTAACTGTGTAGCTCGTGTCGTGATCTTAACGAAATATACTTCTATTACTTTGTACAATAATTAATAGACAGTTAATTATTATCTTTCTGTTTTATTTATATTCAGTATTTTACATTATATTTTAATACACACTTAAAAAATGTTTTTAAGAATTTTTAAATTTCTATTGAATAAAACAAACAGGTTTTTATGAATAAATTATTATTTCACAGGTCTCGATTTTATATTCTTATAATTAGTAGTTTGTAATAGTAGGGTTTTTTTGCGGATCAACCCCGTTTTTATTCTTTCCTATTATTTTGTTTTCATGTTATTTAATTCTTGTTTTCGCTCATTGATTTCAATGTTATACGCTATTTCAGTGATTTAAACGTCTTTCTTCTATCTCCTGAAATTTACAAGTTTTTATTTGAGTTGGGTGAGGCATGGGATTATGTCAATTTTCTCATAATTGTATCTCTAGTACCAGGTTAACCGAGCCTTGCTTGTTGGTTTTAATTGACTTTTGTTATAGTGTCATGGTAATAAAGCTATTAAATCTACACCAGACTCTTCACAGCTAACTGCTGTTAAAAAACTGCTAAAAATTTATGTTCTTTTATTTTTGTTTACTTTTAGTTGTTTTTCGTTACCAAAAGAGCAACCTATAAGACCAATGTTAAAAATAACGATTTTTAAACTTAAATTTAAACCAACTTTGATTTTTCCTGGGACTAAGGCTGTTTCTAAGATTAATTTTGGGCCAAAACAGTCTTAAGTTCAAAGTTTAACAAAATCTAACAGCTACATTTCGAGATCGTGGAACACACATCCCTTCAGACATAGCTCGTATTATATTATAGGATAGGACACATAAAATTTATAGAAATTTAAAACTTTATATTTAGCTACCGAACAGAGAAATATTTGTTACCATAACTACTACTATTAAAATATAAGGATAGCAACAACAACAACTATAACTCTTTTAATTGAAATTTCTTTTCATCTAACAAAACAACAATCGTCTAATCTAAAGTATATATTTTTACCAGCATAACACCTAAAATATTTACATAAATAATTATAAATTCACAGCTCAAAACTTTTAAACGAATTAAAATTACAAAGGGGTATTAAAACCGATTCATATGAGTTTTTCAAAAGCTTGTACAATTTACAGCTATTGATTGTGACTTTTGTGTATTTGACGATTTTGTTACTGTCTTGACTGTGCATTTCTTCCATGGAACTAACGTATTTTAATCTTGACTTTTTATTAATTACGAATTTAGGGCAACCCCTAGGGGGGGGCGGGTCTAGCCTGTTCGGTACTTGAGACTAAGAGCAATTAACAAATTTAGGGCAACCCTATTAGGGGGCATGGGGGCGGAGCCCCCATCGAGCCGTAGGCGAGTCTAAATTATATACTCCCGCATGTGTAACTGATTGGGGTATCAGAAATTCGTCAAGTGTCGGTAATGCAGATTAAGGGGTAATGAAGTACAGCCGTGGTACAGTAGATCACATACTGTAGTTAAATTTGTTCAATAATATAAGTACGAGAACTAAACCTGTAATGTGATCTACTGTACCACGCCAATAGCTAGTTTTTAGAACCACTCCCTTGTTCCTCTTAATTCGTAAAATTGAGAGAGTTGTAAAATCATAATCAACCACACAAATATTCTAGGTACTATGCTGGATGGAGGCTCCACCCCCTTGCCCCATAATTAGTTGCCCCTATTCATAAATTGCTGTAAAAATCGCAAGCACTGAACAGGCTAGTTTAGGCCTTCGCTCCCATACCCCCTTGTCGTGTTCACCGTATTAGTTTGTAGTTTACCAAGTCTCAAACGTTTAAGATTTGCCCATAATATTTTAAATTAAAATTATCATGGATTTAAAAGGAACTATACTGTAGTAAACGAATCGTCGGGGGATTTGAAGCAATGCCTTGCCTCACCCTCCTAGCACAAAAAGTATGAAATAAACTTAATAAAATATATGACAATGTAGAATGAATAACCTAAATAAAATATTTCAAAAGATCAATGAGGAAATAAATAATTTTACTGAAACAAAAACAGGTAAACATGAACAAACGGTTTGGTACCCGCCAAAGACCCCTATTATTCACACACAAAAATATTCGTTAGGAAATAAAAATAGACGTTATGAAATAATAATTAATTATATAGTTATTCTAGTCACTTCCCTTAAATTCCGTTGAAGTTTCAGGGATATTTTACAAGTTCAGTCAATGCAAAAATTCGTACCTCAAATACAATATAGTAATATACAATATAGTAAATACAGTAGTTGGCTCTACTAACAAGTTATATGAAATTCAGTGCTAATAAAAGTTGCAAATCTGTCTTAAAACAACGATTTGAAATACGATAAAAAGTGAAAGGTCTAAAAGTTAGATTTATGTCACTAATTCACAAACAATCTATACTTTAACAGTATATGTAATGTAACAGAGAAATCCGTTCATATTCAACAGATAAGAGAAAAACACACAATTTTAGCTAGCATTAATTATAATTTTATTAAGTTCAATTTTTCCGAGTGGTTAACTTTTAAATATAGTGAATTTCCTTCAATATCACTGTCAAGCTAAATAAATACAAAAATTCAAGCTTATGGGGAAGCAAGATGCAAAATCAGCTACATATTAAAATCAGCTAAAGTTAATGGAATGTTTTGCAGTAGATCTATAAAAACAATAAAAAAACCTTTATATCAGGAAAAAGTTCCCTACTTCAAGCTCTGTTCAAAGTTTTAAGAGTGTTAAACTTCTAAATATAGTGGATTTTGTGTTAGTTAATACTAAACTTCAAGATCTCAATACAATATTACTGTAGTTACTGACTTAAGTATGGCAAATATTAATAAACATAGCCAATTTACCTCAAATAGTCTGAAACCAAAGTTTTTGGTCAGTAAGTAACAAACAATGTAAAACATCACTAAGTAACAAGCAATGTAAAATCAGTTGCCTAACAATCAATTATAAAACAATCAGTTCCGCCTAACAGGTAAAATAAAAAGACATAATATTGGCAATCATCACAGTTATTGTTTATGTTTAATACTTTTATTGGTGTCCAAGATATGTGCGTGCACAATTTTAAGGATCTAAAAAGTATTACTGTACTTATGAAAAAATTACGTCTATATACATGTGGTAAACCCCTCACATAAATAAATAAGTAAACTTCAAAAACATACTGGAGGGTTAAGGATCAACAAAAAGTTAAATTAAACACACAATAATAACTGGCATTAATTATGAATTACTACTTCAAGCTCCGTGTATCGGCTTAGGTATATTAGAAACAAAGTTGTAGTAAAATGAAATATGTTCGCTAAGATATTTTATGGGCGCAACCGTTTTTCTTGCTAGGGCAGAAAAACTAAATTAATTTCACATTTCTTGTAGAACTACGGGGTCGCTACATCTTAAATTAAGAAAAACCAACTGTAAACAATGACTTGTCAAATAAGATGCAGCAAAATGTTGACATATTAGTTTTCAATATTACCTAAATTGGGTACTATAATGTTATTCCATAGTTGCAAATCTACTATAGTCTTGGAATAACTGGGCAAGACACGATGGAAATCTCGATTATATATGTATATAAAACTTGATTTTATTTCATATTGGGCTGGGAACCTTACGTTTTCTAAAAAGCTTAGTAGAGCCTAGTTAAATTTGTTCGATAAGTACGAGAACTAAACCTGTTAAGTGATCTACGTTACCACGGATGTACTACATTACCCCTTAATCTGCCTTACCGACACTACGAATTTCTGATACCCCAATGAGTTACACATGCGGGAGTATATAATTTAGACTCGCCTACGGCTCGATGGGGGCTCCGCCCCCATGCCCCCTTATAGGGTTGCCCCAAATTTGTTAATTGCTCTTAGTCTCAAGTACCGAACAGGCTAGACCCCCCTCCCCTAGGGGTTGCTCTAAATTCGTAAATTAATTTAAAATACGTTTGTTCCACGGAAAAACTGCACAGTCAAGACAGTTACAAAACCGTCAAATACACAAAATTCACAATCAATAGTAAATAAAGCTTTTAAAAAACTCATATGAATCGGTTTTAATACCCCTTCGTAATTAGAATTCGTTTAAAAGTTTTGAGCTGTGAATTTATAATTACTTATGTAAATATTTTGATGTTATGCTGGTAAATATATATACTTTAGATTAGACGATTGTTGGTGTGTTAGATGAAAAGAAATTTAAATTAAAAGAGTTATAGTTGTTGTTGTTGTTGCTATCATTATATTTAATAGTAGTAGTTATGGTAACAAATATTTTTCTGTTCGGTAGCTAAATATAAAGTTTTAAATTTCTATAAATTTTATGTATCCTACCCTATAATATAATACGAGCTATGTCTGAAGGGATGTGTGTTCCACAATCTCGAAATGTAGCTGTTAGATTTTGCTTAAACTTTGCACTTAAGAGTGTTTTGGCCCAAAATTAAGTTTGGAAGCAGCCTCAGTCCCAAGAAAAATCGAAGTTGGTCTAAATTTAAGTTTAAAAATCTTTATTTTTAACATTGGTCTTATAGGTTGCTATTTTGGTAACGAAATAACAACTAAAAGTAAACAAAAATAAAGGAACATAAATTTTAAGCAGTTTTTTAACAGCTGTTAGCTGTGAAGAGTCTGGTGTAGACTTAATTGCTTGATTACCATGACACTATAACAAAAGTCAATTAAAACCAACGAGCAAGGCTCGGTTAACCTGGTACTAAATAGAGATACGATTATGGGAAAATTGACATAATCCCATGCCTCACCCAACTCAAAAAAAACTTGTAAATTTCAGGAGATAGAAGAAAAACGTTTAAATCACTGAAATAGCGTACAACATTCAAATCAATGAGCGAAAACAAGAATTAAATAACATGAAAACAAAATAATAGGAAAGAATAAAAACGGGGTTGATCCGCAAAAAACCCCTACTATTACAAACTACTAATTATAAGAATATAAAATCGAGACCTGTGAAATAATAATTTATTCATAAAAACCTGTTTGTTTTATTCAATAGTCATTTAAAAATTCTCAAAAACATATTTTAAGTGTGTATTAAAATATAATGTAAAACACTGAATATAAATAAAACAGAAAGATAGTAATTAACTGTCCATTAATTATTGTATAAAGTAATAGAAGTATATTACGTTAAGATCACGGCAAGAGCTACACGGTAAATTCATTGAGTGCGAAATTCGGCCCAAAGTGTAACCTGGGGTGAATTTGAATTAGTAATCTAAAATAAGGGGAAAATGAAACGAGAACCCAACATTTAAATCTGTTCTTTTTGTTCAATACTCATTTTAAAATTCTCAAAAACATATTTTAAGTGTGTATTAAAATATAATGTAAAATACTGAATATAAATAAAACAGAAAGATAATAATTAACTATCTATTAATTATTGTACAAAGTAATAGAAGTATATTACGTTAAGATCACGGCACGAGCTACACAGTAAGTACATTGAATGCGAAATTCGGCCGAAAGCATAACTTGGGGTGAATTTGAATTAGTAATCTAAAATGAGGTGAAAATGAAACGAGAACCTAACATTTACATCGGTTATTTTTGGTTAATACTTATTTAAACATTCTCTAAAACATATGTTTAAATGTGTAAAAAAATCTAATATAAGACACTGAATACAAATCAAACATTAAGATAATAATTAACTGTCTATTAAGTATTTTAAAAATTAATCGAAGTATGTATCGTTAAGATCACAGCTCAAGCTTCACAGCAATATTCATGTAGTGTGAAATTCGGCCGAAAGGAAAATCTAGTGTGAATTTGAATAAATAATCTAAAGTAAATTGAATACCAGACGAGAACTTAACAGCAAATCTGTTTGTTTTGTTCATTAGTTGTTAAAAATTCTCAAAAACAAAATCGTTCACATGAAGACGTTCATAACTGAAAGAAGAACAATGATAGTATCAAATCTATCAAACACGGGTGTAGTTGAAAGAGATCATTTAAACACGAGCGAGAACTAAACCTGCAAAGTGATCTACGATACCACGCGGTGATATACGCTGATACGGCTGAACTACGTTACCGACAAATCTATATTTTTTACCTTTTTTATAGTTTAAAAGTAAAAAAGTTGTAGTTTTATGATTTTCCCTAAATTGTAACATCTCAAAGAATGTCCATGCCAAATTTCAAGTCTCTATCTTAAACGGTCGCTTCAGGAATTTAAGATCATCAGTGAGTCAGTCAGTCAGTCAGTTACACATGGGGCTGTATATATTATAGACTCGCCTACGGCTCGATGGGGGCTCCGCCCCCATGCCCCCTTTGGGGGTTGCCCCGAATTCGTTGAATAATTTAAAGTCAAGTATTGAACAGGCTAGTTCCACCAACTAACTGGACAGCGAAGACAGTAAAAAAACGCGCTAATACGCACTCTTCACAATCAATAATAATAATAACAATAATATCCTTTGAAAATATTTCACGGGGCTCAGCCCCCATGCCCCCTAGTTGATTTTACTAATTTCGTTAATCATTCACAAAGTCTCAAATAATGAACTTTCTAGTTCCACTAAAGTACTGAACAGGCTAGTTCCATCGAAGTTTTGAAAAGCTAAGTTTTAAATTACGTGTAACTCTACTACAAAAGTGTGTGATACTAACTCCTCCACGTTACCAACCACTTGGTCTGGAACGTCAACGATTTTAGATGCGGCACAGAAAAATTGCAATGGGGCAAAATTAATCCAAATTAAGTATCTTTAAATTAAATTTTCATTGATAAAAAAAATGTAATGTGCCCACTATAGCAAAACAATAATGCTAATAAATAGAAAATAATTGATTATGTGAAAATAACTATTAAAATAATAAAATAATCAAGCTATAATAATAGAAAGTAACACTTAAACCAAATCTAGCATCGCCAACCACGATATTAAAAGAATCGGAAAATGAAAACTAATAAAAATTGAAGTTTTGAAAAGCTAAGTTATTAATTTACTTGTAACTCTACTAAAATGTGTGATGCTAACTATTCCACGTTACCAACTACTAAGCCTGAAACGTCAACGAGTTAACATGCGTCACATTAAAATTGCAATGGGTCAAAATTATTCCAAATTAAGTATTTTTAAATGAGATTTTCGTAAATTTTAAAAATAATGTTATATGCCCATTAGAGTAAAACAATAATGCTAAAAAATAGAAAATAACCAATAGTAAGTGTGAAAATTACTATTAAAATAATAAAAAATCAAGCTATGCTAGTTAATACTCTTAAGAAATTAAAAATACAATTTGAACTAAATATAGTATCGCCAACCACGATATTAAAAGAATCTGCTGATACAAACTAATTAAAAATAAAAACTTGTAAATTTCAGGATATAGAAGAAAAACGTTTAAATTACTGAAATAGCAAATAACATTCAAATCAATAAGCGAAAATAAGAATTTAATAACATGAAAACAAAATCATAGGAAATAATAAAAACGGGGTAGATTCGCAAAAAACCCCTACTATTACAAACTACTACTAATTATAAGAATATAAAATCTAGACCTGTGAAATAATAATTTATCCATAAAAACCTGTTAGTTTTGTTCAATAGCCGTTTAAAAATTCTTAAAAACATATTTTAAGTGTGTATTAAAATAAAATATAAAACACTGATTATAAACAATGCAGAAAGATAATACTTAACTGTCTATTAAGTATCGTACTAAGTAATAGAAGTATATAACGTTAAGATCACGGCACGAGCTACACAGAAAATTCATTGAATGCGTAATTCGGCTGAGGGGTTCACATGGGGTGAATTTGAATAAGTAATCTAAAATAAATTGAAATTAAACAAGAACCTAACATTTAAATCTATTACTTTTGTTCAACACTTATTTAAACATTCTCAAAAATAAATTTTAAGTGTGAAAAATTCGAATATAAGACACTGAATATAAATCAAACAGAAAGATAATAATAAACTGTCTATTAAGTATTGTACAAAGTAATCGAAGTATGTTACGTTAAGATCACGGCTCAAGCTTCACAGAAAATCCATTCAATGCGAAGTTCGGCGGAGAATAATCCCGTGTGAATTTGAATAAGTAATCTAAAATAAATTGAAACAAAACGAGAACCTACATTTAAATCTGTTAGTTCAGCTAAACAGATATTTAAAAATTCCCTAAAACATATTTATGATGTGAGTAAAATATAAAAGAAACGAGCTTTTAATGCAGCATAATCTCATGGCTATTTTGAAGTCAAATGGATAACGGTTTGTTATATGTGAGGGATACTAATGTTGCCAACAGCAAGGAAGCAGGTGTAGTTAAAAGACATGATTTAAATACAAGCGAGAACTAAGCGACTATTCACCCGCCATGGGAAATTAATTCATAGTAGGATAAGAAAATTCACCTTTGGTAAACATTCAAGATCGCGCATATGCTGCATAATCTACAAATTAAGGAATTATCACTGTATATATTATCGAGTATAACCCTGGGTCCCTGGTGAAATAACCCGCTCTCAATACAAAATAACGCCGTAGTTTACAATATATTAGAGTCTATCCATCGAAGGATACAATGAGTATATCAAACACGGGTGTAGTTGAAAGAGATCATTTAAACACGAGCGAGAACTAAACCTGAAGAGTGATCTACGATACCACGCGGTGATATACGCTGATACGGCTGAACTACGTTACCGACAAATCTATATTTTTTACCTTTTTTATAGTTTAAAAGTAAAAAAGTTGTAGTTTTATGATTTTTCCTAAATTGAAACATCTCAATGAATGTCCATGCCAAATTTCAAGTCTCTATCTTAAACGGTCGCTTCAGGAATTTAAGATCATCAGTGAGTCAGTCAGTTACACATGGGGCTGTATATATTATGGACTCGCCTGCGGCTCGATGGGGGCTTCGCCCCCATGCCCCTTTAGAGGGTTGCCCCAAATTTGTTAATTGCTCTCAAGTACCGACAGGCTAGACCCCCCCCTCAAAGGGTTGCCCTAAATTCGTAAATTAATAAAAAGTTGAGTTTAAAATACGTTAGTTCCACGAAAGAACTGCACAGTCAAGACAGTAACAAAACCGTCAAATACACAACGTCGGTCTAAATTTAAGTTAACAAAATCGTTATTTTTAACATTGGTCTTATAGGTTGCTATTTTGGTAACGAAAGAACAACTAAAAGTAAACAAAAATAAAGGAACATAAATTTTAAGCAGTTTTTTAACAGCTGTTAGCTGTGAAGAGTCTGGTGTAGATTTAATAGCTTGATTACCATGACACTATAACAAAAGTCAATTAAAACCAACGAGCAAGGCTCGGTTAACCTGGTACTAAATAGAGATACAATTATGGGAAAATTGACATAATCCAATGCCTCACCCATCTCAAATAAAAACTTGTAAATTTCAGGAGATAGAAGAAAAACGTTTAAATCACTGAAATAGCGTATAACATCCAAATCAATGAGCGAAAACAAGAATTAAAAAACATGAAAACAAAATAATAGGAAAGAATAAAAACGGGGTTGATCCGCAAAAAACCCCTACTATTACAAACTACTAATTATAAGAATATAAAATCGAGACCTGTGAAATAATAATTTATTCATAAAAACCTGTTTGTTTAGTTCAATAGTCATTTAAAAATTTTCAAAAACATATTTTAAGTGTGTATTAAAATATAATGTAAAACACTGAATATAAATAAAACAGAAAGATAATAATTACCTGTCTATTAATTATCATACAAAGTAATAGAAGTTAAGGTCACGGCACGAGCAACACAGTAAATTCATTGAATGCGAAATTCGGCCGAAAGCTTAACTTGGGGTGAATTTGAATTAGTAATCTGGAATGAGGTGAAAATGAAACGAGAACCTAACATTTAAATGTGTTCATTTTGTTCAATACTTAATTAAACATTCTCAAAAACATATTTATAAGTGTGAAAAAAATATCTAATATAAGACACTGAATACAAATCAAACAAAAAGATAATAAATATCTGTCTATTAATTATTGTACAAAGTAATCGAAGTATGTTACGTTAAGATCACAGCTCAAGCTTCACAGCAAAATTCATAACGTTAAGATCACGGCACGAGCTACACAGAAAATTCATTGAATGCGTAATTCGGCTAAGGGGTTCTCATGGGGTGAATTTGAATAAGTAATCTAAAATAAATTGAAATTAAACGAAAACCTAACATTTAAATCTATTAATTTTGTTCAACACTTATTTAAACATTCTCAAAAACAAATTTTAAGTGTGAAAAATTCAAATATAAGACACTGAATATAAATCAAACAGAAAGATAATAATAAACTGTCTATTAAGTATTGTACAAAGTAATCGAAGTATGTTACGTTAAGATCACGGCTCAAGCTTCACAGAAAATCTATTCAATGCGAAGTTCGGCGGAGAATAATCCCGTGTGAATTTGAATAAGTAATCTAAAATAAATTGAAACAAAACGAGAACCTACATTTAAATATGTTAGTTCAGCTAAACAGTTATTTAAAAATTCCCTAAAACATACGATATTTATGATGTGTGTAATATATAAAGGAAACGAGCTTTCAATGCAGCATAATCTCATTGCTATTTTGAAGTCAAATGGATAACGGTTTGTTATATATGAGGGATACTAACGTTGCCAACAGCAAGGAAGCAGGTGTAGTTAAAAGACATGATTTAAATACAAGCGAGAACTAAGCGACTATTCACCCGCCATGGGAAATTAATTCATAGTAGGAGAAGAAAATTCACCTTTGGTAAACATTCAAGATAGCGCATATGCTGCATTAGCGACAAATTTGGCATTATCACTGTATATATCATAACAAGTATAACCCTGGGTCCCTGGTGAAATGACCCGCTCTCAATGCAGCAAAACACCGTAATTCATATTTACTTAGAGTATATCTATCGAAGGATACAATGCTCATATCAAAAACGGGTGTAGTTGAAAGAGATAATTTAAACACGAGCGAGAACTAAGACTGAAGAGTGATCTACGATACCACGCGGTGATATACGCTGATACGGCTGAACTACGTTACCGACAAATCTATATTTTTACCTTTTTTATAGTTTAAAAGTAAAAAAGTTGTAGTTTTATGATTTTTCCCAAATTGAAACATCTCAAAGAATGTCCATGCCAAATTTCAAGTCTCTATCTTAAACGGTCGCTTCAGGAATTTAAGATCATCAGTGAGTCAGTCAGTTACACATGGGGCTGTATATATTATGGACTCGCCTACGGCTCGATGGGGGCTCCGCCCCCATGCCCCCTTAGGAGTTGCCCCCTAGTTTGAATTAATAAAAACTCAATTTTGAAATAGTTTAGTTCTACACAAGATCTGAACAGCCAAGACAAAACCATCTAATACTATAAATTCACAATCAATAGTAAAAAAAAGCTTTAATAATCTCCTATTAGTAGGTTTTAATACCCCTCCTTAGTAAATAGTTTAAAAAAATGAGCTGTGAAATAAATATTATTTATGTAAATATTCTAGGTGTTATGCTTGATGGAGGGTCCAACCCAATAATTGGTTGCCCCAATTCGGTAAATTACTGTCAAAACCTCATACAATGAACAATCTTGTTGAGGGCTCAACTCCAACGACAGTAACAGAAGCCGCCAATACACACTACTCACAATAAATAATAATAAGCTTTGAAATTTGCCCACGGCTCATGGTTTAATCCCACTCCCTAGTTCCCCTTAATTCGTTAAAAAATATAATGGAGTTGTGAAATATTAATGAACTATGTAAATAGTCATGCTCAAAAGTTGTTGTGTAAAAATTTGGAGATACGATTATGATTGCACATGATAGAGGTAATAGCTGTATTCTGAAGAGATAAAAGTGGAATAAAGTTATAAGGTTATATAGAGGATAGTTGTATGTAATAGAAGAAAAAAGGGACAAAATCAAGATATTTGAAATTACAAAAAAATATGGTATAGGCTAAGATGCTTCAGTTCCGCCACGAGGTGGCCAAGAAACGCAGGAATCATATATGTACCATATAGAGAAACGATAACAATTTTATCATTCAAAATCAGCAATTATTAATTTAACAATTTTAAATGTTATATATATTAGTTTAGAAAATTAATAAAAATAGAGCCCTAGTAGTATGTAATAGATCACAGGGTATTAGGTACTATAATCATGAAGTCTTAAAGTCTTTATATAGTCTTAAAACGAAGAAAGTTGCACCTTAAGAACCATAAAATCGGCGTACATTATGCATTTTCAACCAATGGTAGTAAAAAAAAAACAATTGTGAAATAATAGCCAAAAAAGGATTATTGGTTAAATTAAAATATACTGAAAGAGTTACAATAATTGATAAGCATAGAATAGTTTTCAATTACAACAATAATAGGGTTAATCGAGACTTTAGGTGAGAGCACTGCATTGAAGAAGTTTGACGGACAAAGTGGCAGCGAGAAAAATTACTATTGAGTTTAATTCAATTGGTTATTATAATATTTCTCAGCCTGATGGGTCATTAGATATGTAGATGGTCTTAAAAAAACGTCGGAAGTAGGTAAACGTTAGCGAAGGTAAGAATGGAAAGTTCAATCGTTCTATAACTTAATATGTTCAATCGTTTCCTAAACTAAAATCTAAGCCTGATTGGACAGCAGCAAATAGGTCAAAGACCGGATTTCAAACGTGTTGGGACACGTTCAACTCTTCAAAGTAAAACTGCACTAGAACTATCAACTGAAGCGAAATATTCAATCTGGGGATTCATATAGAGAGACAGCATACAAATAGTAGAAAATTAAGTTATAATTACTGTATTAGGTAATTTTTTTGTGCGAAAACCTACAAGAAATTTTCCAGCATGAAAAAAACTAAAGTCTAGAAAATGTAATGAGACCTAAAATATTTTTTTAAATCGATATAGAAATCAAAGCGGACATCGCCTGAATGTATAGACACGCTTTCAATTCAGAAAAACTTCATTTTCAATTATAACACAGCATCCAGAGGGAAAACCATACGCAAACAACTATGCGCCGAATTGAAAAGTGGAAATGATTATCGGGAAGAGGTGTAGTTAAAAGATATCATTTAAATAGAAGCGAGAACTAAGCGACTATAATAGCGCTCCAAGCGACATCTTAAGGAACCAACGTACTTCCTTAACGACACCTCGTCTTTTTAGAATTTTTTATAATTTGAAAGTTGAAAATTTGTAGTTTTTGGGCATTAACACTGTTTAAATCAAAGCGAGTATTACCCTGGTGAAATAACCCGCTCTCGATGCATCGCAACACCGTCGTCTACACAAGACGTTCATTCTTAATTAGAATTCAATATTAGTATCAAACACGGGTGTAGTTGAAAGAGATCATTTAAACACGAGCGAGAACTAAACCTGCAAAGTGATCTACGATACCACGACGCGGTAATATACGCTGATACGGCTGAACTACGTTACCGACAAATCTATATTTTTTACCTTTTTTATAGTTTAAAATGAAAAAAGTTGTAGTTTTATGATTTTTCCTAAATTGAACCATCTCAAGGAATGTCCATGCCAAATTTCAAGTCTCTATCTTAAACGGTCGCAAAGAAATTTCAATTAAAAGAGTTATAGTTGTTGTTGCTATCATTGTATTTAATAGTAGTAGTTATAAGAACAAATATTCCTCTGTTAGGTAGCTAAATATAAATTTTTGAATTTATATATATTTTATATGTAAATAGATACAACTATGGGAAAATTGACAAAATCCCCTGCCTCACCCAACTCAAATAAAAAATTGTAACTTCAGGAAATAGATGAAAAACGTTTAAATCACTGAAAAAGTGAATAACATTCAAATCAATGAGCAAAAACAAGAATTAAATAACATGAAAACAAAATAATAGGAAAGAATAAAAACGGGGTAGTTTCGCAAAATACCCCTACTATTAAAAACTACTATTTATAAAAAATATGAAATCGATACCTGTGAACTAACATTTAAATCTGATAGTTTTATTCAATAGTTATTTAAACATTCAAAATAAACATATTTTAAGTATCCAAAAAATAATAATATAAGACACTGAATAAAAATCAAACACAAAGATAATAATTAACTGTCTATTAAGTATTGTTCAAAGTAATCGTAGTATGTTACGTTAAGATCACGGCACAAGCTACACAATAAATTTATTTAATGCGAAATTCGGCCGAAAAACATAACTCTGTGTGAATTTGGATAAGTAATCTAAAATAAATTTAAAATGAAACGAGAACCTAACATTTAAATCTATTGGTTTTGTTCAATAGTTATTTTTAAACATTCTCAAAAACATATTTTAAGTGTGTAAAAAAATATCATATAAGACACTGAATATAAATCAAACAGAAAGATAATAATTAACTGTATATTAAGTATTGTACAAAGTAATCGAAGTATGTTACGTAAAGATCACGGAACAAGCTACACAGTAAGTACATTTAATGCGAAATTTGGCCGGAAGGATACTCCTGTGTGAATTTGAATAAGTAATCTAAAATAAATTGAAAATGAAACGAGAACCTAACATTTAAATCTGTTAGTTTTGTTCAATCGTCATTTAGAAATTCTCAAAACACATTATAGGTGTGTGTAAATTTATATGAAACACGCTTTCAATGGAGCAAAATTTCTTTGCTATAGTAATCTAATGGTAAATGATAAGTAAATAATGAGTAAAAAAAACATTATCAAGAACGAAGGTGTACTTAAAGGATATAATTAAAATACAAGCGAGAACCTAACATTTAAATCTGTTGGTTTTGTTCAATAGTTATTTAAACATTCTCAAAAACATATTTTAACTGTGTAAAAAAATATAATATAGGACACTAAATACAAATCAAACAGAAAGATAATAATTAACTATATATGAAGTATTGTACAAAGTAATCGTAGTATGTTACGTAAGATCACGGCACAAGCTATACAAAAATACATTTACTGCGAAATTTGGCCGGAAGATTAATCCTGTGTGAATTTGAATAAGTAATCTAAAATGAAATGAAAATGAAACGAGAACTTAACATTTAAATATGTTAGGTTTGATCAATCGTTATTTAGATATTCTCAAAACACATTATAAGTGTGTGAAAAAATATTATATGAAACAAGCTTTTAATGGGGCAAAATCTCTTTGCTATTGAAATCTAGTGGAAAATAATAAGTAAGTAATGAGGCACAGTTGAAAGAGATCATTTAAACACGAGCGAGAACTAAACCTGCAAAGTAATCTACGATACCACGCGGTGATATACGCTGAAACGGCTGAACTACGTTACCGACAAATCTATATTTTTTACCTTTTTATAGTTTAAAAGTAGAAAAAATTGTAGTTTTATGATTTTCCCTAAATTGAAACATCTCAAAGAATGTCCATACCAAATTTCAAGTCTCTATCTTAAACGGTCGCCTCAGGACTTTACTATCATCAGTGAGTCAGTGAGTCAGTTACACATGGGGCTGTATATATTATAGACTCGCCTACGGCTCGATGGGGGCTCCGCCCCCATGCCCCCTTAGGGGTTGCCCTAAATTTGTAGAATAATTTAAAGTCAAGTATTGAACAGGCTAGTTCCACCAACTAACTGGACAGCGAAGACAGGAACAAAACAGGCTAATACGCACTACTCACAATCAATAATAATAATAACAACAATATCCTTTGAAAATATTTCACGGGGCTCAGCCCCCATGACCCCTAGTTGATTTTACTTATTTCGTTAATCATTCACAAAGTCTCAAATAATGAACTGTCTAGTTCCACCAAAGTACTGAACAGGCCAGTTCCATCGAAGTTTTGAAAAGCTAAGTTTTAAATTACGTGTAACTCTACTACAAAAATGTGTGATACTAACTCCTCCACGTTACCAACCACTTGGTCTGGAACGTCAACGATTTTAGATGCGGCACAGAAAAATTGCAATGGGGCAAAATTAATCCAAATTAAGGATCTTTAAATTAAATTTTCATAGATAAAAAAAATGTAATGTGCCCACTATAGCAAAACAATAATGCTAAAAAATAGAAAATAATTGATTATGTGAAAATCACTATTAAATTATAAAATAATCAAGCTATAATGATGCATAAACTAAAGAAATTGAAAGTAACACTTAAACCAAATCTAGCATCGCCAACCACGATATTAAAAGAATCGGATAATAAAAACTAATAAAAATCGAAGTTTTAAAAAGCTAAGTTATTAATTTACTTGAAACTCCACTAAAATGTGTGATGCTAACTATTTCACGTTACCAACTACTTAGTCTGAAACGTCAACGAGTTAACATGCGTCACATTAAAATTGCAATGGGTCAAAATTATTCCAAATTATGTATTTTAAATGAGATTTTCATACATTTTAAAAATAATGTAATATGCCCATTAGAGTAAAACAATAATGCTAAAAAATAGAAAACAACCAATAATAAGTGTGAAATTACTACTGTATTAAAATAATAAAAAATCAAGCTATGCTAGTTAATAAACTTAAGAAATTAAAAATACAATTTGAACTAAATATAGTATCGCCAACCACGATATTAAAAGAATCGGCTGATACAAACTAATTAAAAAAAACTTGTAAATTTCAGGATATAGAAGAAAAACGTTTAAATTACTGAAATAGCAAATAACATTCAAATCAATAAGCGAAAACAAGAATTAAATAACATGAAAACAAAATCATGGGAAATAATAAAAACGGGGTAGATCCGCAAAAAACCCCTACTATTACAAACTACTAATTATAAGAATATAAAATCTAGACCTGTGAAATAATAATTTATTCTTAAAAACCTGTTAGTTTTGTTCAATAGCCGTTTAAAAATTCTTAAAAACATATTTTAAGAGTGTATTAAAATAAAATATAAAACACTGAATATAAATAATGCAGAAAGATAATAATTAACTGTCTATTAAGTATCGTACTAAGTAATAGAAGTATATAACGTTAAGATCACGGCACAAGCTACACAGAAAATTCATTGAATGCGAAATTCGGCTGAGGGGTTCACATGGGGTGAATTTGAATAAGTAATCTAAAATAAATTGAAATGAAACGAGAACCTAACATTTAAATCTGTTCTTTTTGTTCAACACTTATTTAAACATTCTCAAAAACCAATTTTAAGTGTGAAAAAATCTAATATAAGACACTGAATATAAATCAAACAGAAAGATAATAATTAACTGTCTATTAGGTATTGTAAAAAGTAATTAAAATATGTTACGTTAAGATCAAGGCTCAAGCTTCACAGAAAATCCATTCAATGCGAAATTCGGCCGAAATAATAATTCCGTGTGAATTTGAATGAGTAATCTAAAATAAATTGAAACAAAACGAGAACCTAACATTTAAATCTGTTAGTTCTGCTCAACAGTTGTTTAAAAATCCCCTAAGACATATTTATGATGTGTGTAAAAATATAAAATAATCGAGCTTTCAATGCAGCACAATCTCATAGCTATTTTGAAGTCAAGTGGATAACGGTTTGTTAAATATGAGGGATGCTAACGTTGCCAACACAAGAAAGCAGGTGTAGTTAAAAGATGTGATTTAAATACAAGCGAGAACCAAGCGACTATTCACCCGCCATGGGAATTTAATCCATAGTAGGAGAAGAAAATTCACCTTTGGTAAACATTCAAGATAGCGCATATGCTGCATTAGCGACAAATTTGGCATTATCACTGTATATATCATAACAAGTATAACCCTGGGTCCCTGGTGAAATGACCCGCTCTCAATGCAGCAAAACACCGTAATTCATATTTACTTAGAGTATATCTATCGAAGGATACAATGCTCATATCAAAAACGGGTGTAGTTGAAAGGGATAATTTAAACACGAGCGAGAACTAAGACTGAAGAGTGATCTACGATACCACGCGGTGATATACGCTGATACGGCTGAACTACGTTACCGACAAATCTATATTTTTACCTTTTTTATAGTTTAAAAGTAAAAAAGTTGTAGTTTTATGATTTTTCCCAAATTGAAACATCTCAAAGAATGTCCATGCCAAATTTCAAGTCTCTATCTTAAACGGTCGCTTCAGGAAATTAAGATCATCAGTGAGTCAGTCAGTCAGTGAGTCAGTTACACATGGGGCTGTATATATTATAGACTCGCCTACGGCTCGATGGGGGCTCCGCCCCCATGCCCCCTTAGGGGCTGCCCTAAATTTGTAGAATAATTAAAAGTCAAGTATGTAATAAGTTAGTTCCACGGAAGAGCTATAAGTTGAAGACAGTAACAAAACGGTTTAATACACAAAATTCACAATCAATAGTAAAAAAAGCTTTGAAAAACTCCTATGAATCGGTTTTAGTACCCCTTCGTAATTAAAATTCGCTAACAAGATTTTAACTGCGAAATGATAATAATTTACGTAATATATGTAAATATTCTAGGTAAATATTTCTAGGTTATGCTGGATGTAGGATCCACCCCCTAATTGGTTACCCCAATTCCGTAATTACTATAAAAATTACTATAAAACTCTCATGCAATGAGGCTAGTTGAGAGCTCCACTCCAATACCACTCATTGTGTTCGCTGAATAACCTACGGCTCTTCGTTTAAATCCCCTTCTTAGTTCCCCTCACTTCAATATAAAAAATAAAAATAAAAAAATTGAGAGTTGTGAAATAATACTTAACTATGTATTATTCTAGGTATTACGATCAGAATTGTATGTGTAAAAAAAATTGGAGATACTATTATGATAACTTATGACTGGAGTGTATTTCAGAAAGAATGGAAGTGGGGAAAAATATCTGTTTTGATGGAAGTAGGTTGTACCACAAAACAGGAAGGCAAAAGAACGATATTTGTAGTTTAATAAATATATTGGCATTCATTACAATTCCTTCATTTCAGTTTTTAATGGTGTAAAACTTTAAAATTTACCTAATTTCCTAAAATATTACTGTCAAGGCAAATAAAAAAACGTCAAGCTTCTAAATACAATAATACAGTAGTTACTAACAAAAGTATGTTAAATAATGGTTAAAATATTAAAATTACCATACACATCAAAGGAAGTATGTTTTAGCCGTAGGACCAGGTCAGTAAATAACAATCAAAGTAAAACAATCAGTTGCTTGATATAGCAATTCGTTCCGACTCACAGTCAAAAGAAGAATACGTGATATTGAAAATCATCATGATAATTTTTAAGTTTGATAATTTAATTGATATTGGTACTGTGCAAGATATGTCTATGTGCAAAGTGAAGGTTCTGAGTAAAATATTATAGTAGTTGTAAAATTACATCTACATGGGGTAAAATTCCCCGCAAAAATAAATAAACATTTAATTATGTTTAATTGTGTGGACTGGGGGGCAAAAATTCATAGAACCAAACTTGTAGTAACTTTAAAGATGTTCGCGAAGATTGCCTCAGATAATTTGGCTTCTAGAGTAGAAAAAAATAATGTCATATTTATTTTGGGTAAAAATGTTTGGTCGCTAAATTTTGAAATCAGATAGTTTTCTGGGGCAGGAAATAAAAAAGCTTTTTTTATTTTAAATGAAAATACTGTACTGCCACCTTTTTAAATTAAACATTAACTTAGTACGCACTAAAAGATAAATCAATTGTGTAATCTGCTATTTAAGTTAAAATTTTTGTTGAATTGTGAATTGTTCATACAATGAACAGGCTAGTTGAGGGCTCAACTCCAACGACGGTAACAGAAGCCGCCAATACACACTATTCACAATAAATAATAATAAGCTTTGAAATTTGCCCACGGCTCATGGTTTAATCCCACTCCCTAGTTCCCCTTAATTCGTTAAAAAATATAATGGAGTTGTGAAATATTAATGAACTATGTAAATAGTAATGCTCAAAAGTTGTTGTGTAAAAATTTGGGAGATACGATTACGATTGCACATGATTGAGGTAATAGCTGTATTCTGAAAAGATAAAAAAAGAATAAAATTATAAGTTTATATAGAGGATCGTTGTATGTAATAGAAGAAAAAAGGGACAAAATCAAGATATTTGAAATAAAAAAAATATGGTATAGGCTAAGATGCTTCAGTTCCGCCACGGGGTGGCCAAGAAACGCAGGAATCATATATGTACCATATAGAGGAACGATAACAATTTTATCATTCAAAATCAGCAATTATTAATTTAACAATTTTAAATGTTATATATATTAGTTCAGAAAATTAATAAAAATAGAGCCCTAGTAGTATGTAATAGATCACAGGGTATTAGGTACTATAATCATGAAGTCTTAAAGTCTATATAGTCTTAAAATGAAGAAAGTTGCAACTTAAGAACCATAAAATCGGCGTACATTATGCATTTTCAACCAATGGTAGTAAACCAATGGTAGTATAGAATACCAATTGTGAAATAATGGCCAAAAAAGAATTGTTGGTTAAATTAAAATATACTGAAAGAGTTACAATAATTGATAAGCATAGAATAGGTTTCAATTACAACAATAATAGGGTTAATCGAGACTTTAGGTGAGAGCACTGCATTGAGGAAGTTTGACGGACAAAGTGGCAGCGAGAAAAATTACTATTGAGTTTAATTCAATTGGTTATTATAATATTTCTCAGCCTGATGGGTCATCAGATATGTAGATGGTCTTAAAAAAAAGTCGGAAGTAGGTCAATGTTAGCGAAGGTAAGAATGGAAAGTCCAATCGTTCTATAACTTAATATGTTCAATCGTTTCCTAAACTAAAATCTAAGCCTGATTGGACAGCAGCAAATAGGTCAAAGACCGGATGTCAAACGTGTTGGGACACGTTCAACTCTTCAAAGTAAAACTGCACCAGAACTATCAACTGAAGCGCTATATTCAATCTGGGGATTCATATAGAGAGACAGCTTACAAATAGTAAAAAAATTAAGTTATAATTACTGTATTAGGTAATTTTTTGTGCGAAAACATACAAGAAATTTTCCATCATGAGAAAACTAAAGTCTAGTAAATATAATAAGACCTTAAATATTATTAGCAATTAATATAGAAATCAAAGCGGACAACACCTGAATGTAAAGATACGCTTTCGATTCAATAAACTTCATTTTCAATAATGACACAGCAATCAGAGGGAAAATCATACGCAAACAACATACGCAAACAACTAAGCGCCCAATTGAGAATTATAATCGGGAAGAGGTGTAGATAAAAGATATCATTTAAATACAAGCGAGAACTAAGCGACTATAATAGCGCTCCAAGCGACATATTTAAGAACCAAAGTACTTCCTTACCGACACCTCGTCTTTTTAAATTTTTTCTAATTTGACACTTGCAAATTTATAGTTTTTGGGCATTAACAATGTATAAATCAAAGCGAGTATTACCCTGGTGAAGTAAACCGCTCTCAATGCAGTGGTTGTATCAACCACGGGTGTAGTTGAAAGAGATATTTTAAACACGAGCGAGAATTAAACCTGCTATGTGATCTACGATACCACGCGGTGATATACGCTGATACGACTGAACTACGATACCGACAAAGCTTGATTTTTAACCTTTTTTATAGTTTAAAAGTAAAAAAGTTGTAGTTTTATAATTTTCCCTAAATTGAAACATCTCAAAGAATGTGCATGCCAAATTTCAAGTCTCTATCTTAAACGGTCGCTTCAGGAATTTAAGATCATCAGTGAGTGAGTCAGTCAGTCAGTCAGTTACACATGGGGCTGTATATATTATAGACTCGCCTACGGCTCGATGGGGCTCCGCCCCATGCCCCTTAGGGGTTGCCTCGAATAAGGGGTTGTCCTAAATTCGTAAATTAATAAAAAGTCAAGTATGAATTAGTTTAGTTCCACGGAACAATTTATGTGAATATTTTAGGTGTTACGATGGATGTAGGGTCCAACCCAATAATTGGTTGCTCCAATTCCGTAGATTACTGTCAAAACCTCATACAATGAACAGGCTAGTTGAGGGCTCAACTCCCATGACAGTAATAGAAGCGGCTAATGCACACTACTCACATTTAATAATAAAAAGCTTTAAAAATTGCCCACGGCAAAAAGTCAAGTATGAATTAGTTTAATTTCACGGAAGAATTTATGTAAATATTCTAGGTGTTACGCAGGATTGAGGGTCCAACCCAATAATTGGTTGCCCCAATTCCGTAAATTACTATCAAAACCTCATACAATGAACATCCTAGTGGAGGGCTCAACCCTCATGACAGTAACAGAAGCGGCCAATACACACTACTCACAATTAATAAGCTTTGAAATTGCCCACGGCTCATGGTTTAATCGCACTCCCTAGTTCCCCTTAATTCGTTAAAAAATATAATGGAGTTGTGAAATATTAATGAAATGTGTAAATAGCCATGCTCAAAAATTGTTGTGGTAAAATTTTGGAGATACTCTTAGGATTGCACATGATTGAGGTAATAGGTGTATTCTTAAAAGATAAAAGTAGAATAAAATTATAAGTTTATATAAAGGATCGTTGTATGTAATAGAAGAAAAATAAGACAAAAGAAAGATATTTGAATTAAAAATATATATATAGTGTAGGCTAAGATGCTTCAGTTCTGCCACGGGGAGGCCAAGAAATTCATGAATCATGTATGTACCATGTAAAGAAACGATAACAATTTTATCTTTCAAAATCAGTAATTATTAAATTTACAATTTTAAATATTATATATTTTGGTTCAGAAAATTTATAAAATAGAGCCCTAGTAGTATGTATTAGATCACAGGGTAATAGGTAAGTTTTAACGTCTTTATAAAGTATTAAAATGAAGACATTTGCAAATTGAGAACCATAAAATCGGCGTACAGTAGGCATTTTCAATTAATAGTAGTCAAAAATCAATTGTGAAATAATAGCCCAAAAAGGATTGTTAGTTAAATTAAAATATACTGAAAGATTTATAATAATTGAAAAAGCATCGAATAGTTTTAAATTGAAACAATAATTGAGGTAATCGAGACTTTAGGTCTACATTGAGGAAGTTTGACGGACAAAGTGACAGCGAAAAAAATACTTTTGAGTTTAATTCAATATAATTCAATTGGTTATTATAATATTTCTCAGCCTTTATATGTTTAATTTAATCGTTTCCCAAATTGAAATCTAATCCTGATTGGACAGCGGCAAATATGTCAAAGACGGGATGTCAAACGTGTAGGACACGTTCAACTCTTCAAATTAAAACTGCACCAGAACTATCAACTGAAGCACTATTTTCAATCTGGGGATCCATATTGAGGGACAGCATACAAATAGTAGAAAATTAAGTTATAATTACTGTTTTAAGTAATTTTTTGTGCGAAAACCTACAAGAAAATTTCCAACATGAGTAAACTCAAGTCTAGAAAATGTAATGAAACCTTAGATCTTAGCCATATAATGAATTCGTTATTCAGCAACATAATGAGAAAAACTTCAATTTGTGTAAAAAATGAAGTGTTACGGTTTAAATGCGCCACACACACAGCAGCACTGCCATTTTGGGCACTTCAACGGTCCCACTGGCTAGGGCCAATGTAACCGTATTGTGAATTCAAGAAGAGGTTTTATATTGTGTAAAGAAATACTGTGTTAACGAGTTGCTTAAACCGCCTCTTATGCTTGGTTATAAAATATACAGTAAATTCATTAAATGCGAAATTCGGCCGAAATTAAAATTGGGGTGTATTTGGATAAGTAATCTAAAATAAATTGAAAATGAACCGAGAACATAACATTTAAATCTGTTAATAGATATTTAAAAATTCTCAAAAGCATATTTTAAGTGTGTATAAAAATATAATATAACACACTGAATATAAATAAAACAGAAAGATAATAATTAAATGTATTACGATATCACAATTATATATGTTTGGTGCTTTTATTGATATCGGTGCAAGATATGTCCATGCGCAATATTGAAGGAATTAAATAATATTAGAGTCGTTATTAAAAGGTAACGTCTACATATGGTAGACCACCCACATAGATAAATAAGTTAACTTAAAAACTGACTGGAGGGTAAAGGACCAACGAAACAAAACGTTAAAGAATAACACATAATATTAGCTGGCATTAATAATAAATTGATTTTAGTTAAATTTTTTCAAGAAAGTTGCACTTCTAAATGCAATATTTCATCATTAAAAGGAGAAGAAACTTCACCATCAACGAACTTCCAAGCTAGCGCACATGCTGCATTAGCTACACACTGAGCGTTAGTACTGTAAGAAACAAAGCGGGAATCACACTGGTGGAATGATCAGCTCTCAACACAGTACCACATCATCGTAAACCTTGAGGTTGATCTTCGAGCAATATCTTAAATACTATGTTTATTTCACACACGGGTGTAGTTGAAAGAGATAATTTAAACACGAGCGAGAACTAAACCTGCAAAGTGATCTACGTTACCCAAACGGTGATATACGCTCACACGGCTGAACTACGTTACCGACAAATCTATATTTTTTACCTTTTTTATAGTTTAAAAGTAAAAAAAATCGTAGTTTTATGATTTTCCCTAAATTGAAACATCTCAAAGAATGTCCATGCCAAATTTCAAGTCTCTATCTTAAACGGTCGATTCAGGAATTTAATATCATCAGTGAGTCAGTCAGTGAGTCAGTTACACATAGGGCTGTATATATTATAGATCTTTCTGATCGTTGATAGAGATGCAACGGGCGATGAATTGTGGTTTGAGAAACACCTACATTATCCCCATTGTTTTGGTTTTATTTTAAGACGAAAAGAGTCAAATGATCATATTGAATGACGATGACACATTAATTAATACTTAAAGTGTGTCAGTCAGTGAAGTTTTGGTATTCTGTTAGATGAATTTTCCGGGAAACCTTTTAGTCATTTCATAGATTGTAGGATTATAGAAGACGAGTTAAAATCAAAGACGTTTGTCCTACATACTAGAGGAAAATGCAGCAGGTAAAAACTTTACAACAAAATGGGAAATATATAAGAATGATTATTTTCTGAAAGGTTTTCGCTAAAAATTCTCCATGTAGTGATTTAAAAAAATCTGCTTTGTTTACACAAAATTATGAGTTTTGATTAGGAGGGATGAATATTCACAGCAAGTGAAGATGCACTTTGAGGTGCTGTGTTTAAATTTTGTGACAAAAACATAAAATATAAAAACTGACAGGAGCTAAAAAATCAAATTTTTTATTGCCGCTTTTCTATGTTATATTAAAAAGCCGTCACAGCTCAATTAAGGGACTACGATTTCTTTCAAACTTATTTTCCATAGATCGATATGAGTTTAACAACAGACAAAATAGAGCATTAACAAACGGGTGACCTAATAGTACAGGATTGATAAGAGTACTTGGGGGCGAATGGTCTGTTCAAACGGTATTGTTAAAATATTATATACCTCAAATTAAAATTAAATTTTCTGGAAACCTTCGTTGTGGAAGAAATGGTAATACGCTATGGTTCATGCTATTTCAATTTTATGATTAGGGGCTTTTGCCCCTATGAGCCACTAGTTTTATAAATATTTATAATAAGTGTTTTACGTAATGTTGTGGTGATTTTTTTACTGTAAATCTCTTTTCTCATATATATAAATGACCTTTGTAATGGAAATTTGAAAGGTAATATAACATCATTTGCCGATGACACAGCACTTTGCTATGTCAAAGAAAATTGGGAAAGTATAGAAGAAGCAATGTGCTCGGATTTAAACTCCCTTCAATGGTGGTTCAGCAAGAATAAAATGTTATTAAGTCCAGAAAAAACGAAATATATTAACTTCAGCCTTAGAAACGAAAAACATTTTTTCAATTCTGTACGTTATAAGTGTATAGATTGTTTATGTAATAATACTGAATGCTTTACAAAATTTGCTACTGTGCAGCGAACATATAAGATTAAATATTTGGGATTAGTATTGGATCAGGAGTTAAATTGGAAAACTCATTTGGAACAATTGAAACAAAAATTATGTGGATGCCTAAGATATTTTTATTTTTTACAAAATATGTGCTCCGAAAAAATACTAAGATTGTTTTATTATTCTTTAGTCAATAGTAGATTAGATTACGGAATTATTTTGCTGGGGTGGGGCCTATGAAACCAACTTGAAATCTGTGTATGTACTTCAAAAGAATTTTATCAGAATAATAAAACGCAAAAGCAGGATGCAGCCATCTCGCCCTTTATTTGTTAATTTAAATATCCTTCCTCTTAAATATATGTTTGTCTTTAAGGTACAAAGGATTTTCTATGTTGTCAGTGGTAATATGATGCCTATTGTACATAATATTTATAGGGGAAAACTAAGAACTCAGCAAAGAATATTCGTACCTAAGCCTAATCTCGTATTTTTTACTAACTGTTATTGTTTTCTAGGTCCAAAAATGTTGAATAATATTCCCTCTACAGTAACTGATTGCAAAAGTTTAAAATTGTTTTCAAAAAAAATTAAAAATTTGGTTGTTATCACATGAAAACATAGATTTCCTCATTAAAGTTCTTAAGTAGCCAGTAAAACAATGTCAATAGTGTTTATTTCCTTTATATATATTTGTATAGTTGGCAAAGTGTGTGTGTTTTTTTAAATATTTTTTTATAATAAGAAATACATAAATCTTAAAATGCCATGTACAGCGTAAATTTTAGATTTTAAGAATTCGAGTAATTTTCAAGGTACTGCTAAGTTAATATTTTTATTTATATTGAATTGTTCGCTCTCTGCCTCATTTATTAGTATTAATTTAGTGTTGGAACCTCAGTACGGGCTTTGCCTTTTGAGGCCCTAGATTTCTCATTCTTGCGTTGCATTTAACACTGATGAAGGTTAAATAATGTTTATTGGTAATACATAGTGTTAAAAGGTAGGTAGTTAACATGTATAATGTAAAATACTTTGTGTTATTGTAAAGCAGTTTGAGAAATAAATATTCTTTCTTTCTTTCTTTCTTTTACATAAATGAAGAGTTTTCCTTGATAACCATTAAAAAAATAAAACACGGTCGTTTGAAGAGAATTTGTTGCTTTTGAATTTTTGTGTAAGAAAAATTTTAACGAGATAAATCAAACCTCGTTAAAATAAAGAAACATGTTGAGATAAATAGCATGTTACAACTAGAGAAAAACTCTACGAAAGAAGAGAACAAGGAAGAATTGAGATAGGCCACATACATACTCCAGGCCTTGTATCTAGCATCGGCCAACCATTAACCATAAACCATAATTACAATGTCTAGGTTCCATAGGTCATGAATGTTACTACAGGCAGCTTATTACGTATAGTTATTTTTATTTCCTAAACTATAACTATACAGTAGGACCCTGACCTACTTGATCCCTAAGGAAAAAATCTACTTAATATTGATTAGTGTAACTGATTTTTTTATTAATATGTTTAAAATAGCCTAAAGTCTTATCTCAGGAAACTTAAGTAATACTGCAAATTAAGAAACTTTAAAGTGATACAACAGAAAGTGATACTCCACGGTTAGTAGCTTGTAGAATACAGTTTATTAGTGCTCATCACAACTTTTCCAATGGGAATAGACTTTGAAGAATCACAGTGAGACCTTACTTAAGAGTTGAACTTAACTGAAATTTGTCATTAGCGAACACATTCAACCACGATTAAAGCATGGCCCTTATCAGAAATCGAGAGGATGTCGAGATGATCACATCCACACAGAAAAACATTTAAATATGAATTACCATTTTTATGATTGTATATGTATCTCTATTTCAATACTCAAAGATATACCAACACTAAACTTATGTTAACATTTGATCTTAGTATCACGTTCGTTAGAATATTTTGAGTAGTTATTTTATGCTTATTGCGTTTAAGAATACAAAATAACCCTATTTATTTAGTGTACTACTATTATATTTTATTAATAATGTAACAATTTAAAAATTGGATTACAATTATTTTAATTGCATGAAACAGAAAGGAGTGCTTCCTATGTTATGAAATCAACGTGAACTCTATAGTTTTAAATAATCCATGCCTTGGCTCCTGGGCCGTAGATAACAATATGTTCTTCAACTCACCGCGAGACGGAAACGGGATTTCCCGCCACTTCAGCGAGCGCTCACTTTAGCTCTTAATCCTACACCGAGATTCATCCTCAGCAAACACTCTCGCTGCTTTTGTTTACAGTTTCTTTGGTTGAAGACATTTTATTTGTTCATCCGAGTCCTCAGAATCTTTCAATTAATATTGTAAACCATTTGAACATTTTACAATATACTTAACTATAATCCTTTTGTATTTTTGTATTAGTCCTTTTTTTATTTTGCCACGCACTTATGATTTAAGGACACAAAATCACTCATGCATTTATTCTTATTTATACCCATCTTTACGTCCACCATTGTCGTGGTATAGTACTTATGAAGCAACTAACTAATAACATATTTACTCATACTAACTATTTTGTTTGTTAATTTTGTATAAAATGTTTTTTAATAAAACATTTCTGTGACGTATATCATACGCTAATTAGGAGTGGAACAAACATTTCACAGTTATTATGTATTTTAAAGCATGTACGAATCAAAAGTTACTATATTATCCAGATAATTGTGATTGAGCTATATTATCTTACGCTATAATTTTTTATTGCAATGATTTACATGTGCAAAGTTTAATATAGGGATTCTTCACACGTTTAAGAGCAACTAATGAATGAATGTATGCATGAGAAGCACACTGTATTGGATCACAATTGAAATAACCCTCAGTATCAGCACTAGATTTATTGCGTTTATCCAGAACACATTCTTACTGCTATTTGGCCTTTTTGTAAAGTATTGATAGAAACTACTATAAATTTGTATCTTTCAAATTACAACATTAAGACTTTGCACTCTGATGCAACATTTTTTTAATTGTTTATTAAAAATTGACCTACTTGTATTAACAACCCGATGTCATAAAATCATTTTCTTAAAATCATCAGCTCACCAAACGATCTTCTGAGGCCTTGGGGATCTTCCGAAAAATGTAGTTCCTTATCGACTGAGCGCTTGTCGCATCATCATCCTGCGACGATGTGTTTAATTTAACTAGGTACCTAATTAGTTCCAACGTAAAGAAGACAACTATATTTGCCCCAAACATAAAACTGTACATTTTCAACAGTGTTAATTACTTCCATGTTAAACAAACTACCTCCTGTCTATTTAATGTTTGGGACGAAATTTTTTTATTTATGGATGAGAGCTAAAGTGGAAGACATTTTCTTTAACAATTTTTAAAAATCAACAATGCCGCATTTCTAGCTTAGTAAATAAAATGTCAGAGAGATTTATTTTCGGTGTAAATAATATTAAATTCAAATTTATTAAATTGGTGACTTTTACGTCCCTGTCTGTTTAATACAATGTCTAGATTTTATTGGCTTGTTCCACCCTCTACCAGTATCCCAGCATCTATATTTCACTTATACTACAAAAAGTTGGAACGAATTCTCACATAAAATTGTTGACTCTAGTAAATTCGTATTTTCTAAAAAAAAGTCAAGAAATCTATAGGGCCTACGCTTTGATACCAGTAATTTTCTTAAATTTTTATTACCTTCATATCGAATAAAAAAAATACGTTTCGTAAAATCGGACTAATTTTTTACTCTTGGCCACAAAAACTTAATTTTTACCCAAAAGAGGTCAGTGTTTTCAGATTTTTTCAAGGTGTGCAAGAGGCTCATTAACTCCAAAATCAAAGCATGAAATATATTTTTTATATGGGTATATTTATAGTTTATTATAGAGAATTTCTCTAAGAAATTCTAATTTTAAATTAATTTCTTGAAATAATATTGTGAGCAAGTAAATTAATAATAATAATAATAATAAACAACAAAAACAAGGCAAAATTAAGGGAAAATGTTTATGCCAATTTCTTATTTCCTTTCAAGTCTATTCGTCCTTAGAAAAAAATAATAATAATAATAAATAACACATCACTAAGGGCTATTAAAACGTTATAGAACATTTCGAGGTCAAAATACATGGTCACAATCGCCCTGACCACAACTGGAAAGCAGACCACATTGCACTTCTAGGGAGCATGTTCGTCCGTGTATGAAGGGCTTAACTCATAACATTTCTTCTTCGTCGATTGGAAATAATTCTTTAACTTTAATAGACCGGAAAAGTTTGGAATTAAGTCAGGAATTGGTCAACAGATCCTTAGACAAACAATAAGTGTGGGGATTATCACCAGCATGGGGAGGTTTACATTTAACTGGTATTTTTCAAATTTCCGTCTTGACCTTTGAACTAAACTTTCCCCTGACATAACAAATAACATACTTTTGTGATTGTTTTTATAACAGATCTAAAGTAACATTGTTTTTACGTTATAAAAAATTAAAACATACGTTTTTATGGTGAAATATGAATTAAATGAATCCTATTAAACATTTTATCCTAAAATATCATACTTGAGAATCCGGTATGTCAAACATTTAATTAATTGTTGGCTTCAAAGCGAGAACAGCGCAAAACAAACTCCCGGGCTTTAATCAAAACAAGGGTGGCAGAATTTTGGTAAATGTTGAAGCACAACGTATGTTGCATATTCGTGATACACATTGTTTCGGAGAATTGATTTCACATGTGTTAAAACATCTGCAGTTCCGTCCTGATACAATACAGCAAAATATTACGTTTTATATTATGACTTACAATAATATAATAATGTTATGGTTATGAATTTATATCTAATTATTTTAGTTTGGATTAATGTTATGTAAAAAATACATTTATAAATGAATAAGTCAATAAATAAAACAGTTCTTTTATTTTTCCTGTAAACGAGAAATTTGCAGTCATGGAGGATCTTAAAACTTAACTGAAAGATCTTAAATATTGCAGATTTTTTTTTTTTATTTCGCTAAAAGTGAATTTATGGCCAATAGCACTTTTCCATAGAAATCTCCAACTGTTCAAACGAATCATTTACTAGTAGAAATAAGCGTACTTTAAATATTGCCAAATATTTTTAATATTTTTTTTCAAATGTTCTAAATAAAAAGCGGTGTTTTTTGTATGTAATAAGGCTACTAATTTTTTCAAAACATTATTGGGGAAATCCATGCCTAAATGTTGTTTATAAAACTCTTAATGAAAAGAAAAAATATAAAATAGTTTCTCAACAACCCAAGTGGAGGAGAGTTTGTGCAAATATTTATTCTCGACAGCGTCTCTTGAGTGATGGGTCACTTTCTGGGTAAAACAAAACTCAGAAAATCCCTCGGGCGAGGTTATTCATCTCTACTGGCTCCATTGTAGTTTTGTAGATTTTTACAAAAACCAATGACATTTCATGAATAAGAATGATCACTCTTACTAAAATTAAATGGCCTAAAATCATTGTAATGAAATGGTTAGTAATGAATTATTTGTATGAATAACTAGCATTTTCCCGTCATGACTTCGCCCGTGATTGAATTTATACTATAGGTAACTAAGCTTGTGCGCTACGCTTACTCGCTCTCACGCTCACCTTATATATAAGAGATAGCTGGAATATATAAAATTAGAATTTGTCATTAAATTTGTTTCTTAACAGAATATAAAAATAGATATAGTAGAGATTTTCAGATTTTTTTACCAACTATTGTATGCCCTGTGGGTTGAGCATTTCGGACAGATTTGCACCAAACTTCCAACGAACCATCCTTGTATAGTGCTTAATAATGCCTGAAAGTTTCATTACAATCTTTCGAGCGGTTTCGGAGTCCATAGGCAACATACATATGTACACACTTGCTTCCTCTTTTATAGATATAGATGGAGTGGGAAGTCAATTCTTATCAAAAATATTATTCAGTAGAAAATTAAAATAAATTAACACCATTACATTCCCCTTAAAAAATTAAAGTTATAAATAGAAAATCATTTTGAGAAACTTAATTCTAAACTTTTGTATTATGATTGCATTTTTTTATCTTCAATCTTGAAAACTTTTTACAATGGCTTTTATATTCCAAACATTATTTTTTTAATCGTTGTGGACAGAAATATATAAATTTGTTTTATTCATCAATAAGAGGTTTATCAGGAAGATGGGTTATAAATTAATAAAAATGTCTACCAATTTCAATATATCACTCAAATAAACGGTATCAGTTAACTGACACATACTTTCTCCCAACAATATAAAAAAGATGTTAAAAGCTTCAAACATTAATGTCTTGATGACTCAGTCGGATAGCTAACGGCTGAGCAGCGCTCGTTTGACCCTACGCGCGTCTGTGACTTTTAACAACGTACTGTGTTTACCGCTAAACGAAAAATTGAATTTTCTCCGCAACCACTTGACGTAGAGCAATAATTTAAAATACTAGATTATTTAGTTTTTTGAGCTTGATTTAATGGTGATAAGTAAAATTTATTTCAAAACAACAGCTATTTTGAAAATAAAAAAAAATTGATTTTTGAAACACTTTTTACTCTATAACTTTTGAACGCGAATTTTCTCGGAGATGCGGGTGGTGTCATTTTATTCGCCATTTTAAGCTTAATAAACCACAAAATTTTATTCAAAATCGTTAGAGCCGTTTTTGAGAAATTTAGATTTTTGACGATTTTTGAGGGTTTTTGGGGGTAAAATACCCTTAAAAATCAAAAATTCAAAAAAATGAAAAAAACGCCTGGAATTATCGTGGATTTGGACCTATGTACCAAATCTATACTTATTTAATACGATAAGGGTTTTTTTATCTTGAGAACTCCTCCTACAATTTTCAACCGATTTTAAAGTTTTTGGTGTCGTTGGATAGGGCTTGGTCTGTAGTTGTTTCCGCCAAAAACTGATGAGAATCGGACTGAAAATAAAGACGCTATCCACCATTGAAATCTCAAAATTTCCCATTTAAATAACATTGGGATTGAATAAAGCATTTTAAAAATGTGTTAATAATCAGCTGTAAATATGGTGATTACAGATGCTCACATTATTGGATTGGTTGGATGTCATTGATTTAGAGCTAAAAGTAACATTTGTATTGTATTAAAATAAATTGCTCGGTTTTGAGCAACACGTATACTAGTTTCATTAAAATCGGACCATTAGGGCATTCTCTAGCTCTGTTTACATCCTGACACACACACACACACACACACACACACACACACACACACACACACACACACACAGACAGACATCACTCGAAAACCACTTTTTTGGACTCAGGGGGAACCAAAATGGATAAATCCACCAACAACTCAAATTCGAAAATTTTGACGAAAACAATACTTTCTCCATATACTATAGTATAGAGGGAGAAAGTAAAAAGCACAAAAATTACACCCACGTAGAGCAAACATATCATGGAAAATAAATGATAAATTATTTGAGTTCATATTTGTTTCACAATTTAATTTTTGTATTTAAAACAAATCCCAAAGTTTAAAAGTTAGTGCACAAAGCCTGAGATGGCATTGACTGTAACAAAATCTGTTAACGCGATCTAAGAATCGAAACGACTATGAATCCATAACAATGTAAAGATTAAAACAAATTATTTTAATTTTTTTATGAAACCTTCTCAACAAGAGATGTTGCGCAAGATTGAAAATATTCCGGAGCAATTTCCTGTGAGAGAACGTCAGCAATCAAAACGTTTTCACATACTCTGGTACGTTAATTTTTTTAATTCACAAATAAAAAAAACATTTAATGCGGAGGCAACTAGTTTATTTGTTGTTTGAAAAGACAGAGACCCGTTGAAGCCTCTTATTGATGTTCTGATATCTAATATTTTGTTTAAATATTGATATAATTTAAAAACAAATACATAAACCAAATTTATGGGTAGGCGACTAGTTTATCAGTAAAAGTCCTCCACGCACCATAGCGTTGGAGAAGCAATTTTCATAAAAAAATAAATTAAATAATAATAATAACTTACGATTTCAATTTCATTAAAAATATCACTTGTGGGAAAGGAAAGAGTCCGTTGAGGTATCATATAGGTGTTCTGACGTGTAATGTATTTGAAGGTAAAAACAAATGAATAAAAAACATTTTATGAGGAGGTAACTAGTTTATCTGTGAAGGTCTTCCACGCTCCAAAGCGGTGGAGGATCCATTGTATTTTAATTTTCAAAAACTGAAAAATAACTTATACTGTCCAACAAACCTATATAGGCGGGGGGGGGGGGGGGGGGAGGAAAGAGGTCGTTAAGGTTTTCTGATTATATTATTTTCTTTAAAATCTAGATATTATGTAAAAACAAATAAGTCAAAAATTTATTTTAATAGGTTTTTACCTTACTATTTTAAATATAGATTGATAACTAATACCCGTCATGCTTTGCAATGCTAATCTTAAAATTGGTTTAATTGTTTCCATGACAACGGCTGGAAGAGTGATTAAACCCTGACATGGGTACGTTTATAACTGTCCTGGGACTAAGCCCTGAGGCCTATACAAACAATAATAATAAATCTTTATTGCCATTTCACAAGTACATTGTATAGCATGCGTCATAATAAATTAAACACACACACACACACACACACACACACAGTCTTGTTCACCTATATTTGTGGGGCCTTGGAATTACACACCTATTTGGGGGCCCATGTGTGTGCATTTGACAGGTACTGTGGGGCCATTTTGAATTGTGGGGCCGTACAAAAAACCTAACCTAACCTAACCTAAACTAACCTAACCTAACCTAACTTAACCTAACCTACTAAACTAGCTATTATTGACTTTTTGAACAGTAAAAAGTAGAATTTTAGCTCAAAATAAATTATGGGGCCGTGTGTATGGCCCCGCAATTTCAGAAGGCCCCACACTCACGTGAAATTCACACACTTGGCCCCACAAATATAGGGGACACTGTCCACACACACACACACACACACACACACACACACACACACACACACACATATATATATATATATATATATATTACTCAAGCTAAAAAACTATCTATACAGTTAAAAACTTTCAAAAAAAAACTAAACTATAAAATCGTTGAGGAAAATAATAAAGGAAAAGAAAAACCCATACCTCAGGTCACTAATTTTGACCCCCCCCACCCTAAAAAACTAAATTTGAGTTTTTCCCTCAGAATGCATGGTTCATGAACTCGCCAACCGTGTAAAAAATGTGGTTGATCGAAAAGGTTTTCAGTTGACATCTAAACCGATTTATGTCTCTCTCCTGCCAAATTTCTAGTGGTAGCTTATCAAGAAATTTTACACCTGCCTGTGATGGCAACATGGCTACCACTGAACTATTTTGGGCCAGCCTGTTAATTTCATTTTCCCTAGTTGATTAAGGATGGATGCACGACGCACGTCCTGGCCTGGTATTAAACTGCATTTAAATTTGCTGAATGGTGCCTTCTCTAATATGTTGAAACTGGCCAGAGTAAGTAGGTTAAGCTCCTAAAGGAATTTCTACATGACTCCCTAAACTGAAGCCCAGCCATAATCCTGACACATTTTTCTGTAGTCTGAACAGCCTGAGGAAGTGTACATCTGCACATGAACCTCATAGGGCAATGCCATATATATATATATATATATATATATATATATATATATATATATATATATATATATATATATATATATATATATCATATGGGGATATATTATCCCAAAATAGGCTATTCTGACCAAATTAGGTTTGCAGTACCTGTAGTGGATACGAAGAGCCCAGAGACGTCCACACGAGACGTCTAAATGATAACGCCATGTGAAGCGTTATCGATTTGAATACCAAGAAATTTGGTAGATTCTACCTCCTCAACTATAAGGTTATCAATCATCACGGTAAGAAAGGATTTATTTTAAGCAGGGCCATGCCTCGTAAAGTCGATGCAGTATGATTTTAGAGGATTTTCTTGCAAATTGATCTGAGATAAATTTTGAATTAAGTGTCTCAAAAGTGTTGATTTCTAAAGTTTGGACTGATTCGGAACTGCAACAAAGGGTAGTATCGTAAGTATACTGAACTAATTTAAAAGAGTTTGATTGCGACGCCAAGTTGTTTACATACGGTAAGAAACGGACAGGTCCTAGGATAGATCCTTGTGGAACACCGTACCTCAAGAATATGCATTCGGATAATTGATGAGATACACAGACTTGCTGTGTTCTATCGATCAGGTAGGAAGCAATCAAGTTGTGTGCTACACATCGAAGACCATAACTGTATAGCATGTCCAGAAGCACAATGTGATCAACGCAGTCAAACTACTTGGATAAATCAAGAAAGGCGCCTATCTTAGGGTGTCATCTTTCTAGACCTTTGACGACCTGGCTCACTAGGCAGTTGACTTCATCTAGAGTTGTTTTAACCCTTCTGAAGCCAAATTTATTTTCTGCAATAATATTGTGGTGGTCAAGGAATGGAAGCAATATTTTCAAGAAGAAATTCTCAAAGACCATACTAAATACAATCAGGGGAGAAACCGGAGGGTAGTTTCCAACACAATGAGTCTTCCTTCCCTTCTTGTACACAGGGATGACTTTAGCCCGTTTTAGGGAATTTGGAAAGACGCCCGCTTCAAAAGAGGAATTCACCAACTTTGTCAAAGGAGATATAATGCACTCTTTGCATTGTTTGACCAGTCAGGTTGACAAACCATCGATGTCAGTTGACTTCTTCGTAGGCAGCTCATCATCCAACACATCCACCATCTCCTCCTCTGTCACTGGAAACTGTGCCAAAGATGCCAAAGGATCACTTTTTTTTGTTCACCAGGTTAGTTATACAAAATCTAGGATCACCAAAGAAGTTGTTGAATGTTTTCGCCACCAAAAACGGGTCTTCTATCAAATCTCCATCTACCTGGATGGGTTTGGTGACATTTTGTCCTTTCAGTTCATTTATAACTTTCCATGAAGTTTTTCATATAATCTCAGTATCTTAGATTTTTTTTACTTCATATGCTTTTGCAGATGTGATAAATTTGTTGTAGATTCTCCTGTAGTATTTGTAAAACATTTTATAGTCTTCTCTGTTTAACAGTTTTGCCATTTTCGTATGTTCTTTCAATTTTTGACTTGACTTTTATTCGACTAAATGCTTTTTAATGGGAAATTAAGATCAACATGGTACCTTAAAAATTGGTCAAATGCTTCGAAGTTATTCCCATTGTCGGTCAAATCAGGTTTGTAAAGACAGTCCTATGTCTCCCTTCCAAGATCTATATGTAAACAAACATCCCTACTGATTCTGAAGTCATCAGCCTTTTCCTACTAATGGTAAGGGGCTGTGATAGTGGTTTGGGGCCATGGTTAGTGGTCACCTGAGCATCATGGTTGGAGATGGCGTTTTTTACGAACTGAAGCTGGACATCCTGACTATTGGTCACGACATTGTCAATCCCTGAAGAGAAATTAGCAGTCACACGAGTCCGCGAGTTTACTAACCACACAAGCCCGAATGATCTAAGCATATCCTTCAGACGATTGGTGACCGGGTGAACGGTATCAAGGATGTCTATGTTATAGTCAATGATGATTACAAAGACTGCTTTCATTTGGGCCAAAGTGCAAAGGGGAGCTTCGAAACGTATAAAAAAAGAATCAATACAGTTAATACAGCCATCTGGTGACCTTTAAACACCAACAATAACAATTTTTTTGTTATCGGATGTCAGCAAGTCAATAGCTGCAGATTCGAATTCTTTATCTTTGCAATTATCAACAGTGAACCATTCATGAATGAGAGCCTGTTTGGTGAATACAGCTACTCCTCCCCCTTTAAAACAAGTTCGTTGAAAAGAAGCTACCCGATTAAAATTTGGAAGGTTGATGAAATCAATGTTGTCATTACTACAAGAATGCTCAGTCACGACAAAGACATCCGGTTGAAGCTCCTCTCATAGTAACTAGAGGGATTTGTTAGTCACACGGTGAGATTTTTGGTGCACAATAGTAGTGTCAAATTGTTGGTGCTGGCTCAGTTCAAGGTCACCTGAGGGATGACGTCATCGAGGTCAATGACCTCACCGATGACGTCATCGATGACGTCATCGATTGCGTCATCGATGACGTCATCACCAATGACGTCATTTCTATGACGTCACACCCATGACGTCACAGAAATGACGTGCTGATGACGTCATCACCCCTTACGTCATCAAAATGACGTCACCGACGCCACTGAGGTCAAGGTCACGCCGAAACTTAAAATTTTTTGGCACTTTTGCCGTTTCTCGCACTACGCTCCGAGTTTCAGTCAGAGTCCCCGTGACCTTGACCACTTGGAGCGAATTTTCGACGAGAAACGGCAAAAGTGCCAAGTTAAACTCGAGTTTCTGACATGACTCTGCCTAAATGGGCAATCGGTTATTCCTCAGGTGACCTTGAACCAGCACAACACCAACAATTTGATATTACTGTGACCTTGAAAACCTAACAACGGAGCGCCGACACCGATGCGCACCCCACGACAGCCACCGAGTGACTGACTATCAGGCTCTGTGTACTCTAGGTATATGGGGAAGTGGAGGGGGAAATCTCAAGGTCATCCAAATGGAGTTTTAAAAAAGTTGAAGAGTAGAAAGACTACTCTTGTGCTTCCTGGGCGACTTCATCAATTTCCAACGGATCTGTAAACCAATCCGATCTGTAGCGGCAGGAGTCCAGAAAACAGGTGCACCACCCATCAGGTTGTCCGTAGCACTTCCGACAATTGGTAAGATTGGAGAAGTGAAATTTAATACACCGCTGCGGACAACAAGTATAAAAGTATTTGGATTTGTAGATTTTGAAAGTTTGTAGTACCGGTGGTGGCAGCTGTTGGTTCTTGCATCTACACCTGCAACATCCGAAGCATTCACATTGCCGGCAGGCCAGCCCATCCACTTGCCACTTTGGTAAGAGGAAACACTTATCCTCACAGCAATAGGTTGTCCCCGTCTCTTCCTCCCAACGCTTCTTTGCACAATATGTGACGCCTTGTATCTCCAAACACCTATGCTCGCAACATGAGATGCGCTTACTTTCCATAGTTGATGTTGCTTTGACGAGGGAGCACGATGAAGTGATGCTGTGGTCAGTGGGAATGGGGTTTATATAAACTAAGGTGAGTGGAGGGGGAAAGGTCAAGGTCATCCAAATGGAGTTTTAAAAATAGAAAAGAGTAGAAAGACTACTCTTGTGTATCTATAGCGATTTCATTGATAGTGAGTGCTTCTGTATGCCAAGTTGATCTGTACTGACAGGCTCCTAAATAACGTTTGCAAAAACCTGCAAAATGATTGTTGCACAATTTGCAGCCAGTTAGCTGTTTTAGTGTGAATTCAATGCAACGTTCAGGGCAACAAGTGTACTTATGCCCTCTCATCTGGTACACATGGAATGTCTTCAACTCTGGTTTCGGCTTCTTCCAAGACTTGCACTTACACATGCATTGACCAAAAGCTTCACATTTTCTACACGCCAGGCCATCCGCAACATCAATGTCATTTGGCCATGAAAAACATTTCTGTTCGCAACAGTAGTTGAGTCGACTCTCCATGTTGCTGTGGTGAAGGTGCGCGATGAAATGATGCTGCAGTCATTGAGAGTGCACCTTAAATAAACTCAGTGGAGGGGGAAAGGTCAAGGCCATCCAAACGGAGTTTTAAAAAAGATAACTAGTCGTCCTCCTCCTCCTCGTCCGTTGTACTTAGAGAGCTGTCAGACGAAGAGCCCCGTGCAGGTGCTCCCCAGATGAAAAACAAATCAATTTTAAAACGAAGACCAGGATCTTGCATCATCAATTCCTTTAATTTGTCACATACTAAGTCGACCTTGTGTAAGGTGTCAACAACAAGCTTCCAATTCGTTGGCTCAATATAACTTGTAGTAGAGTCTGCCTCGCTGATAACCACATCCTCCGGCCGTATTGGAGTGTAAAGATGTGTAAAGTTCTTCGGCTGTAGCTGAGGTTCAGGCTGGCTGGAAGTGGAAGGTTGAGTGTGGACCCCTGTCGCATCGAAATCCATAGTCATTCTACATTCAATGTTGGGGTTTTCGTTTAATACATACACCAATTTCTCATGCAACATATCCACTTCTGCCGAGTCTTGCAGATGAACATTCCAGGAAAATGGCCATTCTTCATCCGTAGTGGAGTCAACTCGAGAAAGAGTGCTGTCCGCCATGATAGCTAAGCAAGGAATGATGTGAGCTACAGACTGTGGTAACAGTATTGAAAAGTAGAGGGGGTAAACCAAAAGTACGTGGAGGGGGTATTTTCAAGGTCATTTAATTTGGGTTTTAAAAAAAGGAAATAGTGGAGGGGGAATTCTCAAGGTCATCCAATTTAGGTTTTAAAAAAAAGGAATGAAGCTTACTCCTCTTCAGCCTCGTTGTCCCCTGCATCTTCATCAGCCTCATCTTCATCGACGTCAGACTCGCCGTAAGGATAGATCGGGGACATGGGCGAATATTGTGGAGATTGTTGACCGTTGTTGTCGTCCCCTTGCATTCTAACTTGGGACCAATCATAATTTAAATTCATTTGTATTATGATCCCAGGGTTGTCCCGCAGTATTTCCTTCATACGTTCGCAAATTGACTCCAAATAGTGTACACTATCGATCGACAGTGTCCAACCCGTACTTGTACCGACATCAGTAGTGGAGTCAGCTTGGCTGATGGTGTTGTTGTCTGCCATGGTTGCTTGTCGGACAAGGAATGACGGTTGATGTGATGCTCATGCAGGAACATGGTGAAGTGGTGGGGGGTGTGGTGGAGTAGTGGGGGAATTTTCAAGGTCATCCAAACGGAGTTTTAAAAAAAGGAAAACTTACAAAGTAACATTGAAACTTTCCAATTGATGGTGGCGAGCGTTTTCTTCTGCAACCTTGCCGACACATGTGACTATGCCGTACAGTATGAAAAGTACAACCATAATAAGGCCGAACAATAAAAGATAGCCGTTGACTATCATGATATTTTCTGAGTGGATCTGTTTTCTTCTTATCGCCCTCTCCTGCATCCTCTTCTCCAACTCGTGGACGAAGTCACAACATGCGTGAGGACATCTTTCATCTGTTGGTAGGTTTGCCATTGTTGATGTTGTCGGTGTGGCTGTTGAAGATGGAATGAGGTTTCCAATTGCGATGTGCCATGTACACCAATAGTCAAGTGGTGGGGGTAACAAAGCAGTGGAGGGGGAAGTTTCAAGGTCATCCAAATTGTGTTTTAAAAAAACCTATCTTGTTACTGAGCTTATATGTCAGTAACAAGATAGGTGTTTTTGCTCTTTTACTTCTTTAATATAATGAAAAAATATACATATTCTACAATGGTTAGGACAAGAAATACAACTGCTAGTCAGCTGAAGTAGTCCAAGTTGTCTGGCTCGGTCTTCATGGACGCTGGTGAGGAAGCCGTCGAGGAGTGTCCAGGCTCTTCCTTTGACTGCCGGGTGTTCCGTATATTGCAAGCGTAAACTTGCACATTTATACGGTAGCCTCGTGCCACCATCAGCTGCAACTCCTTGTATAAGTCGTTTAGCTCCTGCTGAGTCTTGATGCTCACCTCCTCGTAACTTGCGCAACTAACGTTCAGAGACATCTTGATGTTGCTAGGTTGGCTGCTGGAGTAGAAATGAAGCCGAGGCACAGCGCTTGGAGGTACATGAAAAAGTGGTGGGGGTAATAGTGGTGGGGGTATAGAAAATCCAATTAAACAGTTCTAAACTTTTTCCATCGATACAATGGAATGGAACAAATAGCGCAGGTGTCCTTGTAATTTTCAAATCGAAACAGTGGCGCTAGAAATCCGAATTGTTTTATACCACCATCCTGTACGAATCGCCGAAGGTCTCTGACGGCGGCCTCGCCACAAGGCCTACAAAACTTTTCCCCGTCGTGGAACTTATACCAGGAGTATTCCGAATACCCTGTATTTTCCCTCCTGTAGCGTTTGACATCTTCTTTTATTGTTAGTGGGATGTTGTCTTGTAAACATGTTGGGAACAAGTCCTTGTGAGTTATAACTCGTTGTATGCAAAGCTCGTACAAGGTGCTCATCGTTTGCTAGTTGGCAACAGACTGACCGTTTTTCGCATCCAAGCAGGTTTGAATCCTAGTGCGGTAGTGGGGGTAATTACAGTAGTGGGGGTAATTGTGAAATGCAAAGGTCAAAGGTCAAGGTCACCCGCGAAGTTTAAAAAAAAATGCAACATATCAATACGTGAAGTCTGTCACATATTGATATGTTGCATTTTTTGTTTATTTTTTTTATTTTTTTGTCTTTTATGATTCGTTTATTTATAAAACATTACAACAACAACATATGTACAACATTAAAACTTAAATCTAACACTGCTGCTTGTCAGCGATGTGGATGGTCAACTCTGTAGAATTGCTACCCGTGCAGCCGTGGGACACCAGGTATAGACACCCGGGTTGAATAGAGCGAAGATCCTCGTTTTGTAGAAGATGGACGAATCTCTTGGGCAGGTACACCTGGAACTTTGGTTCATCCCCCGGAGTAAACGGTGCCTCGCTGAGACTGCAGCAGATGGCCTCCCCAACTGTAGTTTCCATCTTCTTCATAGCATGGATTATGTAGTGCTTCTCGTCTTTTAGTTCCGAGCACTTCTTTACAGGTAATATTGTTGACTTGGAGTGAGCATTGAACTGCTCGACCAAAGTCTGAAGGAACTGGTGAGATGCCATGGTCAGGTTACAGATCGTCTTCTTGCTCGGAGATGTTGTCGTCTCGGAATCTCGAGTAATACTCATGCCAGGTCCCTGTCTGCTCCCCACTTATATACTCTCCGTTACCCCCACCACTCCCCAATTCCCCACTTTGAAGGTAAGAGGCGAGTTTATAGGCATTTTTCAAAGCGCAATGTCTATCTTTATCATGTTCTGGGCTTTTTGTACAAATACATATGGTTTCCAGCATGTATTGATAATTCTTATCCAATTCCACATCATTAACCGGAACATGAGTAAATCCTTCGATCCATCTTTTCTTTTCCAGCCCCTTTGTGTAAATATTGGTAAACTTGTCTGAAAAGTGATGCATAATGTGATACAAGTCCGTGTAACTTGTAAAACCATCATACCAATCGATATGATGGAAGTGTTTTGAAATCCATCTGTTGGTAGTAGCGGCTTTACTAGTTAAAGACGAATAAGAACATGGTGGTTTAAATAAAAACGAATAAGGAACACTTGTATTCATGTCCAAAAACACAAGTTCTTTTATAATGAATCTATCATCATTACCACGAAATGCTTGAAACTCAATAATACCAGGCTTGGACTTTACTTGTTGTTCTTCTCCCTTGTCCATTTTGAAGGTCACACGTCTGCTCATTACGAAGTCAGGAGGTCAACTGATTTCCACACCACGGTAGGTACTACTTTTATACCAGGCCGTACAGTTGTTGGCGCGTTGGTGTATATTTAACGTGGGCACCGTCCCCAATAGGCCTAACCCCACAAAATGTTGGTTATTGTTTTAAAAACTAACCATTGTCATTTAAGTTTCCATCTTTATATTTTCCTTATTTTCATTTTCATCACTAACACTTGATTCTTCTCCTCCATCTTCCTCTTCTTCCTGTTTTACTGATTTCTTATGTAGTTGAGCGTACTTTTCCAATTGTCTCCACATCTGTACTTCATGAGGAACTCTATTAAATATAGAAGTATCCACAGGTCCGTATAATATAGGTGCGTCCGGTTGTTTGTCCAAAGTGTCTTCCAGATAATCTTTAATAATCGAACTTGAAAACACCAGTTGTCTCAAGTATCTTGTTATAGGTTCAGTAGCACAAGTTAAAATGAAAAACTCCTCTCGATTAAGTTGAATTTTGTTATCATGTCTTGTTGTGTCTCTAAACCGTAGCTGATGATCACCACGTTGTTTAATGATATCAATTTCCACATTTGAATCCAAAAGTCCTACTCTTGTCTTTCTTCCAAACATGTTACTACTTAAATAGCATTCTAGTAGATGCAAATGTTTCATAAACGATTCCCAAGCACTGTCCGTAAACAAAATCATTTTGGGTCCATGAGTTAAAATTACAGTAGGGGAATAATCTGTAGATTTCATAACACCGATTAAAACACTTTTATCCAAACTGGAAGAGATTGGGTAAAATATTCGCAAAAAATACCTCACTCAATATGTTTGGAGAAATATTATCTTCAATATCCCTTTTTCTCTTTTGTATAGTCTTTCTTCTTTTACCTTTTTCTTCAACATTATTACTGGCGTGAAGTTGTCCGCAAACGTTTTGTTCACCTCCTTCCTGGTGACCTTGAGGATCTAAAAACTTCAGAGATATCTCCTTCTCAATATCTACCACATTTTCAGGTGTACCACTAGGAGAAGCCATATTGAATACGATGCTACCCATACAACAGTAGGCAACAAACTGATGAGGAGCGGTCTGTACGCTCTGCTTTTATACTCGCGGAATGAAACAAAACCGGTTCTTACAATACATTTTTAACAATTCCAGTTAAAGGTGTGTATGTTACGATTTTATCATGTAGAATTAAACAGTATGCAGTTGTATTAGCCGGTATAGCATCGTTGAATTCCATTTCTATTTTTATATCCACACTTGAAGACTTTACTGATTCATTTTGTTTAGAACAATCGATTACAACTATTGGGTAGGCATCGAAATATTTGTCAGGTGGTAATAAAGGTGTATTTGTTTTACCGTAATATGAACTTTGGAATCTCGCGTACATATCGTACAATATACTGTATTTCTTCTTAGTGAATGACACATTTAAATTGTCGTATGGAAAGAATTGTGAATTTAAATAAACTTTAATATTTTTCAAGTCACAATGATCAAATTGTCCTGCATGTTTAGTAATGGCGTCTCTTCTACCTGTTTGTAAACCAAATATAATATACCTGGCTCGTTCTACATAATTCGATGTTTTAACAGTCCAAGTGTGTCGATCCGTAGTAGGTAAACTGGGATGCTCATGAAATTCCCAACTTCTAAATGGAATAACAATATCACGATCGGCTTTTAATTTTCTTAAAAGTAGCATTCTATGCTCGTCAGCCAATTTAACATGTGGAACTCTCCATACAATTTTGTCTAATTTTAATTTCCATTCTAAAGTCGCATCTGTAGTAGCATCTGCAGCTTTAATAATGTCTTTATCGTTAGAAGATCTCAACAAAACTAATTCTTGTTTAACGTTTAATATTATTTTCCTATAATCTTCAGCAAAACCAAGCAGCAAACGTAATGGAATATGAAAATCAAAATATCCATTTGGATTTGGAGTGATCGTGTCAATCGTAGGTAATACCCATCCGGCAGGTTTAAGTAAATTGGTTTCATTGGGTGTTATAGATGTTAATCCTTTTAAAGTTGTCGTAATACCTACTTTTTTAGTGGAATCAACTGTTACACCTGATATTTCATATCTAATTTCATCAAATAGGAAAGCCATAGGATTATTTATAAATGGAACTGTTGTACCAACAGTAGTACCGTCCTTTTTAGTAACTTGTCCTTCAATATACAAGTAACTTTCACATGGTAGTGTGTAAATGTCTTGATTTTGTATGGAATACGAATTTCATCGTTATTGTTTAATTTCGATGAAGTGTAAGGGTTGTGGGTGTGATATTCTTTTTCCCATAGGGTTTCGTCGAATGTTGGACCCTGCGCTATATCCAGTATATCCATACTCGGTTAATTTTAATCCAATTCTCTCTAAGAAACGAATGTTCTCGCGTGTTAACTCCTCCACAGCTGAAGAGCTACTAATGCGGTTTCCCGTAGGTTGTTCGCTTTTAAATGTTAAACCCATGGTTTTGTATTAAAGTGTCGATTTTAAATGTAATCTAATCGTAATAGGCTCTTCTCTGAAGTCTACCAAGTTACCGTCTTGATCCAATACGCTCAACACGATGTCTGAAATGAAAGTGGTGTTCAACGGTAGATATACCAGGTTTTGTGGCTTTTCAACAATTTTAAATCCAGGTGGTACACTTGGGTAAAAAGTATGTATGATGTGGGTGTTAGCCCCATCCCTGTAAGCACCTTGTATAATGTTACAAGTTATGTCTATACTATTGACTTTTAATATTGTTACTGTTTTCTTACCGGAATGTGTTACATCTGGTTCTAAAACAGGCTCATCGTTGGAAAATCCTAATAAATCACCAATTGAGTTTGGTTGAGTGAAATCTATATAATATTTGGAAGTAATTTCAGCTTTCATCGTATTATTATTACCTTTTAATGTTATATTGTCTTTTCCCATTTTAGTTTGCAAAAATTCATTTATATGATCAATTTCATAAGAACCTGTGGGTAACCTGCACTCTTGTAAGTCTGTAAATTTTCCACTGGCATCCTTTCCCTTATAATAATGCAATACGTTATTTTTACCTTCCGTAACATTGGGGATAGAGTTGTAAGTTGTAAAATCCAATAGTGCCGCCTCCCAAAACCTTCCTTTTTGCAAGCGTAACGCTGGAAAAAGGATACTTCGTAAAGTGGACGATTTTCCTGTTAATGATACCGTATAGGAAGACATCTCAATAGTGACTGATACTTTTAGCTAGAAATTCCAAACATAAATGGCCGCATATTGAAGTATTATCAGGTTGTTCTCTTTTATAGTTATAATATATGTTTTTAGCAGATTTAAAGTAATTTTGAAGTTCTTTTGGTGGTGGCAAATTACCGAAACTATCAAAATAATATACATTGTTATTTAGTTTCTTATAACAAACCCAATGGGTGCCAGGCCCTTCAGTATTATCCAAATTTACAATTCCAGTCTCATTTTGCCACATTTTCTTTGGTAAACTGTCTTTCATAAACACACCGGAAAAAATGGTATTTTTAAACAGGAAATATATTTAAATAATTCAATATTGGTTAATGCTTTATGTGGTATGACCAATTGATTTCTTTCATTTAATATGCACGATAAGGTCTTAGGTAAAGACCTGCCCCGTTTTTTACCATTGACCACACGGTGGGCTTCTTCCTGCCTTTTCTTGTAGATCGTCGTCTTCTTTTTATATTTCCTCCATGTTTTCTTGTGGTTGACCTCCTTTTTACTCTCCTTCTCCTCCTTCTTCCACCTCCTACTGCTGTTTTAGCCTTCATACCTGCTGTTACTGCTAAAGCTGCTGCTTTTTCTGCTATGCTAGCGTCACTTGATTTTACTCGTTGCCAAGCTATGTCCGCAAGCTTTTTGTCAGCTCTTGATCTATTTTTGAATCGGCAAACGTGGAATATGCGATATCGTGTTCTTTACAAGCCTGATCTAACTTATTTATGCCAGGATCGCCTCTTTCCAGTCGTTTTTTTCAATTTAGTTCCTGGTCCGCAATACTGATAACCTCCCGGTATATGAAATTCGTATGGTAATGCGTCTATTGCTCTATTTACTATGGATCCTACTGGAATTCGTTTTAAAGCTTTACTTAACAGAGAAACCGCTGTAGATGTGATCCCACTTCCTTTCCTCGCAATGTCCCGATTTGGACTGATATACCGAAATGTCATTAATGTCTTTTATAATTGCAATTCGCAACATATGTGTTTCCTCTATGAGGAGTTAAACATAAATGAAGTTGTTTGTTAAGATATTCAAGTTATATATCAAAAGTACCCCAATTAGCAATGTTAGAAGTTCTAAATTTTATAGTTTTAGGGTTATAAAAGTATTTATTAACAATTTCCTGTTTTATCCATCTTTTATCCATTGACGGGGGGGGGGGGGGGGGGTTAAACTAAGTTAAGTGGGTCAAGGTCACCCACAACACTTGTACTCTAAGTGTCGGCTATACCCCCACCACAACTGGGTCCCTAGGCTGCACAACACCGCTTCGCCAGTATGTCTCCGGCTTCCATGCGGTGCGTCTCGCTGTTCTCTAGCTCTCTATATGTAAGTAATTTTACAAGTTCTGAATGTAGGTCACTACACTTTAACTCTGGGACGATATCGACTTGTAGTATTTCAGTGTTTTGACTCAAGGTCATCACACTTTAACTCTAGCACATCGGTTATCGTACCAGAGGTGCTCAATAACCTAACTTGTAATGTTTAGGGTGGCGTTTGCACGCCACGTGGTATCGCCATAAGTGTCCAGTCCAAGTTTTAAGTTAAATTAATTTTACTGTAATCTTTTCCATTTCCGCTTCGTTTTGCCAAAGTATAAGGTGTCGCTTAATAAAGTGGTATTTCTCTAAAGTTATAGGAGATTGCAAGGATACAATTAGTTTATTTAGGAGACTCTTCATCTTGGAGTTTAACACAATTTCCACTTTGACTTTGCTTCCTCGGCTCTCACAGCCTAAGCTGTACAGAAATGTTTCTTCTAGTGCCAACTCGGGCCAAGAGAACAGTGTGTTGACTGTAGGACAGCTCATGGTGAAGTAATGCGATACTCCAGCGTACCACCTCACCTTCCCCCGCCACTGTGACCTTCCCCCACTCCTGCTGTTTCCCCCACCTCTTTTCCCTTGACTCATGCGCTACAAGCAGTCTCTCAGTATTGTGCGGACTTTTGTGAGGTGAAGCCATGTCGCAGGACACTTTAGGTAAGAAACTTAGCCGTGTTAAGACTTTATTAGTTGCTCACTGTCCACCACTCAAAGTTAAGAGAGTTTCAACTTTAGCTAAGTGGCGCGAACTGTTGCGCGGACACCCTAAGTTTTATACAAAACAGACTAATGTCAGTTTTACTGATGAGGATTTGTTTAAAATATTGGATGAAATGACTTTTCCTTGCAAAATTCAGTTAGTTACTCCCATTCCTGACAGTTTAGAGTCTTAGTCTCTCAAGCCGATATACCTAGCATACACAGAGCCTGACAGTCAGTCACTCGGTGGCTGTCGTGGGGTGCGCATCGGTGTCGGCGCTCCGTTGTTAGGTTTTCAAGGTCACAGTAATATCAAATTGTTGGTGTTGTGCTGGTTCAAGGTCACCTGAGGAATAACCGATTGCCCATTTAGGCAGAGTCATGTCAGAAACTCGAGTTTAACTTGGCACTTTTGCCGTTTCTCGTCGAAAATTCGCTCCAAGTGGTCAAGGTCACGGGGACTCTGACTGAAACTCGGAGCGTAGTGCGAGAAACGGCAAAAGTGCCAAAAAATTTTAAGTTTCGGCGTGACCTTGACCTCAGTGGCGTCGGTGACGTCATTTTGATGACGTAAGGGGTGATGACGTCATCAGCACGTCATTTCTGTGACGTCATGGGTGTGACGTCATAGAAATGACGTCATTGGTGATGACGTCATCGATGACGCAATCGATGACGTCATCGATGACGTCATCGGTGAGGTCATTGACCTCGATGACGTCATCCCTCAGGTGACCTTGAACTGAGCCAGCACCAACAATTTGACACTACTCACAATTGCGATTTTCTCGTTCGATTTTAATGGTTTTGCAATGTTTGGTCGTGAAAAGAGTGATTGATTTACCCGTAACCGTTGGGATGGGCCGTCTCGATTAAAAAGGAAACATCATTAGTGATTTAATTTGAATTTGAGTCCTTTTCATTCACTTTAGTGCAATGATACAATTGTCTATTTGTGCTGTCCTGCTCACATTCTGCCTGGTCTGTGTGGAGTGTGTATTGTGTGGTATTAATAATACTAATGGCTTACAAGCATTCTCCATGAAAATTTCCATATACGTGCAGAGTTTCATGGCGAACGTGGTCCAGTGGTTTCCAAGTCCATCGATTACAAATATACAAATACATAAATACCAACATCCTCTTTTATAAATATAGATGAAAATATAAAAAAAAGATAAATATACTTTTAGATTTGCAGTTGCCATGTAAGTTTGCTGTAGCAACTTAAGATTAAAGTTTATCCCTAACTGAGGAAACGGTCGAGGTATGAGTAAAACTTTTCCTTGAGTAACTTTTCCTTTGCACCAAGTTTGAAACTACCTGTAAGCTTTTTATTGAACAGTCGGTAGTTTAAAACGAGAAAAGAAACTACATATTTAATCCTAAGTTATTTTGTTCGGATGGTAAGAAAACCTAAGCTTACATAAAAGTACAGTAAATAAGTATTTTTTTTTTGCATTGCCATTTCAATATATATCACTTCCATATACCACCATAAACTCTATTACAGTAACTGTTTATTTTTCATTATTTAATAATATTTTTTAAACCTATTTTAACTTTATTTAAATTGGAGATGTATAGTCCATTATTCTGCAAAGTAGCAGTTGACAATTCCAAAACGCCAAAAGCGCCTGCAACTCTAAAACTCTAAAACACCAAGTGCAGCCCAACGAATAATACAACTTCAAATTTGCTTATCGGCTCACTGATCTCATCACTCCCTTCATTAAATTACCCTTATTTATTTTTAACTGTTCTCAGACTGTCGTTTGTCTATTGGTCTATGTAATTTTTATTGTTTAGAATACGACTTCAAATAAAGGATTTCCCTTTCTTTGTTTGGAATAATATGTATAGGGTCTTTGTCAATGCTATGATTTACTTAGTAATGCGGTACATCAGGTTCAAACTATCATTTTTGTACTGTGCACCTCAATTGATAATTTATTGTAAAAATAAAATGATTAATTGTATTTAAACTTTTGTATTAAAACATTTTTATTTTGAATTAACTAGTTTTGTCGAAACAGCTTGAGCCCACCTACCTCAATAATCAAATCCGCACCATAAAAATTTTTGAAATACATTGATTTGCAGTGGAAAATGTTGTTGTTGATGACTTTTTTTACTGTGGGATTCTACTTGGGAAAGGAAACAAATTTAAACCTGAATAATAAAAATGAAAGAAATTACCTTTTTTCTTTTACTTTAGAATTAGAGGAATCCATTCATTGATAATAATCAAATGAAAAAAAAAAAAAAACATAAATTACTATATGTTTTAATATAAAACTCGCTTCCATCATGATGAAAATTTTTATTGTAAGACAAGGGAGTTTAAGTAACTTTTAAACACCAACAAAAGAGCTAATTAATATTTTGCGTTAATATTTTCAACATAAAAGACACTATTGAGCGTATTAAATAATAGATACCAAATTCTCTGTAAATGGTTTATATTTCAATGCCTCTGACATAGTGTGGATGATGAATAGACGCAAAATGCCTCAGAGAGAATCAGGAATTTAACGAGGGGTGAAAATGAAGGGCTTCAAATTGACCGGAATAAATGGGTCCGGTCTTTACCTTGCTTAAATGTCTACCTTCATGATTTGCTTCCTAGACTTCGTGCTATATCCTACAAATCGGGCAGTTTGGAGTTGTACATTCATTAAATAAAAAAAAGCATTTGTACAACTAAGGGAAAGAATAAAGCTCTAAAACCTTTCCTTGAAAAACATGCTATTTCTTTTGAATTTTCCATTCAAGTACAGAAAATAATAAAGAAAGTTGTAGGAACAAATTGCAATACCCTCCTCTATACCAAGGCGTATGAAAAATTAAAATTAAAATTTTAATGCAAGATTTTGACATTTTTTCAATTTAACGTATATATCAGCTGTCTATAAGGAATATTTAGATTAAGATGGAAGTCAACTGCTAAACATAAACCGATAGTGAAATTGTAATTAATTTCCTTTAAATTAATTATACATTTTACATTGTTGCAGTATGATGTAAAACGTTGTTCATCACTCGAACGGAAAGTTTTTTCTGTGCTTAATCACTATTTCCAAGCTCGGTTTCGCCTTGCTCTTGAAACGCGATTGCGTACAGAAAAAGGCCACTTTCTGTCCTAGTGATGAAATAGTATTTTGTCGTTATCGGTGCAAGATCGAGTTTCAAGTACGAGGCGAAGCCGAGTACTTGAATTCGATCGAGCACCGATATACCACTTTCGGACGAGTTACGAACAGTACTTTTCATCATACCACCTTTAATAAATTTACAGTTTGGATAAAAATTAATAAATTTTAACCTATATACCCCCTCTTACGTTGTTATTTGTTTATCTTGTATTTTAACTATTTACAGCTGTTATTAAAAACCTAGTCCCGAAAACCACTCTTTCGCGGTCTAGTCCTGAAAACTTTGTTTACCAACACGTTTATCCACCCTACCGGGAATCAACTAGTTTCTATCACAGCTGACCGTTCCGAAAACAACGTTTATCGCAATGGTATGATGAAAACTACTATTTTGTGTTCCGTATATGAAGCGTGAAAACTAAAACGGAAGTCAAGTTAAGTTATAATATTTACTAGGAGTACGCTCGTACCTCCCGTAAGCGTCTACTCGAAGAAGGAATTTAAACTTTTGCATTGTGGACTGTCACATTAAAAAAATTTGATCCCACTTTGTAATAATTTTAAAAACAAATAAAACCACTCATAATTAAAAAAAAAAACAAATATATATATATATATATATATATATATATATATATATATATATATAATTCTCACTTATTAAAGTGACAGGAATGATATAAACAAAACCTTTATGGTATTCTTCTGTAATTTGTGATGTATACTGTTTTCAAGGACTAACTATTTTTAAGTGTGCGCACTTAAATCCAAAATCTAATGAATTGGTGAGATGTAATGAAATGTAATGTTAATACACAACATGCATAATGAATTAAAAACTGAAACTTGTCCTAATAGGCTTTGCCTGCCAAAAGTTGTTAGCGTCAAGAAATAAAGCAATCTACTTACTGTTCAAATTTTAGTTTTTGAACCCACTTTTAAAGATAAGACATATTAATTAGTTTTGTACATTGTAGTTGGCTTTTTGTTGTTCTAATCAGAGCCGCCAATTTGACAATTGACATAATCACAAAACCTCCAAATTAGGAACTTTGTTTATGCGACTACTTCAATCAACTCCCGTTCTCCGTTCTGGATCCAATAATATCGACTTTGGACTGGACTGGAATTGAGCCGGTCACGGTCAATAGACCAATCAGAATCACCCGCCTCAGTGGACCCCAATACACTGCCTCTCGTCGCCAACTCCCTCTCCTGGGACTCCCGGATACAACGTATCTCACCTCCCAACTCTGTATGCACAACACTGTACCCAGCCAGGTGGATCACACACTGTAGAGATGGAGCGATGGACCCACCTCAGTGGACCCTAATACACTGCCTCTCGTCGCCAACTCCCTCTCCCTGGGACTACCGGATACAACGTATCTCACCTCCCAACTCTGTATGCACAACACTGTACCCAGCCAGGTGGATCACACACTGTATAGATGGATTAATGGACCCACCTCAGTGGACCCCAATACACTGCCTCTCGTCGCCAACTCCCTCTCCTGGGACTACCGGATACAACGTATCTCACCTCCCAACTCTGTATGCACAACACTGTACCCAGCCAGGTGGATCACACACTGTAGAGATGGAGCGATGGACCCACCTCAGTGGACCCCAATACACTGCCTCTCGTCGCCAACTCCCTCTCCTGGGACTACCGGATACAACGTATCTCACCTCCCAACTCTGTATGCACAACACTGTACCCAGCCAGGTGGATCACACACTGTAGAGATGGAGCGATGGACCCACCTCAGTGGACCCCAATACACTGCCTCTCGTCGCCAACTCCCTCTCCTGGGACTACCGGATACAACGTATCTCACCTCCCAACTCTGTATGCACAACACTGTACCCAGCCAGGTGGATCACACACTGTAGAGATGGAGCGATGGACCCACCTCAGTGGACCCCAATACACTGCCTCTCGTCGCCAACTCCCTCTCCTTGGACTACCGGATACAACGTATCTCACCTCCCAACTCTGTATGCACAACACTGTACCCAACCAGGTGGATCACACACTGTAGAGATGGAGCGATGGACCCACCTCAGTGGACACCAATACACTGGCTCTCGTCGCCAACTCCTTCTCCTGGGACTCCCGGATACAACGTATCTCATCTCAAACCTCTGTAGTGGACCAATGGAACATCTTCTTCCTTTACACGGAGTTTCCAGTCGGACGTTTCGTCTCCTTTCCCCTTTCGGATTGGCCGATGACGATACAATCTATTTTCTCGGATTATGTGGCGTATGAGTGTAGCCTAGTTTGAGTATTTGAATTTATAAATGTTCATAGGTGAAGGACCACCGCAAATAATGCGGAAAAATAATTGTGAAGCATGTACCTTCCAATAATCCAGTTCAGACGTGGTGGGAAGATAGCGTATCGGGAACCCAAACTTGCGTCGGCGCTAGGACAATTTTCTCTTTGCTTGAAAACTTGATTTTCGCCTTGGTGTTCGCACGCAACGCAAAGTCTATATTGTTGTGGCCACTAAAAATTACGAGCAAGTCGCGAGACCGCACAGTACACTGGTTTCTTGATGGTGCATGTTTGTGAGTTAGTACATCACAAAATAAAATAATACTTTCAATAAAACAATAAAATGTCAGACATAATAAAATAAAAAATACTGTAATATCAATTGCAATGAAATGAAAATTAACAAACTTGGTTTTATCAATAGCAACGAGAGAGAAAGAGGTGGCCGGTATCAAACCATATTTAGAGGGCCGTGGACAGAGAGAGAATGACCAAGTCACCTGGCTATGTTGAGCGATAAGCGATAGCGATAAGGTGGACAATAGACATGAAACAAGTGGTCTGAATATAAAGTGGACCTGGGCTCTGTGGCTTTCGAAGTTTGGCATTGCCATTAATTGAAAAACGAAATGAATTCTCTCTTGTATTATTAACACTTATTTAATTTAAAATTCTGAGTCCTTTTTCCTCAAAATACTAAGCCGATTATATGGCCTGATGAACGAAGAGTGTCTTTCCGGACTTTATCAAAACATTTTTAAGATGATCAGAGGAAAAGGTGACCTAGGTCTAATTAGTATTGGTGCTTCGGAAACTGGCTGAGTTTCAACTGGATAACGAGAAAGTGAGTCCGCTACTTGGTTGGATGTACCTTTCCTATACTATATCTGGGAATCATACTGCTGTAGTTCCAGCACTCAGCGTCCTAGTCTTCCTGAAGGCTCTTTTAGTTTTAAAAGCCATTTCAGGGCTTGGTGATCAGTGATGGCGGTAAATTGGTGACCTTCTAAATAAAGGCGAAATTTCTTGACCGCCCACAAAAAGGCAAACAACTCCTTTCCGGTTACGGAAAATTTGAGCCCACTATCCGTTAAAAGTCGATTTGCAAAAACTATGATGTTAATCTTTCCACCCTTGCATTGGGTGAGACTAGCTCCAAGCCTGTCGTTACAAGCATCAACTTCAAATGGCTAGAGGGAAAAAGGGGCCAAGTCAGTACAATCAAATTTTTCAGGAGAGCACTTTTAAGATAAATTTCTTATACACCACATTATTATAAATTCCTAAAATTTTATAAACTAATTATAAATGTTCATTGGATAATTTTAAACCAAAGTATGTGAAAAAAAACCTCTCTTTCCCTTCATTTTATCAACTTGAAAAGCATTTTCACTAGTTAATACCAAAAAGAAGAGGGAAGAAGGGGTCTTTTACATTAAATGTTCATAGTTTCCTAACGTGATTTGAAAAGAGGGAATATTAAAAGCACTTTCTTATTAAAATCAATATTTTAATATGGTTGTTATGGACCTATTTACAATATTTTACTTCTTTTTTTCTTTTTTGTCACTGTATTTTAGGCTAGAGAAATATCTTTCAGCGGCAATGTTGGAGCAGAATTTTGAAAGTTCTCTTAGATCCTTATATTTTTCACTCGATACTGATAGTGCTTCTGAAAAAGAAAACTTGATTAGAGCTAGCTAAATTGTTTAAAACCATTTCAGAATTTTTTTAGGATATAAATTTTAAGTTAGTGAGACTTAAGACTTTTCTTACAGTGTTCACAAAAATAATACAGAAAAATTTTAGTTCCTCCACCATTAATGTTTAATCAATGCTTACCTTCATAAGATGGATCAGGGAGAGCAGTTGGTTCAACTGTAAATCTTTTTCTCCGTGGCAAAGTAATGACTGTTTGTTCCCAAGCTCCAGAAAAAGTGTTTCTATAGTACATAAGCCTTTCTGCTGTTTGAGTAAACTTAATTTCTCTCAATGGTCTTATTTTGATGGTTAGCTTCTTTGCATAGGTAAGGTTAAGAAATGCACTCCACTTCCGCCAAAATCTGTGATCTATTTCTTCAACGATGAACGGAGATGGTCGTTGTCTGCAATCTCTTATGTGCGGGGCCCACTCATAAGGCAGTTCAGCTCTAAAATTTTGCTTTATTAGGGCCATGTTCTTGTCATTTTCCATGTAGGAATGTCCCCTGATGGGGAACGTTACCTGTACTGATTTAAACCTCTTCTGCACATGTACCATGTAGTGCAGAAAACGAAATACTGTTGTATTTTTATTTTGTCCTCCGCAAGAATCTGCGAAGATATGCAGATTTTCAACGTTTTGAGGTAAATGAGTATTTAAAAAGTGGAATAACATCTGAGTAACATCGTCACTTCCCTTTTTACCCTCTGATTCTGGGTACAGATAAAATACACTTTTACTGTTACTTAAAGTGTGCACATTGAAACAGAACACTGATAGCTGTCTTTTATAGTAGAAAAAATATTTCATTGGTCAATGTGTTGACAATGTGTGTGTGTCAATTGTTCAATGTGACATCATTGGTTGTCACATTGGGGACACATAAATTTTTACCAAAATCGATGCATATTGCTTCAAAAGAATCTGTCCTTTAGGCAGCTAGTCTTGCTTTACGCTTTAAATCATAGAATTTTTCTGCTTTCAACTTGTGTAGTTTTAATTCCGTTTCTGCTGCCTTTATTTTAATTTCAACTTGTTTCCTTTCATCTTCAGTTGCAGCATTTTTTAAGTCATTTTCCAATGATTGTTTTTTAACATGCATTTGGTCACAAAAACTGCAGGTGTCCGTTCTGGGATAGCCAAAGGAAATATTGTAACATGTATTGAAAATATTTCTGTATGAGTCGATAGAAATTCCAACATTTGGGTTAGCCACTTTAAATAACTTGAACATTTTTGATACATTAAGGTCTTCTGGTAGATACTTCTTTTTAGAGTCCTTAAGACAATAGTGAGCTCCACGGCCATTGAATGATTCTATGTGTTCTTTTATGAGCCGCACATTTTCTTCGGATAGCTTATGTTTTCTGTTCAAATGTTTGCCTCGCTGGTCTTTAGGAGACATGCCAGTCATTTTTAAAGAGTTTATCAAGTACTCAATTTTTTTCTTTGAAACCCCATGAATTGCAGAAAATGCTTTCCTGCAGACATCAAATTCTGTAGCCACTCCTTGTATTATACCTCTAACTTTATATTTACATGATACATCCTTTAACTTAGCGTTTTCAATGCCAACCCTAGGCCTACGTTTTTGGACTGGTAAGATAGAAATCAAGCCACACAAGTAAGAGTTCTATTCATTTGTGTCCTCCAACATGTTAAATCTGTTAATTATACTATCTCTTACCTCAAAAGGTATTTTATCAAAGCATTTTTTTCTTGCATTTGCAATCGGATCCTTGTTCGTGACTCTGCACTCTGATTTTCTTCGCTACATCTCGCATTCTTCCGAATCCTTTTCTTTTCTTTGACGAACTTTGTACAAACACTCCACCACTATCACTTTCTTCTCCATCAAATTCATTCATTTTTAATTAAAGTTAATTACAATATTAGGCAACACTTTCTTGTAAACTGTAAACATATAACCTCTTTGCCAAACTAAACAGTAAACACTGACACTCGTGACACGTACGGGTACATCATTGTCAAAACAGCTGCTAGTATTGTCATGCAAAACACCAGGAAATATTATTGAAACCAATAAAATAAACGTATGTATGTTCAATCATGTTAATTAATATTTATAATGTATTTTAAAAAGGCTCTGTGAACTTAAAACGAGTTTTTACTTCGTGTAGTACGATTGTAGGAATCGTTAAGTTACTGACTTGACTCCTTCTTCCCCAGGACGCTCGGAACATGACCCCTTCTTCCCGCTAGGGCATTATTTTCAATCTATTATTTAATGGTGACTGGGCCCGTTTTTCCCTCAAAACTTTATATGAGTGTGATGTACTCAGCCAGGTCTACCACAATTCAACAATAACTAAATTTGTGAAAAAAAGTGACTTTGCCCCTTTTTCCCTCTAGCCCTTCAATGTAAACGGCACATCAAAATCAGGGCAAGTTAGTAAAGGGGCATTTGTTAAGCGGTTTTTACAAAGTTTGATAACAGATATTGGCACTTATGTATTTGACTTTGTAACGCTTACTTTTATTTTATATTATTATTTTTTATAGTAAAAATAATAGGGTAGGGTGGAATAGGTTAAGACTGAATAGGATAAAAGAACCAAACCAACTGTACAACATTTAAATTTCTAATAAGAAATAAAACCTCGTGAAATTGTGTGCGAGTTTTGTAAGTAAGATTTTAGCTTCAAGGTTGTTTTAAAGTTACCAGTTAGATTTACAGCCCAACTTACATATTTTAACAGAAATCCTTAATCATTTTTAACGGTCATCTCAAAGACATTATTGCTAGCATCGTTTTCAAAATATAATACTAAATAGTTGTAGTTGGTAATCATAGTCTTTACATGTTTTGATTCCTATCTAGTATTCTCTCATTCCTTAGATTTCTAGTGTAATAAAACTGCAATAACTACGACTCCTCGTTTATAAAACAATAAAAAAGCTGGTATTGTTTAGAAGGTATGATTTATTTTTAAGGACTTTATATATTAATAATTTGTATTTAAATTTATTTTCAAGTTGTAGTTCTATATAAATTATTTACCTGTTACTAAAAATTCTGAAACTTTTCTACTTCATTTAATGTTATTGTTGGTTTGAAAATAATGCGGTATCTTAGTCGACAGCAAAACTAAACCGGCTTCAACTTGTAACGAATGACTTCTCAAAGTTGTTCGACATCTGTCTACTCAGTTATTCGGATTACAAGTTTCAACTGTGCACAGTATATTTTATCGTCTTGATGGATCACTTCACGTTTTCTTAACAGTAGAGGAACGAAAAAAATCATGTACAAAACTTAATTTCTACATTGAACTTGATTTAAATCCGCAAACATGTTTTAAGGTATAATTTCTTTGAACTTTTCAACTTTTATTAATTATTGGATGGTAAAATTTACAGTCATTGAACAGTCAGTGAAATTGATAAATTATTAACAAATTAAAAGAACAGTTATAGTAGTTCTAAAATACCACACGATATAAATACAATCATGGGTTATATAACTAAAACAATCAAGATAATTGTTTCTGAAATAAAATTGGAAAAGGTGTAGTCTGTATATAACTAGTTTGATTGATCTGGACTGTAATATTGAATGTATGGAGTGAATATTTGCCATCGCACCCAAAGAGTACTTAAGGTGCAAGGGGTGAGGAATAAAACTACTTGAATTAAAAATACTCACCCAAATATACTACCAAGTTGAGAATTTAACATGAAAATGTAATATCCTACATTAATGAATCCATCTCAATAGAGTTCTCACAATTTCTAAACAATAAGAAAATCCTCAATACATCTAATACATTAATAGAGTTATTAAGATTTTTGTGCATAAAAGCGTTGATTTTCCGTCTAATGCATGGAAATAAAGGTTCATCTAGAAGAAATATCGCAAAAACTCCGTTATTTGTGGTAGGATCCTAACAAACGTGGTGGCATTGGATAGGTAATTTGATATTGCAACTTGTTTGTCTCTTGTAAACTATTTATAAAATTTATCGGTTTTGAGGTATTTGATTTAAAAACTTAAAATGACCACTATTTTGAAAAAAAAAAACACCTAGGAAAAAATAATTTTTCTTGAAAATGAACATTCATGTGATAAAGGTTCATAGCATATATGAACTTGATATAAATATTCGTTAAGGAAATAAAAATTATTTAGTATAAAAAACAAAATGGCGGATAACGGCTAAACAAAGTCAAAATCGAAAAAAGTTTTGACTTATTTTTGCATGTAGAATCTGAATCTGCATATCCAGCTTTGCTTTACTGAAATACCCTGTATGTAAAAGTCATAAAAAAGGGGGAAAAATACAAACAGGCTGTCAATCTTCCCTTGAAATTTCCACACCAACTGTTTATAATAAAAAAATTATCATTTCAGGATTCCAAAATTCTATAACCCTCCAAATAGAAAAACTTAATATACTTAGTTTAGAAAAATATATCTTAAAAATGTATTTAATTTATTCTACTAAAATTTAAAAGATGAGAAATTTTGGCATATCATAGTCATTACGCAAAAGTCGAAGTTTCAGTTCCGCTATTCCTGTGGTAATTAAAATTGTTCATAGCTAATCTCCCCAAAATATATATTTCTATTCGATAAACATTGGAATTTAGCTAACGCACACCGAACATTACCTTCATTATATCAAAACAAGGGATAAAATAGCACAATAATTGCCTTTTAAACAACATGGTGCCCTTTGCATTACATAAATTAATTTATTAATCATATAAACATTTAAGAAGATAGTCCTGCTGTAATGTGTATTCTTGCTAATGACAGTTTGTAACACTCGTGCCCATAATATTTTCATGGAGCACTGTTACATGACGACTTTTAGAAACAAATCTACAGTGGAAGTAAGATTCGGCGTGGCTCCGCTCAAAGGCGTTATTATCTCCTAGTATCAACATTTGCTAACGATTCGTTTCTGCACAGTAAATGTTTACCAGCTGCTTTAGTTATATTAATTTCAAAGTAATACCTCCAAACCTAAAAAAAAAATTAAAATCTTAGTAAAACTTTTCGTTCAACCGGGCACATTACATTGTAAAACTAATATATTATAATTACCATTATTATATCGTAATTGCATTATACTGTATTTTAGTTATATATCAACACATCATTATAGTACAATATATTATATTATATATCAGTTATCATTATATTACAATTATATCGTAAATTATTATACTACAATTACAAATCATCAAATGCTTCATATAAATTTATTTTCATCATACTGCACGTAGAACAGCCGTTTTCTGGCCTGTATTTAGTCCACAAAATTGGCGTTTTATGTAGCCTTTTAAAAGTGCACTGAAAAAACATCTGTTAAGTTTTTCCGTGAACTAACCTCAAAAGCTATTTTCCTTAAGCAAAAATCATAGTAAACAACATAGGCCAATGTAAACAAAAAACGACTTGCAGACTACAATTTTAATGCAAGATTTTGATATTTCTCTAATTCAACGTATATATCAGCTTTATTAAGGAATATTTAAATATTAAATATTTTAATAAATATCTAATATTTAAATAATTATTACTTTTTATTTGTATTTAAATATTTATATTTATTATTATATTTAAATAATAATTACTTAAATATTAAATATTTAAGGAGTGCTTAATCGCCATTTCCGAGCTCGGTCGGCTTCGCCTCGCTCGTAAAACGCGATTGCGCACAGAAAAAACCCACTTTCCGTCCTAGTGATGAAAACTACTATTTCAGTTTCATTATTGTATTATTGTACTTTGCATGATTATTGTACTTTGCATGATAACATTAGCCAGCATTAGCATGATAACATAATAAACATGATTGTTTCATACAGTGGACGTCACCGACAAGTCATGATTGTCTTGGTGAATCCAAATAATGTAAATATTTGTTGATTAATAAATAAATCTCTTATATTCCACGCTTACTTTACTTCTAAAAAGATATCAATTTATTCTATCCACACCTTTTGTCTGAGTAGGCCTACACGCAAATTGATGATGTGAGATACTAAGTGAGTGTTTCTAAAACCGAAATTTGATCAAAACATCTTGATTGCGAACGTTGTTGGGAACTACATAGGTTTATCTTCTTTCCTGATTGCCAATGACGTAACGACTAGGCTGCTCATCGTGTTTTCTACTTTTACCCTGGGATTATTTTCGGTACTTCAGTGCTCAGCTATTTTCCATATTCAATCCTACGTATATTGAAATTATGTCTAAACTTATTTACATAATATTCTTCATCTTCAATAGAAATTTATTTATTTCAATAGCTAAAAAACATATTTATTCATCAATGACATTGTAGCATATACGAATATGCTTAAACTTTTAAGTTTAAAGCTTCAAACGAATTTGGTTAAATGAGTCTGTTAAACAATTTAATACTTGATTACTTTCAAATAGTGATTGAAATCAACCGATTGCTCGACCAAACTTTTGATAATTAATATTATGTGAATGCAGTGCATTATTTCAATTCTTATGAGGATAATGCCCGGTAAGTATGTATAAGTATAATACAATGCAAGTATAAACAAGATTTCCTAAAATTATGATATATTGTCTTACACTCGAAGCAAACGTAATAAATATTCTTGAGTTGTTAGGAACGTAAACTTGCTAGTTACATTACTTTAGTATCAAATAAAAATAGTAGTTTTTGTTAGGTATTTCAACGGAGGACAGTCGCCTATATTTCTAGATTGCTAGTTGCGTTAAGCCTTTAAAAGCTTTTCAGGAAGACTCCCCATTTCACGAGGAATGGGAAGACTTTCGGATTACTTTTATCTTGTCATCCCTCAGACGATCCTAACAGAATGATCATACTTTTAGGAATATTCTTTTACAACATTCTTATCTTTACTTGAAACTAATGAATTATCCTTTGTAATTGTTATAAAACACATATTCCTAATATGTTTACCATTAAAAATGCGAAAATCTTTTTTAACACTTTATACAAAACAAACACTCGACTGTTCTACTGTTGCACTGTTGTTCTTGACTGTTCTAGTTTATTGTCATAAATAATAATAACCTTTACATCAGGCAGTTTTTCCATAACAACTAATTTGGTAGGTTTAAAGCGAATCTTTCTGATAGTTCAATTTATTTATTTATTTATTTATTCACGGCAAAGCCATTTACATTGTTTTACATGCAGTAACAGAGTGAGATAATCAAAAGTTCTTATACTAAGATTACTCTAACAATAACAAAATCAAAAACAAGATCAAGATAGCTAACAATTGCGAGTAATGAAATCATACGTGCTAATCTGTGTCAATACTATTTCATTGCTGAGGATTACCGATATCACAAGAGGAAGAAAACGATTAATGGAGTGATAATCTAACTAGATGCATAGAAAAACAGCAAGTCAACAACAATGGTAACTATGAATAATTTCAAGATACGGAATAAATATTATAACAATTATCAACAGTCATGCATAAATATCTAACAATAACAAAATAATATTATGACAGCTAATTATATATTAATAACAATAATAAGAGAAAATTCACGAATGATTTATAAGGTGTGTAATATTTGAAACTAAGTGGTTCACGTGTGGCTTCCTAACGGTAGTGAAGGTTGACAAGTCTCATGAATCTTCCAATTCTGTCGTAGAAGAAATCCACTTCAGAAGGCACCTCGTTCCCCAGTCTCTGCAGACGTACCATTGGGCTGTTCCTGAGGTATGATCTAGAATGATGGTGTCTGTAGAATAGTTCAACAGATCTAGTTCGATGGCCCGTTCTAAAATCTATAAGTTTGAGAAGTTCGGGACAGTCCACAACCGAATTAAGAAGCTTGTAAAGAAAACTCAGATCGTGTACAGATCTGCGGTTGGCTAAGGTTTGAAGATCAAGAATCTCAGCGATGTAGTCCAGTGGTACTTGACGATAGTTGAATCCCAAACGTGTTCCCACCACTCGAATAAACCTGTCTTGGACATTTTGTAGCATGCGTACGTGGCCAGATTGATATGGACTCCATACCACAGAACAGTAGTCAAGAATACTTCTGACTAGGCTACAATAAAGCGTTTTCAGTGCTGCAGGATCCTTGAAACCTCTTGTGAACCGTATAATAAAGCCTAGTGTTCGGTTCGCTCTGCTGATTATGTTGGTGATGTGAACATTGGGACTCAAATCATATGTAAACCAAATCACGAATTCCAAGATCACGAATCTCACTTTTTCGCTGAATAATCACACCATTAAGTGTGTAGTTGTATGTGGTGGGATTTTGGCATAGGTGAAAAGAAACTGTGAGACATTTCTTAGGATTCACTAGCATGCGTTTATCATTGCACCATTTCTCTATCCGGGTAACTGCACCCTGCATAACTTTACAGTCAGCCTCCGATGAAACAATGGAATATATCTTTAGATCGTCAGCAAAAAGAAGATAGTTTACGTCTCTCAGGTTCGTCCCGATATCATTGGCAAGGAATTTCATTTTTATTCCGCTAAAACATTATTATGTCCCACTGATCTTTAGGTTTCTACTAAAGCTGATATCTCTGGGGGTTATAACCTCAACCTCATAAGAGTGACACTTCCACCGTTTATCGCCCATCAATATTTGGTGCCCGCAAATGTTTGTCACCTTATTACATTTCACCCAGGATTTCACCAAACTTGGGTATGTACGTTGATCATTTTAGAATTACACGAATTTATTCAAAATTTGTAGCGCTGGTTGGTAAGATAATTTTACGTCTAAGTTCTTAGGTTGGTTAAATGCCACTGATGTTGTACCTATCCATTAAGCATCTGAAAAGAAACTCATGGACAGAACCGAAAAATGAATCCTTGAATCCAAATAGCAGTTGAGAGAAACACCGATCAACTTTAGCAGTAATTCAATTCAAGTTAGATGATTTTAACACTACTAACAACAAACAAACTTTGTGTCTTTAAAAAGAACATGTTTTACGAACATTCCAAATATCAATTGGAATTTATGTACCGGTTATCGAGGTATTTTTTTAGAGATTCAGAAGGCCCTGGAACCTTGAATTGCAGTTCATATTTTAAGTAGTTAGTGAAGTTGAAGAATAATACAACAGTTATCCGGAGGCAAATCAAAGCCAGAACAGCTAAACCAAAAAAATACACTGATATCAATTTATTAATGCATAAAGTCGAGTATTTAGCAGATTATTTTATAATTATATCGTTAAAATGAGAAAGCTATTAATGTTTTAATGTCGTTTTAGAAAGAAAGAAAGAATCCTCTTTTTGATTTATTTTAATGGATATTTTTAGTTTGATTAGCTTGGAAAATCGTTTTCACTTTGAACAATTTGGCGTGATCAAGGAACTGGCCGGTCAGTTGATTTCGAATGGTCACAGGTCTCGCCTTTGAATCCAAAAGTTGAAAGTTCGATCATGAGAAAAGTTATTAGCTTCGATACTGGACTCTTGTCCAGAATGGTCATTTGTCATTGTTAAATTTATTAATGATGCAATCTACCAACAGGTTTATATTAAACAATAAAAATACAGAGGTTTTGACGTTTCTTCTTCAAAACAATATAAAATGCCGCTAGTGTCCATATTTACAAAATAAAAACAAAATAATAAAAAATATCATGAATTTGATACGCGAAATATTGCAACTTTTTTTATAGAAAGCTTTTCTTACAAAATATGTTTGTTTAAAATAGTATTGTTATATATTTAAACAACTAAAGAGATTGCAAACCCGAGAAGGGATAAGCCGTATATCGTAGCTAACCATAAAACGTCGGATATGTTAAGCACGGGACTCTAAGCACCGATTAGTTGCACTGTAAATTTAAATGCAAGCTTCAGAGTAGCCCTTGAGTGAAAACGTATTGTTACTAAGTCAACTAGTTTTATTTGCAATCTTTTGGAATTGCTTGAAAGAATTACTTTAAATGTTTTACGTTCCCAATTATTTCAACATTTTACTTATAATTGTAGCCAATCAGATTATTATTTAAAGTAGAATTTATTATTATAAATACAGTATTAGTTAATTGAGTATTGGAAGAGAATGACATTAAACCAATTAATCCAAACTCACTATCTCAAATGCGAATATATGAGCTTAAACAGTGTGGGAAAAAGCCTGTAAACGTTATATTATCTTTATAATCAACTATGCAGCAAAACTAAAAATTTGCAAATTGATTTAGGGTCTTAAAGTCTATTTCCCAAAACGATTCTTAAACTTGAACCTCCAAGGGGGACGGTCCACAAGGAGTCAGAATAAAATCTTATATGTAAGCAGTCGATACGTTGATCAAATTATGGGTCTCTATTAATTAAGAACAATGCATCAAACCCGGCCTTAAAGGGACGACCGAGTAAAAAATGACAGGTGCATTATAATCATATTGAAGTAAACAAAAAATGTAATAGCTCCCGGTACACTCGGCTTCTTGAGGTCGGGATTGTAACAAATTTCTCAGAATGCAAAGTCCTATAAAATTATGTATCATGTGACGTATTGCAGCTTCCCTGACGACTCCCTTTAGGGACGTTATTTTGAGAAAGTCTCGGGAAAAGTTGTATTAGCCTTCGTCATATGATACATACTCGTATATTCAAAGGGCTTTGCATTACGAGCAGAATAAACTCTAATCTCTTGATCTTTGCGGACTACTTTTAAGCTATTTAAGAGAAAAAGATTTACATTTTAAGACCTTTGGTATACCTTCTGATGTATTAGAGCCAGGAAGTTGTATTATCTGTTAAAATTATAGTTAAAGTATAATTTAATTTCGTATAGTTTTATTCCTAAGCACCTGAGATCGCTTCTTTAACACATTAGTGTAAGCCCAGTTGTCACCCATCAACGTGTAGCGAGGCTGCCTGACGAGGCCCGCATACTGATGAGATCTCCCGTCTCCACGTAGCTCAATACAAGGTTACAATCATTACTCATATCCAAGGTTTAAAGATTTTGTTTCGAATCATCTTAAAGTTTCCACTGAACAATTTATCGAACACTATTTCTATTCTTTAATTATCTATTATATTTTATTAAATTAGACTTGTTTTGCTAAACTCTTTTACCATCCGACCACCCCAATCAAACCCTTAACCTTTTGAACCAAAGTATAATAATTCTTAATTTAGGTGGGATAACCAAACTTAAAGTAAAAACAATATGCACGTTTACTCATAATAATTTAGCGTTTTAAAATAGGTCTGGGGCAGCGGTCAAAGTCAATTGGTGTAAATCCCCCATCTCCAAATCGCTACTTTTTAATTGCCTCTCTAACATTGACAACTTCAAGATTGAATTTTTATTTTAATGACATCTAAAAAGTTATGGAGGTGGAAGTTAAATTCTAATATGAATTACTTTCATTGAACATACATGTTTAGGGTCGACCTAAAGTTCTTCACAATTAAAGTTGTACTCTCTTCTATTTACCGGCTGGTTTCCTACTTATTACATAGTACTGCAATGTGTTGCTAACAGCCAATAATATGAGATTGATATTTTAACATAAAATACGCTTAAACTGCACATAAGTAATACACTTGCCTAAATATGGTAAGTATTCAGGCTTGTTTTTTATCATAAAAATGTGGTTATCCGTTTCATTTAACAAATAAACAACGAAATCCAAAATTTTCTACATTTGTAGAATATGTTTCTTGAATTTTACAAAGTAAAACCTAAACTGCCATGAGCTAAATTACATATAAAATCCTTAACTTGTGAGGACATCATTCCATTAACTCAACATCACATAAAAAATTGATTTCTAATTTAGAAAATGTGTTGTTTCAATAGGAATTGATGCATTATTAAACAGGTAATTTTTATTACTGTATAAATTATACATTGAATGTGATTTCCAGTATATTAACACCAGCTAATGATTAAATACCCTAAGGCCAGCCCCAATATCACGATATAGCACCTGCACTAATGTAGCAATAGTTTCTGTCAATCCCATACTTTCTGTCTACAATAATATTTCCATATGTGCATTTTATCTATTTATCAACGGCAATCGCCATATTTACAGATAATAGCACAGAACAATAGAACAAGATGGCTTACAAAATATAACACGGTATGATGCCAAGCAAATAATTTAGAATTTACAGACTAAGGCAGTGATAATAATAACAACTTTAATAATAATAACTTTCTTGTACAATACGTCCGTGGTATAATTGAGGTAGGTGGTAAGAGAATGCATTCCTGAATCATTTAACTTTTTTTAAATAATACTGGGGACAGTTAAATCATTTTTAGGGAAACCCAACTATTTCATTCATATGATTTATTTGTCTATAATCTGACGCGAAACCTAGTACATACGGACACGTCTACACACACACACACACACACACACACACACAGATTTATAGCATTTAACATAACTTAAATTTAAGTATTAATTTTAGCAAACTATGGATAGTTCCATTGACTTGTAAGTTACATAGCCGTAGAGTTTAGAACGAACATTCAAAGAACAGGTGTATCTTTCAAAAGAATAAATATCGAAGTTATCCCCTATAGCCTAAACAAACTTTCGAACCAGGTTGGGTGAGCGGAAAACTTAGGAAAGTCGTCCATTAAAAGTTAGGACGGCCTTCAATCAAAAGAACCTGACCAGCACTGTATTTGATTAAGCACTTTACCACTTAAGTTCGATATTCGATATTAATATAAAAAAAAAACATTTGATACTTATTTTTCATTTCTTCTAATCATATTAAAGTTTGGTATAATTGACCCGTTATATTGACCAGTTTTGGTATATTAGAGACCACACACATTATTTGGGAGTCACTTTAGATCGGTCTCTCACGTTTAAAAGCCACTTACGAAAAACGGCAGCTAAGGTGAGAACCAGGACAAACATTGTCCATCACCTTGCTGGCTCCACATGGGGAGTTAAGGCACAAGTTCTGCGAACCACTGCTCTGTCATTGGTATATTCAACTGCTGAGTACTGCGCTCCCGTGTGGTTAAATAGTGTGCACGTTAGAGAATAGAGTACTAAAGCATTAGTTTCTATCCCATGTGACTTGAATTAATACTAAATTCGTTTACCTAGGGATAACTTTTTCCACGGGACTAAAGTTAGCTACTTAAGAATAACATTAAAAGGGAGATCAAGAAGTGCATGGGTGATAGTAAAATGTTAATGATATTCGTTTCGTTATTCTTTGTTCACTAATACCGTCTGTCACGTCAGCTGTTTTGTAAGCATTTGATTTGCCAACAGTTTGCTTTAGTCGTCAGTTAAGTTGTTTTGAAATGGAATGTGGTGTGAATAGCTAATGATTTATGGTGTGATATTAAAGAATTATTAGTTTTACTCCGCCTAACATTAAATGAGAGGCAGAAAATGTGGCATCAAATTTCTCGAGCTCAGTTTTACAACACTTTAATAGTTTAACTGTTAATGACTATTTTCAGAAGGGATATAAGGTTAAAATGTGTTATGTGTTATTTTTAAGCGAGAATTTCGACTAGGCCTGAATTATGTTTTGTTCTTTCTGTTGAGTTCTGTAAAATTGATATATCCTAGTTTGTGAGTGTGTGTGTTTTTTAAGTTAATGTGACTAAAGCTTGTCGGAGCAAAGGACCATATAAACCTAAAATTGTTATTGATATGTAGGCCTAGTTATTTGTTATTCGTGTAGGTAGAAGAAAAATTTTGTGTGCATCTAGGGGGGTTTCTACCTCAGGAAACAACAGTTCCCCTTCAGGGAGAAAAAGTTTTATTTTAGTCCCTAGAAGTACAAATAACCATAATAGTTAAAGCTGTTTATTTTCTTACGCTACTTTTAAGGGTTTGTAAATTAAAACTCACCAAATTGATGAAGGCCTGTAGATGTCAAATATTTTTCTTATATACATATATTTTTTTATTTATGTAGATGTCTAAATATATTTTTCAAATATATTTAGACCGGTTTCGAATCAACTACGATTCATCATCAGTCTGTTCATTACCTAAGACTTGTTTTAATTTTTTCACTCATTAGTAGTTGTCGAGAGTTAAAATTCAATGTTCACAATTAAATAAATAAATAAATAAATAGTCACTAACACATATGCCTACACATTTACACTTAACATTCCCATGTTGACTCCCACACATGTCATTTTTTCCGCGCTGTACGAATCCGCTAGATTAACCACCAGATCATAAGAGTTTGGAGCAAAGATTCCCAATGCAAATTTTAGTTGGTGTATGAATTTATGTGTGTGTTTTAATACACTATTTGTGTGTGTTCTATTTTACTGTTGTGACTTAGCTTCGACTTAGTTTTGCATATATTCAGTCCGTTCCACACCGTATGCGCACAATAAGCGTCTTACTAGTATTTATAACAGAAGATTCTTTGTTGCAGTTGATAATTCTATGAATATTTCCTGGTACTTTGAAACTTGCAAACAAAAGACATTATCTGAATGTATCCTTAGGTTCTGGCAACTTTTATACCTTTTAATTGTTCTAGATGATGTGAGATATACGTTAAAGTATATTAATTTTATTTCTATATTTGTTACGTGTTTGGGAAAAATTAACCGGATGTCTCATAAACTGCTTGACTTATTAAGGTGTGTTGATGGTTATGAATTGAAAGTACATTCAATATTTCCAGAATCAATTACCTATCACCTCAGTAAATTTATTAAGATAATGGACATACTGTGATCATTTTAACTTCTTTTTACATGAATTGTTTCATAGTTTAAAATTTACATAAGACACATTAATATATATGTATTTTCCTCACTGAAGTAGGCAAACAAAGTAGTTTCTATGAACATATTTTTAACCATAAAAGAGTGTTGTTCATTAGTTTATTTTTTAAATTTAGATTCTATAATGCTTTGAAACTAACTATTTCATATGACACTATCAGAAGAAGTTTGTTGCCTAGTGGTCAGTGTCGGTAGCTATATTGGGTGACCGCGGCAGACACGTCCCCGAAGGCTATTTACATGTAAAGTGTCGCATCATGCATATTTAGGGGCTGATCGGGGTAACTTCAACACGATATTCCTATTGGATGGTAATTTATTGTCAACTTTCGAAATTAAATACGGATTTTAATGTTATAGAATTTTATGAATGTCAATTAAAACTTTGGAGGTGTTAAAAAAATACTGGTTTAGCGATCATATAAAAGTGTGCACGTTTAATGTTCATAAAAAGGTTATACTTGTTTTATTTTTAGAGATAAAATCATTCAATTTAATGTAATATTGTTCCTAAGATGCCTTTAACTAGTATAAGAATAATTGTACCTTAGTTGAGCCTCTTAACGATAGGTTCAATATTTTCTAATTTCACATAATATTTGCTGTGATGGCAGAAAGTTTATCGTTAAAATATTTATTGATGTTCTTGTTATCAATGAACATTAAATTAATAAATAGTGTTCGTTTTATTTTTGTACTGTATTTCTTTATAATAAAGATATGTTTTGATTTGATTCAACCACTCGATATTATTGACTATACCGACCACCCAAACATCCCTTTTAAAATCTACCAATCTATCAGGAATTTCAATTTACAGGGTGCACCAGAAGTAACCTATCCAGACCGGTAGTCAATAGTTGTAAATATAAACCTCTACTTCTTGTGGTATTTTTGCATTCAACAATAAAAAAATTGTACTTCCAAACGACTTTACAATTTCCTAATTGGTATCCCTAATACTAATGGTTTAATAGATATAGAGAAGTTTGATTTTCCCTTATCACTAATATGGGGAAAACTCATATCGATTGTCTCTGAAACCTTTACTAAAAAAAATTATTAAATTAAAACAGCCCAAGTATAAAGTATAGTTTCTTAGAACCTCATTTTAAATAATATTCCGTCATAAAATATCGGTTATCCTGTTATTTATTTTCCATACATTTTTAATAATCTCCTCAATATTTTAAATTTAGTTTTTAAACGTAAAAAAAACAAAAAAAAAACAAAAAAAACCTATAACAAATCTATTAATTTATGATGAAAAGTATTTTAAAGGAGAGTCCGTCTTGGACTCTTCTTTTGAATACTTTTCATCATAAATGATTTTTTATGCTAGGTCTTGTTTGTTTATTTTAAAATATTCAGAGATAATGGATATTAATTTTACCAACGATTTTTATTTCGTAGTAAATTTGTTATTCTGTTGATACAGTTGTGATTTTTTCACACTAATTTCAAATTGTTCTCCATCTCATAAAATATTTATCACTCTTTAACAGGCAACGGAAGTTTATTGGAACGATGAACATTGATAATAGTAGGAAAACTCTCGGTTCACAAGTGTGAAATCGCAACGCCAGCGCTGGCTAATGATTTATAGAGCCGCTACAGTGAAGGGGAGGGGAAGGGGGGGGTTCTTCATTATCGGCTGCCTCTTGTATTTTAATATTGTATAAAAGTATACAACATGTGCATAAATTAGAAAATATACCAAAATTCCATTTGAAAGTCGCTGAGTACCCATGTCTGCTGCGACGGGGGTATTTATTATTCATAAGTGCAAACAAATAATGATAAATTATTCCATTTGTAATGTATGTCTTATTCAGAACTCAAAGTTTGTTTGTTCCAGACCGCGAGTTGCCACGGTGCTTGGTAAAATATCAAATCAAATCAAATATATTTATTCCACAAGAAAAATCAGTACAGTGTAGGCCTACACATGATATAAATTAAAGGAATTAATTTCCACATAGACTATTGGTCTGTGAGTGGAAATGGACCAGTCAGTCTCTTCACTGCTTAACTACACATGATGTTTGTATTGATAAAATAAAAATACATTTTTCTAAAAGTTGAATACATTATATAAAAACTATAAATATATGTATATATATATATATATATATATATATATATATATATATATATATATATTGTTATTTATTTAATAATACATCAGAGCTAATTTTAGGAATATACAGTATTATGAATAAATTATAAATAAACTTTGACATTGTGTAAAAAACTATGTAGGTATTTGGTAATGTACAAAGGTATTAAAGGAACAGAATATTCACAACCAGCAGCAAGTTTTAGTTAGGATAGTCATTCAGTTTACTAGTCATAAATAAATTACGTCTAAGAAATAATAAGTTGTAACGAATCATTACATGTGAAATTTCTCAGCATGAGATTTCATTGAGGCAGTATCAAATTAATTATTGGTTCTGTTTCAACTTGTTTATTTTGATTATTGACATTTTAATGTTGATAATGGAAGCAAATATAAATACATGACAATGGTTTCAAGGGAATAACAAATGTACCTGCAATGAACTTTAATCTGTAGCAATTTACGCAATAATAATTGTTTTCAGCTTCACGTAATTAAATCGTGTGTTTGTTGGAGCGGCAGTTGCTTCGATTAGATTGTGTTTGATCGGCGTTTAACAACAGGATTAATTTCCTGTCCCCTTTGCAATTCGTGTAATTTTAAAATAAATAATCAGAGAGATTTCCAATTTACTCTAATAGTTATTTGTTTTTTAAGGGAGTTGAGTCTCCGGTTGGCAGAGACCTTTACTCCAAAAATCCACCACCCGAAATCCCCCCCCCCACCCGAAAATCCCACATAAAATATAAAAAAAAGTTGATAAGCACTCAACAACCGATATCGCTACCCATAGTTTTCGTTACTCTGAACGTCCATCGTTGCCAGCTTACATCCATAATTGGCACATATAAATTTATATATTGTTTGATAAATAAAGATTTGTTGAACTTTGAACAACTGTAGAGAAGATAGATTAATAACAGCTTCTTTTTATATTTTCCGAATTTGGTTTAGCACGTATCCAAAACCTTTAAATGAACCCTCTATATTAATCTGAACCTACACATATATCTAGATCTGTCCTAATTCTAAAGCTTTTAATATATTGCTCAAACATCTCACATAAAGAAGTGCAAAACTAAAGGCAGCGACCCTACTGGACTGATTTACTCACGGTTGGTACCAAATGAAAGGTAATTGTCCGTATTTTCCCCATTTTGCTTCGATTTCAGAAATTAACACAAAAACTTTTCTAGAAGTGTAAATTAAAATTCGTATGGCAATTTAACATGGAGTAAAAGTTTAATATTTTTTCGAGTGATACTCTGGAGTTCTGTTGGGCCGATTAACATGAGGATTGTGATAAAGATAGGATATTAACTCTTTATTTGCACACTTGCCCGAAAATTTTTATAATATTTAATTTAATATTTAAAAAACATATAATAATTTATATTCATATATTGTGTGTAGGCCTACTATTCAGCTACATATATAACACACTGAAAAGCTTGTTATAAAAAAGCACAAGTTTAACTATCATAACATGATTTTTTATTTGGTGATTTGCTCCATTTAAGAAGGATAATGACATGGTGGAAAAAAGAAGGTGTATGCATTTGAATATTCCAGTATTAATGCCTTCAACGGCGGCAATCGTTACTTCACCTTTTGACTACATCTGGGATTTTTAACATTGAATCTTATGGAGTTTACCATTACTTTTTTGCTGTAACTAGATTTTCTCTGGGCCTCTGCGTAAAACTATTTCAATACGCTTAATACACATTGGTGTAATCTGTATAAAAGTCTTCATATAATTATTATGCTGACATAATCAGTATTAGGATAAATAACATGAAAGAATAGTAATTATTTAACAGTTAGAACAGAAGCAAGTTAACCTGTAGTTGCGTCAAACAAAGGTAATATTTCAGGGCACTATGTAATACCAGGTAGGGGTATTATTATGCAAGACAAAAGCCAGGTCTAGCTAAAGATAAACCATTGCAATTAAACAGAACAGAGAAGGTAAGCGCAACTGCCGCTGCAGCATCACTAGGCTGATACAACATGGCTGTGTGGCTTACGATCTGGGCTGGGCCGTATTATGCAAAATAGCACGTATTTTTATAGGAAAAACCTTGTAATTAGTGTAACATGAATAAGGCTGAATGGATAACTAGATACACTTTATTAAAATTATACTTTTAAAACCTAGCTTAACGTATTTCTGCTTGATTTGAGATTCATCCATGTAGACATTGTAATTGATAATTTTCTGTTGACTTGTCAACATATAACAATAATGCTTCTTGGTTTTATTGACACTTGAGGCAATAATATTATGTGTTTGTTTACCTCTCACGAGCGGGTAGCTCCACTGGCTATTTTATGATCGAGGAAAAATAATAGCTATTTTTGAGACGCAGGTAAAGTCATATATACTTTATAGATCCCGGTTAATAAGGAAAAATCCTTTGTGACAACTGTTAAAATATTGCCGTATCCAGGTTTTACAAGTAATGTAAAATAAATGGTAAAATATTAGTATTGTGAGTAGGGTAATTAACTGTAGCCTATACAATTTTGATAATCTCAGATCGTGATAAACGAATAAAGAATAGAAAAGCCATTCATTTAAAGTGAAAAATCTTTCAAACACTATTAGCAAAAGCTCTATAATTTTTCTGCGTAGATTTTTAACAATTTAAATTTTTTTAAACTTGGTCGAATGTAGATCAACGTCTTTTAAAATGTTCTCATTTATGCCTTTTATTAATGAAATTTATAAAGTAAAAGTAACAAAATGGATTAACATCGATACTGAAGAAAAGTTTTTTAAGGTTTGAGAGAGAACTTTCATTAGGATTTATCGAAACAGGTAATCCCAAGGATTCAGTGTAAATTGAGTTTTCTCTGCCAGAAAAGGAGTCTTAAGTGATATAAAAATTTCTCTTAACACATTTCATTATGCCTAAAAGTAGGAAAAAGTATATTTGAATTCGAAGAATTAAATTGATATTTAATATTTAAATATTTAATAAATTTTTAATATTTAATATTTTAATATTTGGTTGCTATTGATTATAAAATACCGAAAATAGTTTGTCTATACCAATGCATTACATTGATTAATTTAATCGTTAAAATATTTAACCATAAGAGTGTACAGCCAGCAAATTATTTTTTATCTATCTATTTATTTAGTTATATTTTAGCACTCCACTCAATAAAAGTTAAAAGATTATAATTTTTATTACTATATTCCTAAGTTTTAGTCCTATTTTCATGTATAGTAAGTAAGCATTTTCTGTTACCTGTTTAACATTAAGTTTAAATTATTCATATATATTATTCATATATTTGTTTAAACATCCCAAGGAGCATGAGATTATATTGACTCAGCCCCCGCGCACAAGATTTGCCCCATGCGGGGACTTTTCCACGATTTAAAAATTTCATGTAATAAAATTGTAATCTATTGTTGGAATAAATTCTTTTGAATTGAATTGAATAGAAAATTGATTTTTTGGCACATATTAAAATAAAAATTAGGTATGAAGATTAAGACGCAGGTGCACTCTATTTGTAAAACTACCAAATTGATAATTATTTGGAAATTATTAAAATAATTATTTGAACTATAAAAACAAATTGATTCATGTTTTAACTATCGGTGGGGTATTATGGGGATTGGTACAATTAAAAGGACAAAAAGTAAATTGAAAAAAATAACCCTTGCAGTCTTGAGTAGTCGTTTTAAAAATAAAATTTATTCTAAAATAAACATTTTTAATTATAAGAAAATTTTGATCATGCTGGACATTCATTTTAAACATATTACTGACTACAAATAGCTTGACCAAGTCACTCATGAAAATGAAAACATTGCAAGAAACCTTTATACCGTAACACATCGGGCAGGTAATCCTGGGGGATTGTGTTGAAATTGAGTTACCTCAGTGAGTGCCTGCACTGCCTGCAAACAAATAACAATTACCTGATCCAACTTTACTGCACTACAGGCCAATGGGCGGAGTGAATAAAAACGAGTAAAAGCGTTTACTTGTCTTGACTTTTCATAATTCGAGTATTTACTTCAACTGAAGTGAATAAGCACGAGTATTTACTTGTACTTTTAAGTAAAGCCTTGCCAAGGAAGTAAATACTCGAATACCCACTGAAACCTATAAAACTAGTGTGAATAATCACAAGTAAATACTTTGTCCAAAGAGTAAATACTCGTGATTTTACAAGTTACCTCCAACCCAGGCTTGCTTGTGTTTACTCGTGCAAAAACAGCACTACAGCTGTGCTGTTCCCTAGCAGGCACTTCCAAAAACAGGCTAAGTGGAAACTTTTTTGCTACTAGTGCTGGATTGTAGCACTAGTTATTTAATCAGAATATTTTTTTATATTATAATTGATTTTTATATAAAACACGCTGATGTGAGTTGAGCAAATTAAAAAATGTCACACCATCGACCATTTTTATAAAATTTGATTTCTTGGCTACATTCTAAAGTAGATTAATAATTTTCTTTCAATGTTTGCTTGGATAATCGTTTTATATATATATTACTATATATATATAATATATAATATATATATATATATATATATATATATTATATATATATTAAATATTTAATTAATTGTTTGAAAAAATAATTTGTTTGAAAATCTAAGTGACATACAGACAAATGGGCATATTTTAAAGAAATAAGCTGGAAGTATTTACTTGTCTAAAGTTTACTTGCTATGAAAAGAGTAAATACTTGCAAGTATACCCACAGAGAAGCGAGTATACCCACTTTGTGGGAAGTATTTACTAACAAGTAAAGTGTAGCTTTTATTCACAAGACTTTACTTGCAGGTATGAATACTTGCAAGTATTTACTTGCAAGTAAATACTTCCTGTACTTGTTTTTATTCACTCCGCCCCAGTAATAAATCTTCGTGATATCCAATAACGCTATTGGGATTAAACAGTTAATTCGGTCCAACCAAACATATTTGATTTTTTCTATTTATTTCATGGCACATTATTTTATAATTTGGAATTAAATTGCTTCATCAAAAAAAAGCTAAGGAAAAAATGTTATTTAAGAAAATTACTGTACTTTACTATATACGGTACCTAACTCACATCGCAGATTTGGAACCCACTGTTCTGTCAAGATGCAATTTTATGAATAAAATTATTACATTTCTACTACAAAGTGAAGTCACAAATATTTGGAATATAAAAGTAATCATAATTTACAGCAAACCGGATAATGTATATTATAAAAAAAAATAATAAATAAAAAAAATAGATATTGAAGTGGGCTTTGTTCAGCTTTTGATTATGCAGTATTACTAAAATTACTGGAAGCTTGGTATAAATCTTTTCAATTAACTATTAGAATATTTATTTATTAAATATTTAGTATAAGAATTATGATGTTCGCATGGTTTCTAATTACCCATGACAATGTGTATTTTCACATGACAATTTCAAAGAGATAATCCATATTTTTTATCAATGACATAAAGCCCTTATTAGCAGTGATTATGAAGACATTTCTATTATTTATTTCACATATTCAGTGGCAACGAGTCTCTCCATTTATCGAGCCCATGTTCTATTGTACTTGGCCTTTCCAGTGTTAATAGTTATCAGCTTTGACCCTCTAACTTCACAGTCTCAAAGGATCAATAGTGACTGCTGATTGGCTGTGATTCGTCAAATGACTGGCAATTGGTAGATAATTAGAACTTCACAGGTTGGCATCATTAGTAAAAGTGGTGTAAAATATTGATACTTAAATTGCAAAGCTATATACTTTGTCATTCAATTCAAAATGTGAAATAACATAAAAAGAGTATAAAGTTAATTGAAGTTAATTTTTTATTTTACTTAGTGTCAGTAAATGATGGTTTTTTTATAATTGAGATATAAAATTAAAGAGTAAAAATCTTTAGGGTTTTTTGTTTTGCAGGGATAGTAGTTTATAATGGAATCGTTATTTTTATCCCAACAGTTCAGTTATGTTTATTATTGGTCCAACAGTATCGAACAAAATGTATGAAGGAGTAGAAGGAAGTTAGGGCTTATTATAGCACACTCATAAGAAGAAGGGGCTTGTTAAAATACCAACCATGAGAGATATTTTGAAGACAAACTTAAACTAAACTTGAAGTGCGAAGATAAACTTGCAGAGGGCTCTTGGCTTCCGACTACTAAGCGCATTATTTTGCAACTCTCATGTTAGTTTTAACTAAATGTAAACAAAGTACTTCACTAATGCATTTAAGTCTAAGAAAAAAGTGAATGTTTAATTTGCATACTTGAAATATTCAAGGGATATGTTTAGGTTCATCCTACAATGCGTTAGGTTGTCTGCAACTATAAACTCGATAAACTAAAAATATATTTGATCTATAAGAAATATTTTATACATCTTATTTACTTTCAAGGGGCCTTTTCAAAAGATGAGATTAAAATATCTTACTTAAAACACTCTTCCTTATTAGTATTTTCAAAAATATGAATGCTATAGATTCTCTTTCTTTTTTAGATAGGCCTATTAATATTCTGAATCATACTGGGGGCTCTTTCTTTCTTGTGTTTAATTGTTTTTATTTCTTATTTAAGTCTGTTCTTTGTTCTTGATAACAGGCTTATATTTTTTAAATTAAATAAGAACAATTACCGATTAATGGATTAATTCAGTAGGAAAATTATGAGCATAAACCCCGCTTGTAAGTACAGTACGAGCAAGCCAAGAGGTTTCCGCAAGTCAGCAAGGTGTCGCCGTCATGCTTTGTACCTCTCCTTTTAAGTCTATTGTCGCTTTGTGTTGTCGGAAGTCTGTTTTGTGGCATCTTAGTGCTTATCAGTTAAGATTCCTTTTGAGGAGTTTCACTTAGACAAAACTTGAATAAAATGAATCTTGCTCAGGTAATAAGTAACGTCAATTAAATTATTTTATGAGACAAATATAACATTACACGCCTTAACGAAATTAAAAAAAAACTAAATAATAAATAAATAAATTATAATAGTTATGAGAATTGAATCAATGCCTAACGAACAAAATACTTAAATCAAAGTATGGGTATACCATTGGTTTATATTTACATTGTTTGTTTTAAAAAGTGGACGTTACTGAAAAACGTAATTATTACAAGTTTTTACTCATTTAATATTTAAATGGGAATAATTGGATGTTTAATTTTTATTCATTTTGTTATTGTAAAATTAACACTCTTTTATGCTTGAATATCCTTTTTGAACCAAAGTTTAAATAAATAAAATATTAAAAAATAAATAAATTACTTAAAAATCTTTTTTAGCTGCGTTTTAATATTTAATTTATTCCCTATTTCCCTTTATTTTTTTTAGGAAGAATGAAAGTAAGGGAAGATAAATGTCTTTCTTGTGTAAAACCTGGTTAAGGGAGGGGATGGGATGAAAAATTGCTTAGGTACTAACGCAGACTGCTTCCAAGCAAAACTTAGAAACTTGAGAAAATGATTTAAAATAATGACATAGCCTTATATAGGAAGAAATCAATTAATCTTAACTATTCGGATTTTTTTATTTACATTAAAAACTGAGAGTTAATCACAATGCTTCATGAAATATTATGCATCCTTAAGGTGAGCTATCAAAAATCATTCATTGTTTTTATGAGTTTTTATTAAGTTACTTGTTATTATTTTAACGACATTTAAAAAAAATTAGGTAGGTTAATTATTAAATCAATGTTTTTTAACATCATGAGCTCAGAGTGAGGGTAATAAATCTTTTTGTAAAACAAACCATAATTATGAAAACTATGGCACATGAAAAGTACAACATGAATCAAAAATTATAGCCTTACTAATAAATGCATATTGTAACCCTACAAGCAATTTATAGTATAATTTTGTATTATTAATACAACGAGATGCAGAATAAATTATTTTGGGTGAAATATACTTGCAAATATGTATTCTCGGTTGGTGGTTTTTAAGTGACGGGTCAGTATCTGAATAAAACAAAAGCCACGGAAATATTTGAGGCAAGTTATTTCGAGACAAAACTTCCACTTCAGACTTGGTTCTTTTTCTTTTGGCCACCGATCATAAAACAACGATTATAAAACGATACTCAAAACCTTTGTTAAATTCAATCAAATTTAAGATATACATTAAAACACCATTTGATATTTAAATAACTTCACGTTTTTAAAAACTACGGGTTGGTTGTCAAAGTTTACAGACAGAATGTAAGAAGAGAAAAGTTATGTTTTTGAAATACAAAACTACGCAGGTACTAGATGATATCCAGGTCAGAAAAGCAAAACGTGTGTGTCGTGTCTCTAGGGTCCGCGTCAAAATTGAATTTTCTGGACAAAGACTCGCTTGCCTTCTCTTCACTGGCTATTATCCCTCCCCGTCTTATCCGAATGACTCTACTTCTACTTCTTAAATATAAATCAATTTGTCATTGCCCAGCCCCTATATAAATACCCAATTTAGGGCATTTTTTTATCCAATTGTTCCCTAGATTATATAGAAGTCTCTTTCGTAAAAGTATTGAATTATTATGTGGTAATCACGTTAATCGTAATTATAATTTAAGTTTTATTTATTACAAAAAATAATCTTATTTTTCAATTTCCAAATGATTATTTAAGTTCGTAAATTCCATTAATTGAATTTCACATTTTCAATAAATTTTCAATAAATTAATTCCTTTTTTATCACACCTTTTTTGGCCTCCGAGCCGGATTGATAAGTGATTCAGTCCTTTGGAACATTGTCCAGTGCATAATTTTCATTGTTTCCCCTTGGGACAGTGGTTTTCCCAACGGGTAGGCGACCTTCCCCTAGTAACAAGAAATTAATCCTTCTGCCCTGCCCTTGCCCTAGGAAAATTTTTCTTCCCAGGCTACCACAGGACAGGAAGATTAATTTTTTACACATTTAGGGGGGGGTGTTCTCTCAGCTTACTAGAAAAATATAAATTGGAAAGTAAATAAAATTTTTGCCTAAAATTATATTTTTTATTTTATTTATGTTACTCTCAGATAAACGAATGACTCATAGCAGCGATGAATCACAGGCTATATAGTTAATGGTGAATTTAAAATATTAACTTAGGTGAATACTATGTTTTGAAAAATGATTACTTTTAAGTTAGATTGGGGGGTCTGGTATGTACATGTATTGGAATAATAGTAGTTGTATTGGGTACCGCAGAGAAATTCCGCTTGGTGACTATACCGGCGGTACAACTGTCACCTATCTAAATATACTTATACAGTTGCATATAGATACCTGGAAGGTGTTTACATGAGATACTTGAAGATTGCATGATACTCGATATATTTATGGACGTTACCAGGAAATACCGATACCGCGAGAAATATATAGTTAAGAATTCGGGGTTTTCAGTGAATTTACTGTTTTAACTTGACATACTCATTACATCTTGACGATTTACATGCAGTATCGTTGGACTTGATCTATATAATGAGTAAAATGTTAATAATGAATGGGTATTGCCATACATATAAATATCCGCGAAAATTCCAGATTATCTTGACTTTTTTAACCAAATTCCCTATAAATTCACTGAAAACTCGACCTTTTTTAATATAATTCTTGATAATTTAGGTAGAATACGGTATGTTATAAGTAAAGTACCTATAATTTACAATTCTTTATAGATTTTAGGCACTTTTTAAAATATTCCATTCCGTTTACCCAACTATCTACCCGACGTATCTCACTCATGATAGCATAATCAACACCAAATCTCAATAAGATTACTTATTAATTCCGAAATGAATGTATTGCTAAAACATTTTAACAACTGTAGCATTATCATAAAGTAATAAATACGTACTACAATTAAATTATGTCCCTGTAGGGTGATATCAAATATATAGTATATAGATGGCATTTCCCGAATATTAAATAGTTTCCTGTCTTGCTACATGAAGGCATATATAATATCTAATGGCATGTCAATCTTATTCCCAACATTTTGTTCATCCTGTTTTACTAGGGGAAGGTCGCCTAAGGTTCATCCTTAAGGTACTGTTCATGTAATATAAGCATTTTTAAACCCCTCAGAGAAACTGAACTATAACGTATAAGAGGTACTTTTGCTATTTATACCACCGAATCTTAAGTTTAAATGACTTACTGGAGTTATTAGTAGTTCTATTATTTTATTATTTCATTTAAAACTTTTAGTAGCTAACACACAGTAACTTATTCCAACTCCACAATCAATAGTAGAGGTCAAATATTGAGTATAATCTAAAACTGACCAATGAGCAAATTCATTCTATTATTTCTTGCGATGATTCACCGGTTGAATGAATCATTCCGGTATCTTGGGATACACTAACCTAATTTTTAATACTTATGAATCACCTGTTATGAATCATACAAGTGGTGATTCATTTATCAGACTCTTTTATTACTTATTTATCTAATAGTACATCTTACTAAAAAAAATTTTAAAAAGTTTCCAAATTTCATCTAAAATTTTATTATGTTTCCAAATTTTTGTTCTTAGAAAGGTGAGAGAACAACACCCCTTAAATATGCAAAA
>CM061531.1:199231680-199319665 GCA_030545055.2 Neoaliturus tenellus
AGTTCTTGTTATGTAAAAAAATCAATAAAAAAATAAAGCCTAAGAAAAAAGAATTTAAATGTATTTTTAATACTCTACAGAAAATTCTGCTATAAATGTAAAATGATTCAAATAAATTGACTTAAACTGTTGACGAATCTGTCTGTATGTAAGGAGCATGCTTAAATGTTATTACTCCGTATACGTGTGCCGTAGACTACGTGGTCCTTCAACCCACCGCAAAATAGAATCGGGATTTTCCACCACTTCAGCGAGCCCTATCACTTTAGCTCTTACCCTTGCACCGAGATTCATCCTTGAAAAGCACTCTAGCTGCTTTTCTTGACCGTTTAATTTATTTAAGACACACACACACACACACACACACACACACACACACACACACACACACACACACACACACACACACACACACACACACACACACACACACACACACACACACACACACACATACGTGTAATCCATACATTATTTGATCCCCTGTTAACTTCATCAGCTATTTGATCCACCAGAAGGAAGCGTTGTTGAAAAATAAAAAGTATCACTTTTTATCTAAAAATTGTCCTGAACATACTGATGTAACTATAATATCATTAGGAACAAAAAGAAAAACCTATAAAAATCTATTTTTATTTGCTCCGGTATGTAAAAATACTAACCATATAATATTTGATCCAGCATACACATCAAACACACAATCCTACACTTATTTGATCCTTCCCCCTCCACATAAATATGGTTTGAAGCCAACCTACTGCTCTCAAGCTGTTTGGGCTGTATTGGGTTATTGAAAAGTGTATGGCTCTTAACGTTAAAAAATTATTATTTGATCCATTTTTTTACTGAATAACAATAAATGGAAATAGTTGTTAGGTAATTTAGTTGATAGGTAAATGGGTAAAGAGTTGAGGATAATTTTTAGAACTCAAGAATAAGTTACGTTTATTTAAATTTTTTGTTTATGTTTTGAACATAGTAGACTAATTTTATGATCAAATAAACAATAAATATTTACGATAAGCCAGTTGACATACGTCCTCAACAATTTCCCACTTTAATTTGGTAATATCTAATTTTTTCATAAAATACCATTAGACTGAATATCTGGATTGCTGTCTTGGAGCTTTTCTATGAACTCACTTAGTTAATGCCCACCTAGTGAAGGTGTATTGAAAATTGTATCAAGAGATTTTTAAAAAGCTATTAAGTCTTGTTATGCCTAAATACCTTAACAACAACGAGCCGTAAATGATATGAAATAGATTTTTTATATTATTTTACTGTACCATCACTTAGTAAATGAAAATTGTGCACACCCATGATGTAAGTACCAAACACGGTGTGCTACAAAGCCGACCAATTTTCTGTAATGTTACATGAAAATATACAAGAAAAGAATACCCCTGTCACAAAGACCTGCGTACTCAGGAAATTTCCAGTGGAATATTGGTATTTTTCTTTTTCCCCATAACTACGGGGGAATGTGTAGATTTGCCACCATATAGATTTATTAGTAAATATAAGTTAAACTGTACCTAGTGAATGTACATACCAAATTTAAGTTATGGTAAATATTTTTTATTTCCCATAAACCATATGGAGGGGAGTACATACTGGGTTCGTCGCCATATGGGGTTTGTAAGCAAATAAGTTAAATCCTTCCTAGTGGATTTTCATACAAAAATATTATCACATTATGTAAATATTTATATAATGAGTATCAAATGCGGCTTATAAAAACATTTAAACGTGATATTAGAATTCACCTGAGTCGAGAAGTATTTTTATTTTGACATGCTCCACAGAACCTACAACAAGATACCTTAGACGATTAGTGTTCTCCAGTTTGATTATTAAAGATTATCTGATCGACACTTTGAAAAAAACAACCGGATTCCCCTATATTGTAGGAATCTGTGCATAATTAGATATTTAATAGAGTTCCTCATTAAGTACAAATGTGGAGACAGTTGGAAAATTACTCTTAACTAGAATGTTCTGCTGTTTTTTTCTGTTTGTAGGAAATGTCAAAAGAAAGGTTATTTTGCTAGGACGTGTAAGAGTAAAAATGATCTTTTTTTTTCAAGATCAAAAAAACAAAAAGAAATCATAGAAATGTGAGAAAATGGAAAACTGTTATGATTAAAATGCTAGTGATGATGAATATGAACCCGAATTAGAAGTTTCAGAGACTCAAATTGGGTCGATGAGGGGTAACCCATAGCAACAATAGATGTGAATTTGAATGTGTATAATATTAGAATGGATGTTGATTCTGGTGCTAGGGTTAGCGCTATAAGTCTATCTTTGTGGGATCAGATCAACAAGCGTAACAAGTGAACAAGTCTCTTAAACAAACATCTGATGTGATTATTGGTCATGGTCAGGGGAATAACAAATTATAGGTCATGAGCAAATCTTACATTGAGGTTACTCGGGGTAAGGGTACTAAACGATTGCCTGTCATTGTTATACTTGAGGATGATGTTCCGTTGTTTGGATTGCCATGGTGTATAGCATGAATCTCAATTTAACTGAAGAGGTAAGGGTCAGGCGTATTAAAGAAGAGGATCGTGATAAGCTGGTCTGTCAAAGTAATGACGCGAGATGCAATGGAAAAGCACAAAATTACAATGAAGTTTTAATTAAGGAGTTTCCTTAGCTCTACCTTGATGAGTTAGGAACATTATCTAATTCCAATGAAGTTATTAATTTGAAATGTGAAGCTAAATATCTTTTGGGGCACGTAGAGTACTTTTTCCTTTGAGAGGAGGAGTTGAGCGAGAGTTACGACGTTTAGTAAATGAGGGAGTATTAGAACCAGTGAACCCATCTGAAACACCAATAGAATGGTATACTCCAACAGTCAATGTTTAGTAAGGATATAGTCAGCCATGAAGCCATGCTAAGAGAAGATTTGAGACGCCTGGAATCAAGAGGAATAAAAGCAAAAATATCCAAGAGCAATTTCTTTCAGAAGTCTGTTCAGTATTTGGGCCACACAAAGAATGAAAATGCCCTTCATCCCTCAGAAGACAGAGCTGAGAGCATTAGAAACGCAACGATGTGAAACAAGGAATGTGAAACAATTAAGAGCTTTCCTAGGAGCATTAAACCTCTATGAAATATTTATACCTTAACTACATGCATTGGCTTCTAATCTGCACAGGCTGACAAGGACAAAAACTAAATGGAGATGGATCGATCAAGAACAAAACACCTTTAACAAACTGAAAAAAACTGGCTGTCCTTAGAAAGATCATTAGTCCCATATTATCTAAGCCTCTAAGTTATTATCTAAGCCATATTATCTAAGTCCCATATTATCTAAGTTATTATTGGCTCTGTAATCATTACAGTGAACAAGGATTAGGTGCAGTGCTGCTTCTGCATGTGATGCCTGATGGTACAGAAAGGCCAGTTATTTATGCTTCAAGGACACTAACTATGGTGGAGAAAAGATATGCTACGACCGAAAAGGAAACAATCAATGGCTTTAGATTTTGAAGTGAAGAAGTTCCAAAAGTATTTCGCTGGAAGAAAATTCCAGGTGAGAACAAATCACAACCATCTCCAAAGAATATTTTGAACGAAAGAGATCTAATCAAAGTAGTGAGCACCCGTATGGTCCGGTGGGCTCTCTATTTGATGGAGTATGATTTTTATATTGAATACATAAAAAGACGAGATAAAAATTTGGCAGATTTTTGTCTAGGTTTGCTCTGAAAACACAGGAAGTGATGGAACCAGAAGAGAAAGAGATTAACGCTTTGACTCTTGAGAAAATTGATGTAGTTTCTCAAAACCATGAACTTAAGCATGAATAAAACTGTAACACTCCGGTGTCCATACCCCAGAAATAAATTTGAATAATATTCTACACTGAGTTAAAATACTCAGGACTCAACGATCAACCATCGATTAAGTGATTATTTTAGCCTAATCACAGTTGTCTGTAGTTTATAATCTGTATAACAGATATACATCTCAACGTTAATACCAATTTTAAAAGTATTCATTAACACCAGGAATTATGAGTGTCAATGCCAGGGAAGGGTTCAGGCCTTTTGCCACACGCTGTATATGCATTAAAATTTTCGTTGGCGTCAGCAGAGAGTCGGTGTTTCTCACCATATGTGTGTGTGTAGCGCTAAGGAATGCGTGTTATCAGCAAAATTCCGCGTAGTTCTCAGCCAAGAACCAAGTTAGCTTGTTTAATGACCAATGTAATTGCCTAGGAAGCAGCACTAGCTTCAGGCAACTCAATGAAATGATGCACGCTGATTGGCCGAGAGCCTCAAGTTTCCAAATGGTGACTTTATAAATTTAAACTTGTGTTGTAAGTGAATTCATTCTTTTGAACCGACTTCAATCGTCATTTTTATGTTAAGTACTCGATTTCGTTTTATTGAGATAACACCATTCCTTCCAAGTTCGACCCACCGTCTTCAAGAACTTCTAAGAACATCTCGTTCTCCCACTGAGTATGGCCAGCGACATAACAAAGACGGAGATATGAAAACACTCAAAGATTACCTAGAACATGGGTGGCCAAAAACTTCTGAAAATGTGAAAATATCACTGAAACCATATTGGAGTAAGAAATATGAATTGACTCTTGAAAACGGCATAATCATGAGATTAGGACGAACTTTGGTGCCACAAACACTACGATTGGCTGTAATGAAAGAACTACACAAAAGGCACCCTGGAAAAGAGGCAATGATATCCCTTGCACGGTACTACGTTTGGTGGCCTAATCTAAATCAGGATGTTGAGTTGTATGTACGTAGATGCCATCATTGCCAAAGTAACAGGACGTGTGATGCAGAAGTTTCACTATACCCTTGGAAAGTACCAAGTGAACCCTGGGAACGGATTCATTTAGATTATACGGGGCCATTCCGCAAAAATTCTGGCTGGTATGAATCAATGCTTACTCAAAATCGATTAAAATAGAAACATTTAATTACAGCTTTTGCCCTTACCAATAAATTAGGAACATGGTTTTCACGATATGGGGTACCATAGCAAATTATCTCAGATAATGGTACTGCACTTACATCAAAATAGTTTCAAATGGTTAGTAAGAACAATAATATCTGTCATATTATGTCAGCTCCATATCATCCAAAAACAAATGGCTTAGTGGAAAGGGCCATAAGAAATTTTTAAAATAGATACAGCGCTTACAAGCAAGAAGGTCTGTGTTTATCTCTGGCACTTAAACAAGTACTGCTTGCATATCGTAACACACCACAAAAGACTCCAGGACAGCCACCCTCAGTTCTATTCTTTGGAAGAAGAGTTCCTACGTTTTTGGATACTAGATGAAAATCGGATGCTAGAGAACGAACAGAAGACCCAATCAAGAAGTGTGGGTACAAAATGAAACTAAAAAGGGTTGGAGACCAGGCATTATACATGAAAGGTCTGGACAGCTTTCTTACAAAGTTTTTATAGGAGTGGAAATAAAGAATAAACATGCTGATCAACTCAGAGCGAGAGAAGGAGACGCCGATCCACCTCAGTGTAAAGTAATGGTTGAAGATAAAGAAGAAACTAGTGCTAATTCTAATTTGGGACAACCCTCTTAAATACGGTGGGGATAAATGTAGAATTTATAAGAACAACTGATTAATATATTAATTACTAGCTGTTGCCCGTCACGGCTTCGCCCGTGATTGAGTTTATTTTTTAGGTAATAAAATCTCTTTAAAGAGCTACTGAGTCTTTTTCAAATTCCGTTGAAACATTGATGTAGTGTGGGTGGAGCCCTGAAGGAATTATGCAAGACCTTAGCTCAATGAGCACCTATGAGTAAAGAGGAACGTCCGTGTCAAATTTGAACCCCGTGTAGGCTCTAGAGTAATTTTTAAGTCCAGTGAGAGCCTTAAAAAACTTCAAAATGTATATTACAAAGCTTTTTATTAGGAAGTACATATTAGCAAAGAGGAACATCCACGATTAATTTCAATCCCGTAGGATTTATGGTAATTTTTATATTCTGTGGGGCGGAACTCTAATGGAAATTTGCAAAACTGTTCCATAGTGCGCACCAATGAAATAAAGGAACGCCGACTACAAAGTCTATATAGTCCTGTAGTTTCTGAGATCCGTTGTTTCCTTGATTCGCATTTAAAATTGGCCACAAGGATGAATCATCATAGAAATTTTGAAGTCCTGTGGGGTGGAGCCCTAAAGGATTTCAAAAACAATATTTGTAAAAACCATTCCTTAGTAATTACCTATGATGAGCAAAGAGTTTATTCTTACACAAAACCACCATGTAAAGTTTCAATACAGCAGGCCATAGAATTATATTTAGTCCAGTAGAGCGGAGCCCTAAAGCTTCAAAAAAATTATTTGAAGACAATTTTCTTATTAAAAAACTATTAGCAAAAGAGGAGTCCTTGCCAAATTTCAACTCATTAAGCTTTATAGTAATTCTGAGGTTCTGTGTGGGGCGGAGCCCTAAAAGAAATGTGCAAACAGTTTTTATTAAGCACCTATGGACAAAAAGATCACTCCAATTTTCAAATCCGCATTCCCTATATTTTAGGAGATGCGTCGTTTCCTAAATTTGTATTTAAATTGGCTATAAGGATAACATAAAATTTATTGCATTTTCAAAAGAATGTGGGGTGGAGCACCGAAGGAATTGTGCAAAGTGTTTCTTGGTGAGCACCTACGAACAACGAAGAACGTCCATGCCAAATTTTTAAGGCCATAGGCCCGAAAGAATATTTGAAGTCCTTTGGGGCGGAGCCCTAAATAGCTTTCCAGAAGCATCTTGTAGTGATGCTTTGACCTATGGGCAAAGTGGATCTTCCATGCCAACTATCAATACCTTAGGTTGTTTGGTTTTTCAGATTCGTTGTTGACCCTGAGTTATTTCACCTGTAAACTTGAAAATTTTTATATTCACTGCTTGTCCATATGTATTGCCAGTTAACAGTTTTATTCATAAACACTTAAAATTATCATTGTTGATTTCTGCCGTAACTTTAACTCAAATAAAATTCCATGTATATAAGTGCTCGACAATCATCCTACACTCATCCCTCATTCATACTTGGCTTTAAACTACCTATTGAGTTAGGTCGCCATTTCAATAAAGGTATTAAAGGTATTAAAGACATCGTAGATAGGCCTACATATTTCCTTCTGTTTTGATAAGGCAGACACTCTCTTGTCATGAAATAAATGTGTATCAGCCTGTCCCAGTTATCAGAGGCATGTTTGACGATTTCGTCTCGTATATTGCGGTAATCTGCGATAACCCTTTCATAGCTAAGGATAATGCAGACAAAAGACAGAAAAAATTACCAGGCATAGTTTGAACCCTATGAGGGACGAGAGCACTGTAAGTTTCTAACAGTTCAAGGTTCGTCATCATCTTTTATTGTATTAACTTAACCAATAAACATTTTACCCCATCTAAATTGTTTACAAAGAGATAAAAACCTTGTCATATGGCTATGTCGTCTCTTAAATTTACTAGGAATACGCTCCGATGTCCGTCCCGTACAAGAATTTTTTACTCACTTTTTGAGTTATTAAGTGACACTTTTTATGGGTTTTTTTTAGGGAGAGGTAAGAAAAATGCATTACGCGCACAGGTGGCAAGTCTGTAGTGTGGGGCTCCCCTAAAATGGGTTTACCCACTAAAAAACCTCCTCTACTCTTTAGGATTCTAACCTGGAATTTTTTATCACATTACGTCAGGCTAGGCCTAAATTTGGCTAACGCCGGTGGGGCTTACTCCTTATCCAGCCACTCGATCAAGGGATCTGGGCCACTTCGCGGTCCAGATCGGTTTCTTTTCCAGGAGGATGCCCCGGACGAACTGTGATAAACAATCCCAGTTTTCCTCATCCTCCAAGATCTTTTGGCAGACCGAGTCCACCGAAAATGCACCAAAAAATTTGTGTGGCCTTCAGGCGGGGCCCTTCCCAACGGGGGCAGCGGAAGAATGTGTGTTCCGCATTGTCGGGAACGCCCGAGCAATAAATGCAGTCCGGTGAACCGGTCTTGCCCATCCGGTTCAGGTACGACCGAGATAGCCGTGAATTGTCAAGAATTGGCTGCCGTTCCACCCATGGTTGGACGTGCTTGATAAGTCGCGCAGTCCATCGTCCTCGGGTGTCGTGCTCCCAGCTGTGTTGCCACTTCTGGAAGGTTCTGGAGCGCTCTTCTGTTCTTTCCGTGTCCTTTTAATCTCGCCTTGTCTCTGATAAATTGCCTTCCTCTCTCCTGCCAAGAGCTTGACAGGGATAACTCCGGCGACAACCAGGACGGCAGGCTCGGACACTGTCCGGTAGGCGGAACACACCCCGAGCGCCGCTCGACGTTGAACCCGGGCGAGTCGCAACCTGTACTACTCTTTATCGAGAGCGTCTGCTCACACCTCTGCTCCATAAAAAAGCACGGACTGAACCGCGCACATCAACAGACGTCTTCTGCTGGATCGTGGAACCCCGACATTGGCCATCAGCCTACTAAGGTAAGTGACTACCTTAGCAGACTCGTCCGCCGTTCGGAATATCTGATCGCTCCAGCTTAACTTGGTGTCCACCATAATCCCGAAGTACTTAGCAGCACGAGTTGATTGGACCACCTTCCTTCCCACTCGGAACGGAACGACGGTCTCCATCCTCTTCTTCGTAAGGATCACAATCTCCGTCTTACGGAGAGTACGCGAGAGAGCGTGATCGAACATCCATGTGTTGACCACACGCATGACTCGGTTCAACTTTAGTTGGGCCAGCTCAACGTTGCATGCGATAATGAGAGCTGCAACATCATCGGCGTACCCAACCAAAGTGGTTTCCTCAGGCATCTCCAACCTCAGGAGGCTGTCATAGGCAACGTTCCAGAGATCCTGGCCGAGTATTGAATCTTGCACGGCACCAGAAGTGACTTCCATCGTCCACGTTCCGTCCCTTGTGTCGTAAATCAGGCTTCGAGAGCGGAGATAATCCGCAACAAGATGAGTCGCAACAGATATGCAGGAACGCGAAAGGTGTTGCGAAGCGCATCCAGCATATCGACCTACCTCGCCGAGTTAAAGGCATTCTTGACATAAGCGTAACAAAGAAGCACTACTTAGCGAGAGAAATGGTCGTGGCTCTCGGCTCTCTTCACAGCTCTCTGGACTTCGGTGATAGCGTCAATCGTTGACCGTCCCTTTCTGAAGCCGTACTGACGGGGGCATAAGTACCCGGCAGCTTCCACGGCAGACGTCAGGCTGAAACGGATCAGCTTCTCGGGCAGCTTCCCAGCCGTGTCCAACATGCAAAAAGGCCTGTGGGACGACGGCAGCTCGGGATCACCTTTGCCCTTGCTGATGAGTACAAGTCTGGCAGTTTTCCAGGGAGCCGGAAACACCCTTTCTACCAAACAGGCGTTGTACATTCTCAACAACAAATCAGCATTAATTGAAAATACTTTCTTTAAAACCTCGCTGGGAATCCGTCCGGGTCATTACCCTTGTTGCTCTTTAGGGAGAGAACGGAGGTTTCCATCTCCTCGAATGTGAAGAGTGGAACGTCATCTAACCGTCCAAAGTCAACCGGCGTACATCCTAGGCCTAGCCTACAAATACAAACAATGATTTTAGCTAAGACCTCAAAACAAGCAAGTAACTTAATAATAATTATGCTTATAATATTAAAGGTAAATAGATTGTAGAGCGAAAAAACAATACAATTTAAAATCCATGATTGCAAATTAATAAAAATCAAGTAATGCAAGTATTGTAGAATTACGCTTACTTAACACTTAATGCATATTTTGTTACCTGAGACATAGGCTACAATGGCACAACACATTCTAATTAGTTGTTCAATTTAAATCTTTCTCCCAAATAGATATTTGTTGTATCCCATAAATTAGTAAATCGCATAATTCCGTACGACAGCAATTCATTCCACATCAACATGCCTATCTTTTTGTATAATTTATAACTTCAACAAGTAAACATAAGTGTTGATCTATTTAATTTAACAAATAGGTCAGTCAAAATATCAATTAAATTTTATTTAAAAACGTAACATAACGGCGAGCAGATATAAACAAGAAAAGGTTATGTTAATATGTTGAATGTTGTTTCCAGCAAACACAGCAACAACTCAGCTGCGATGGGAGAATATAAACTGATCATAGCAACTACATTAGTCAAATCATGTAGCCTAAACAACTAAAGTTCTGTCAAAAATTCCGAAAAATAAGCTTTTTTAATACTTGAAAATAATTGCTCGATTATAGTTTATTACCTAGTTTAAAATACTTAAAATCTAACCTGAGAATTTCATTGAAATCAAATTAGTAATAAAAAAGCCTTTTGGGGGTCTAAAATTCGCCTAAGAGAAATTTAAAGTCGCTCTAAAAGAATTTTATACTCTATGTTCCATATAGTAAAAAATTCAATTATTTCACTAACAGCTGATAGCTTTAAATCTTCAACGGTAATTACATCAAATCTTTGAAGTCGTGTTGGGTGGAGCCCTGAAGGAATTTTGCAAAACTGTTTCGTAGTGAGCACCTATAAGCAAAGAGAAACTTCCATCCCAAATTTCAACCCTGTAGGTCCTATAGTTTTGGAGATTCGTTGTTGGAGATTCTAAAATTGCTGAACAAAATTTTAAAAACAACCCTGTTGAAATTCAATAAATTCCTCAACAAGTATATTTTTTTAATTTTGTTGGAATTTATTTCAATGACCTTAAAATTATTTCTTGCTCCAAGTCCTCAAGGTTACGGGGACACCAACGAAAACTCAAAGTAAACTGTGAAAAACCGCAAATGTGCTGAAAAAATTTGACTTTCGGCCTAACCTTGACCTATATGACGTCAGTGACGTTATCATGAAGGCGTAACCAAGCAATGACGTTATCAGCATGTCATTTATTTGAAGTCATTTATGTGACGTCATAGGGTGGTGTCACTGGTGACGTCATCCTCGGTGACGTCATCGATGACGTCATCGTGACGTCACGCTTTCCTCAGAGGGAAATTAACTGACCCAGCTACGGAGGTTTGCCACTACTTCTATCTAATATTATTCTTTGTGTTTCCATCTGATCTGAGTTTGTTTTTGGGTTTGGGGTATATATATATATATATATATATATATATATATATATATATATCGTTTGGCTGTCATAGCTAGCTACCAACTTAAATAATAATAATAAAATAAATAAAAGATGTTCTGCAGTGCAAAGCACCTGCGTCAGTACATTTAAAAGTGGCCCGGGAACGGGCTGTTAGGATTTGGTCTGGCAGCTGGCATAGCTGAGAGATCTCTTGCATAATAGTTCAGCTGCCAAAAATTGTTGTTCGTTTAGTACCACCCGGGGGATAGGTGCAGCTTTAATGGAATGCTGCGCACGCGAACAACATCACCCCCCAGGTTTGAGGTTAAGTAGATACAGAGCTTTGGGAGGGAAGGCGGATCAAATAGTAGTTGTCTGTTACTAACAATTCAGTGTATAGGGTGGATCAAATAAGTATAGGCTTGCATGAGATATGTGTATATCTGTGTATAAAGCGACAGTGGCGCGGCCCTGGATTTTACATTCTTAATACACAGGACATGTTTCAATACCACTATTATTTGTTCCATTTAAAAAAATCGAGATTTTAGTTGGGTTTGACTAAATCGACCACCAGAATAACGAAAATGCCCTTATTTCACTGTTTGATCCGGCAATCGGAGCCAACAGTGAAATCGGATCAAATAGTTAGGGTGTGTATCCATATATCGGAGCAAATAAAGACTGGATTACAAACACACACACACACACACACACACACACACACACACACACACACACACACACACACACACACACACACACACACACACACACACACACACACACACACACACACACACACACACACACACACACACACACACACACACACACATATATATATATGTGTGTGTGTGTGTGTGTGTGTGTGTGTGTGTGTGTGTGTGTGTGTGTGTGTGTGTGTGTGTGTGTGTGTGTGTGTGTGTGTGTGTGTCTTAAATAAATGAAACGGTCAAGAAAAGCAGCTAGAGTGCTTTTCAAGGATGAATCTCGGTGCAAGGGTAAGAGCTAAAGTGATAGGGCTCGCTGAAGTGGTGGAAAATCCTGATTCTATTTTGCGGTGGGTTGAAGGACCACGTAGTATACGGCACACGTATACGGAATAATAACACTTAAGCATGCTCTTTACATACAGACAAATTCGTCAAAATTGTCAAAAATTTTAATAAAGTATAATTATAAGCAAAATGTATGAATCTTGTAGATTTTATAGCCCCCTTGGATAGGCTAAAATTGGAGCAGCGATCCTCCGCTGCGTAAAATAATGTGGATGTGCTCGGATTATACAGAACTGCGTCAATAAAATTGATCTATAGAGGTACTCACCTGTACCTAGTAACTAATTGTTTATTGTATTCAAGGGCTGAGATTTACTCTAAATTAAAAACAATCTTTGAAATACAATTTGAAGGTTTTAAAGGTATTCAGTGAAATTAAATGAAAAGTACAACCACGATTTACAAATTGTAATAGTTTTACGTTTTTAAAATACTGTGACGTACTGTTAAAAACGCCATAGTAACATGAATGGTGATAAAGATTATTTTTTAATTTATAGTAAATAAAACTCAGCCCTTGAACACAATAAACAATTAGTAACGGATTAGTTACTAGGAAGTTACTAGGTACAGGTGAGTACCTCTATAGATCAATGGTAATGAGGCAATACTGTATAATCCGAGCACATCCACATTATTTTAACTTAATGAGGCGGAGGATCGCTGCTCCAATTTTAGCCTACCCAACGGGGCAATAAAATCTACAAAATTTTTATAAATTTTTCTCATAATTATAATTTTTTACATCCATCGACTTAAGTGCTCTGCGCCGCATATTTATTTTATTGTATTTTTAAAGATTCGTGGCTTCCTAAATGAGCCAAACCATATATAAATTTGTCTAGTCCCTTTTCAGAATGCTACAGCAAATAATCAAATACTACAGGTTTTGATGCATTGTGTTTACATTTCTTCCTGTCCATTACTATACCAATAGCAATAACTATATTTCTGAACTATCTAAGATTTTCTAGGATTAATTTATAGGAGTTTAAAAAGTACATTCCGGTACGATAAAAAACGAAACGTAAAATTTACTGTCATCATAAGTTCCAAATTATACAACTATGTTAATGTGTTGACATATTAAAATTGTGTTAAGGAATATATATATATATATATATATATATATATATATATATATATATATATATATATATATATATATATATATATATATATATATTACTATGGGACACATTTTTCATTACAAATATTTTCTTGTGCCTACTATGGTAGAGTTTATCAACAAATATTGTAAGCAAGCAATGAATGTATGCATGAGCAGCAGACTGTATTGGATCACAATAAATAACCCTCAGTATCGGCACTCGATTTATTGCGTTTGATATTAGATCCAGAAGACATTCTTTTTCTTGTTTTATTCTTTTTTATTGAGAAGAGAATATAAGGGAAATAGTTCGTAGCATAAAATGTTTTTTGAAATGGATTACTTAACGTATAAGAAGTGGGCCTATTTATCGGCGAAGGTCATACCGTGATTAATCCGGTTCAACTGTTACTCTAAAAAACAAAACAGAACATGTGGGAACATACTGTGGGTCCCTAAAGTACGTCCCCATCTTTTTAAAAGCTTCAAAAAACTATATTATCTACTGGGGAAGTGCTAGTGATCAAAAAAGGAAACTTTTTATTTATCAACATTTTCAAAACTCTCCCCCAATACTGAAATTTTAGGGGGTGTCAAAGTCAATAGTCAACCTCCCATTTTAAAATCCTTTTTTGTTTTATACATAATTTAAAAACCTCTTTTATTTTTTTACTTTTTTCTCAAAACCTTATGGTTAGAGAGCTAGGAACAATTGAAGTTTATTATTTGAATAACATTGGGCAAACTAACACTGCTTGTATCTCCGAATGCATTCAATAAAATTAAAAATACTAAAAAATAAAAATATGTAATTCATTATTAATAGTGAAGTAATACCTTTAGGTGCTTCAGTAATAAAAAGCTTTCTACTGGCTATGTATATCAATGTAACACATCATAAAGTAGGTCTGTTGTAAGACCTGAGCCCGGGACCATGTTACTTTTTCATTGTGAGGTCTCCAGAAGCCAAAAACACCATCCGTACATTTTACATATACAATATATGATTGTATGTGTGTCCATAGCACTGATAACTTTTGAAAGAGAAGTCCGATTTTGATGACATTTGGTATGGAGGTATGGACCAGATCTGAGTCCACGAACCAACATAATCAAGTTATGGGAACTGGATTTATGGAGTTTCAAAATGGTCGAAAATAGTTTTTTCCGGCATTTTGGACGTTAATTTTCAAGACTCGGCAGTTTGAACTAAAACCGTTTGAAAGATCTTCAGCGAAGCTATGCATCGGTGTACAGATTAAATTAATTTTAAGGTGATATGTCAAACATAACCATATGAAAACTACTATAATAGTCATTAAAATTTATATAGATAGCTAGGCTTCTTAAGGTGACATATCACCTTAAAATTAATTTAATCTGTACAGCGATTCATAGCTTCGCTGTAGCTCTTTCAAACGGTTTTAGTTCAAATTGCAGAGTTTTTAAAATTAACGTCCAAAATGCCGAAAAATAACTATTTTCGACCATTTTGAAACTCCATAAACCCCGTTCCCATAACTTGATTATGTTGGTTACTATATATTCTTTACTAACCCCAACTAAAATGTAGTAAAACTTTGTTTATCATACAAAAGTCAATCAGTCTGTTCAGCTTACCGCAAAACCAAACCTATCATCATCGAGGAAACCTTTCTGATCGATTGATCCTTCATCTACCGGTGGCAGTTTGTATTTTGTGTGTGAGTTATTCAGGCAGTCATGTGATGAATTTGTAAAAATCAAGAAGGTTACACTTGTAAAATGTTTAATAATATAGCTTAGTTTAGAAAGCTCAACAAGTCGTTAACTTATTGGAAACATACATCTAAAATATAAGAGCATCCAATAACGAGAGTGTTTTTTGTAAAAAATAAAATAAAATAAAATAAAATGTAAAATTACAGACACATATTTGGAGTATCGAAGTATCGAAACTACTTACAATGACTATTTAATTCCTGAAAATTAGTAAATTAAATTTCTTAATATTCGAAGTATTTACGAGTATAATTCATTCAATGTTGAATATTCCAAAACCATTAAGAAAAGGAGCGCATCATCAATTTTGTCGAGTCTTGAGATGGCACATCAATCATTCTGACAAGGAAACTTAACTACAGAACCGCTCTTACATCTTGCCAGGTTGATTGTTATTTGTAGTATTATTTTGATCAAATAAAATACTAATTAGTTGAAGGTTACAACAAATATTAAAAATAAAAAAATAAAAAATATGATTATTGATGTGAAAAGATGGCATAGAAATTAATTGATTTGAATACACATTTGCAAAGCGCAGTCTATTTTTAACGTCATGTACTATTAGCGGTTTTGATATTAGCTGAAAATAATAATTTTCACGTGTAAAATTTAACCAACAATATACACTATAAATAAAAAAACATAATTAGACAATTATCTTTTAGAAACAGTTAATACATGTCACAGTATTGATTTTCTCCTGTCTGATTCTGTCCATCAATAAAGAGTATCTTTTGGTGTTTTTTTTGTTTTTTTCAGTAATAGACTTAAAACATCAAAGAAAGTTCGCAGGAAACACTTTATTGAAACTAATATAATTATGAATAGTTTTTGTGGTTGAAAAACAAGTTATCATTGTCTGCAAAATAATTTTAGAGTTTTAAATAAAACGAGAATGCCAGCTTTTCTGTTAATCAAAGTGTCTGATATTGCCTTTTCTGCATTTTAATTAAAAATACTTCACAAAGGCTTGTTTTTACAAGTGTTTCCCTTCTCTCTGTAAAATAACTCGTGTTGGTGGGTAGTACTTTATTTATGTTTAAGTATTAGTGTACAAAACTTTATTTTATATTTACCTATCTTCAAACATTATCGTGAGACATTTCCAAAACTGACTAGTATGATAGAGAAATTTATTTTAATCATAGAAAACCGACAATTTTTCAATACTAAGCTTTCATGGACGATGATAAATATCATTTCCTGTGTTGTTTTGTTATTATTTTTCTTAAAAACTAAAAATATTTAAAAAAAATGTATTATTAAGGTCGTGATTGATAAAGCATCATGTACACATGATCTAACATAGGCCATGGAAGTAGTACCAGGTGTTGTTCAGTTTTTTTTTTTTTTTCAAATATGTTTTGAATGAATTTTAGGAAAATAATCTCAAGATATTTGCAGAAAATACATTCAAATCAACAAAGTGTAATTTGGTGTAACAAGGAACGGATTAAAATTTTGTTCAATTTTATAATTTAATATTTTATAGCGTAAGATAATATTGACAAAGGTTTTCCACGTAAAATTCTAAAACAAACAAGCAAATACTAAAATTAGATTTTATAAAAAAAAAAAACTAACAAAACTGTAAAACACAAAGTAAATTCTACTGTATTAAAATGTATCAATTCAATGAAATTCTCCTTTGATTGACTATACTTTGACCAAGCCTTGCTTGAAATGTTCTAAGATATGTAAATCCAATTTTAGTTGATCAAATAATTTATTCTTTTGCTTGATAAACCTATAATATTACTAATTTTACCAAGTAATTTCTTGAAGTCAGTAATGTTCAACTGAATCAATTATTTTTTTATTCCTGGAACGTATTATTACTATTGAACATTCGGTTTCATAATTAAGTATTTAAACTATCTTTACGTAGGAAAAAGGATCCACTATCTCACAAACGAAAATCTCGCCAATTATAAGCCAAGACTTGATTGGAATTTTATAGAAGTTTCGCCGGACAGACGATGTACGATGGGAGAGCTTAAATTATACAGAGCCTGAACTCATATTTGCTGATTGACCGTTTGATGGGGCCCAATCTGCTGAGTAGGGGATAAAGCGATATAACTTGCTGAGTCTGGAAAATACGATGTATCTATCACTCGGAAAGTCTTCTTCTTACACCGCCCTTATGAGTATTTAAAAATAAAATTTTCAGGAGCAGTTTTCACATTTATTCGGTTTAGTAACTTTACAGTCTTAAAATTAAAGGGATTGTTATTTTTCTTCGAACTACAGTATGGCTACAGTGTGGATGCAAGCACAGTACAGTATTTATACATGTATTTATTTTTGTATTTTACTACCATTTAAAAAAAAAACAGGGTGTGCAGCTTCCACCTTTACAAACTTTTCCAGGTTATTAAGCATGCCAAAACAAACAGAAAAATAATATAAACATATGTCCTAAAATGCTTCATTAAGCCACTAGCTGCCATTTTGTTTTTACGATTAAGAATTTTTTAAATCAAACTTGGTATCACTGTTTAGATCATTTAATTTATCATATTGTTTGTCTTTAATAACATTTTTTTTTTATTTAACGGCTTTGAGATATTTGAGTTTAAAAATTTTAAATGGCCGTCATTTTGAAAATATAAATCCGAAAAAATAATATTTTTTCTGAAAATAAGTATTGGTGTGATTTACGGTACATGCCAAATATAAACTCAATACAACAATCCATTACGGAAATAAAAGTTCTTAAGTGTAAAAAACAAAAAGGCGGCTAGCGGCTTAACGAAGCATTTTAGGACGTATGTTTACATGATTTTTCTGTTTGTTGTGGCATGCTCAATAACCTGGAAAAGTTTGTAAAGGTGGAAGCTGGACACAATGTAGTTTTATACCGGTTGTCCATGACGTACACCCCTTTTATTAACTACCTACACAATTATTATTTCACACCGGTCAAACCGGTTGCGCTCTATCCGTTGATTATAATTTCAATGTACAGGGTGGTCTGTAAGTAAGCTATCCAGACCGGAAGTCATTATTTTAAATACGAATTTCCACTTATTATAGTGTTTTTGGATTCTAGACATAATTTTAAGACTACTTTACAATTTTAATATGTATCCGTAATCCTAACGGTTTGGGAGATAATGGCGGTGGAAGTTTGTTTTTTCCCGTAAGAATAATGTGGAGTAAATTTTCATATTCATCAATACTGAAACGTTTATTTTTACCATAACTGTCCAAGCATAAAACTATCTTAGCACCTCATTTTATCCCTAATAATATTTCATCATAAAATACCGATTCTCACGTAATTAATTTTTGTTTACCACAAATTTCAAATAATCTCTGCCATATTGTAAAATTTGTGGCAAAATAAAATAACTTATGACAAAACTAATAATTAATGACACTTAAGTGTTTAAGAGAAGAAGCTAAGGCATTTTTATGCTAGGCCTTTTTAGTTTAACGAGAAATTTACAGAGGTAATGGATGCGAATATTTGCCCCATGTTTTTCTTATGGGGAAAAAATCAACTTCTACTACAATTGTCTCTCAAACCGTTAGGATTAAAGGTACACATTGAATTGTAAAGTAATATTAAAATTATTTATAGAATCCAAATATACCATAAAAATTGCGGGTTCGTATTTAAAATTTATGACCTCCTGTATGGGTAGATTACTTCTGGTACAACCTGTACATTGAAACTATCATCAATGGAAGAGCGCAACCGATTTACCTATAGTGGCACAATTTGTTTTTGTGAAAAATTAATTGTGTAGATTTTAAAAGGGGTGATGGGGGTCTTTCATTTATTAATATTCAGTGTAATGGTTTAATCCAATATTCCAAATCATTATGGAACAATATGATATGCTATACGTGAAGCAACCAAATTAGCAAAACTATAAACCATAAATATTTTTTATTGTACCCGTATCGATCAGTTCCTTACCTTAAGGTGAGGATAATATAAATAAATAGTGATCGAATAAAAATGAGCATTTAAGATACTTTACTATACTAAAAAATATTCAGCGACGATGTTCCAAATAAGATCACTCCACAACTTACATTAATCAATTACTTATTGATGAGATGATATAAATGAACTCACCATAAGTTCGTAACTTAATTTTATAACAGACGTTCTAATGAAACTTATTATGCATATAATGATAATTTAATACTCGAACCATCAAGGATAGTTGCCGCATCAACAATATTTTCAAGTTTTCAAACAACTCATTCATCATTACGACAAGAAAAGCAATCTCCACCATTCACACATCTTGTCAGGTTTATTCAACAAGTGTTTTATTTGTATTTTATATGAATATACTATTTATGTGATCATTGATTACCATTGTTGTTATTTAAATGGCATTGAATTTAGTAGCATACTTAAAAATGTTATGATTAAAAGCTATCAGCTTTTTTAGAAAAATAATAAAATATTTTTGTAAGAACATTTCCGGTGACCGGGGCGAACCGGTTCAGGACCGTGCCCATAGTTATACTCGTATTAAATCATTCAGCCGTATGCATAAACATAAGAAAAACCTTTTACTTGACAGATTATAAGCAAATCCTTTAAAACGAGCATATAAATAAAGCAAATCCTGTTATAATAACATTTCTGGTAAATCAGCAAGAACATGTTTCGGTTATAGTTTTTTGGGTTTAGAGCAACCCAAATATCCCCTGGTTGGGATTAGATTTAGGTCAAATTTCAAGCAATGGAATACCTCTAATACTCGATTGATTAACAATTATGTACAATTAAAAGTATGTATAATTGTTGTGTACAATGTATTTGTTAACAGTGTGGAATAAATAAAATAATAAAAAAAAATATTTGCTATAACTAACTCTAAAAAAGTACCGTCGTGAATGAGCGTATTCTACATTTGGAAAAATACAAGTTGGATAACGGTCATTAGAAAATATATTTCCCAATTTTTAATCAATATAATCTCTGAAGAACTTGAAAATTATGAATGTTCCAAGTATTTTTGTTTCGCCCCACATATTCCGTAGATATTGTGTTCAGCTGTGCCGAAAGATTTGACAAGTAACAATGCGTTTGATTCGTCCAAGCCAGGAAGCACATGAATAGCTTTATCCTCCATTACCAAATGGTCAGACGGCCGTATGAGTTTTGGAGCTTTGTGTGGCTGGGGCTTTTCTCTTCAACCAAATTATTCCATTCCTAAAAAGTTACTTGAATTTAGGCATTGCATAAAAATATACTTTTTTATCGATCAGCACTCAAATACCTCAGCACTCATATGTTGAAGGTTAAAGGTCAGTTTGTGACGAAAGCTCTTTTTCTAGTCATGTTGAAAATTATCGTGACCGTACTCTAGCCTCTACTGTTCCGTCAGTGAAAGTTTAGGTACCATATGCATAAAGCGATTAATAATTTATGTAGTCAAACGTGATTGCTTTTGCATTATGTGTAAAATCTATGACTCACCTGGAGAAGCAAGTAACATTTTTGTGCATGATCTGAAGCTGTCGTGTAGTCGCAAAATACACAATACAGCAATAACAGGATTTAACAGGATCATTTTCAGGACCTTAGTTTTTTTAACAAGTATAAAGTAGCTCTTATTTTGTATAGTGTACAGCTCGGCTTAGTTTAGAGAAATGAAAACAATTGAAAATTTTGTTGGTTAGTTACTGTACCATAATTATGAAAAACTTATGATTTAATAAATGAGTGCTTTAACATTTATTTGTTTTTTAAAGATCCGCCCTAAGCTTTAAAATAAAACAGCAATATGTGTACACTGTTCCATGTTAGTAGAGTGATAAAATTTTACACGCAAGCAAACACAACTCCAATTACTGGTGATGTTTATCTACCTCATATTTTGCCTCTCGGTGTCGCCTAAACTCTATTTTACTGCACGTTTATGCATTAAAACAATGTAGTTAACCTCAAAATATTTTCTTATTTTTCAAATGGCAGTTTTACCTTTTATAATAAAAAAAAAACATTCAATATTTAATATCTTATAATTCATATTTATTTACAATTTACAACATTCGAATTGTAATTGCATATACTAATTTCTCATACAAAGTGACAATGCAGTCTCAACTGGTCCTGCAATATCTAATACTATTACGTTTTTAAAGCCTCGTTTAGGCCTATTTCGTGATGTTTAACTAACATAAGTTCAAACTTTATACGATACAAATGATGAATACTAAACGAAGACTTAGGTAACTTGATTTGTTTTAAATATACTAAAATACCTGGAATAATGAATGAATGAATATACTTCTTTACTGTAGCAAACATTAGCACATCATGGGTCTTTCTCACAGTTAACCTCTTAACTTAATAAACATTACTTAAAATTTAACAGAATACAGAAATAAAAAAATAAAAAAATAGAAGAAAAAATAGACAATGAACTAAATGTTTGAAAAAATATATAATTTCTTACAATAAAAACTCAGTTTTAATAATATTTATCTTCATTCTTCATTATTTTCAATAATATAGGGTTTGGAATAAAATTTAGGCAATTTTATTGAAAGTATTTATATACTCCAGTCCTTTAAAATAAATTAGTCTAGAAATATGAACGTGATTTCATAAAAGAATTCCTTGGTAATAAAAAGACATTGGCAGGCTTCCAAGGTTGAGTCGGCGACAAACAAGTATTTTGCCATATTTTTGAGCTTAGTAAAAATGGTCCCTTCTACCATTTTATATTTAAATAATATTTGATAATAATATACAATTTTACCTTAATATGAGTTTTTATTTTGCAGTTAACGTTATTTCGTTGTCCAATTTGAGAAGTAATTTAAATGACAAATCAAAAAACCCTGTGGTGAAAAAAGGATTATGTATTAAAAGGTCAAATGGGTATATTGGAATAGCAACCCGATATTTAAAAAAAGATAAATTTCGGGTTTTAATTAATTGGGGTAGCTAAAAAATAGGGGTTTTAACCAGGGATTTAGAATTAATGTATATTAACTCAAACATTAACATAAAGCAGAGCGTTACAAATTATGATTATGCTTATCACCATCAGTAAATGGTCCCGGTATATACCATAATGATTTTTTTACATTAGCCGATAAATCATTTCAAATTACCTTGTATTGAAGTTTCTTAAATGTTCCAGGGGCATAATGGAAAGTTTAATATAGTATGTAAGCATTGTTTGCTTTTAGCAAAGCTACCCACGGTTTCTAGTTCAAAACAATGTCCGCTTTCAACCACTGTTTATCACACAGGCACTGGGAGTTCACCGTCAACAAAACTTTTTCTCATATTTGAGGATTCACATGCAATTAATCTCGCAATCCTTCAACTATCGAGCTTCTAATTTCACTGCTATCCTTTCTGTTGATTACATATATAACCAAACAGTTGATGATGTATAGGAACTAGTAAAATGTAAGGTTGCGTTGTTTTCTTTTTTCTTTTAGTTACTTGGACTTTTGATAAAATATTTTATGAGGTTTAACTATTGTCAGTTAATCAAAATTTATACATTAGATGTTTATGTAATCTTATGTACAGAATTAATCTTTGTATAAGGTTAATCTCGTTCCACGCACAGGTCCCTCGTTCCACGCACAGGTCTCTCGTCACGCACAGGTCCCTCGTTCCACGCACAGGTCCCTCGTTCCACGCACAGGTCCCTCGTTCCACGCACAGGTCCCTCGTTCCACGCACAGGTCCCTCGTTCCACGCACAGGTCCCTCGTCACGCACAGATCTCTCGTCACGCACAAATCCCTCGTTCCACGCACAGATCTCTCGTCACTCACAGGTCCCTCGTTCCACGCACAGATCTCTCGTCACGCACAGGTCCCTCGTTCCACGCACAGATCTCTCGTCACGCACAGGTCCCTCGTTCCACGCACAGGTCCCTCGTTCCACGCACAGATCTCTCGTCACGCACAGGTCCCTCGTTCCACGCACAAATCCCTCGTTCCACGCACAGGTCTCTCGTCACGCACAGGTCCCTCGTTCCACGCACAGGTCCCTCGTTCCACGCACAGGTCCCTCGTTCCACGCACAGGTCCCTCGTCACGCACAGATCTCTCGTCACGCACAAATCCCTCGTTCCACGCACAGATCTCTCGTCACTCACAGGTCCCTCGTTCCACGCACAGATCTCTCGTCACGCACAGGTCCCTCGTTCCACGCACAGGTCCCTCGTTCCACGCACAGATCTCTCGTCACGCACAGGTCCCTCGTTCCACGCACAGGTCCCTCGTTCCACGCACAGGTCTCTCGTCACGCACAGGTCCCTCGTTCCACGCACAGGTCCCTCGTTCCACGCACAGATCTCTCGTCACGCACAGGTCCCTCGTTCCACGCACAGGTCCCTCGTTCCACGCACAGGTCTCTCGTCACGCACAGGTCCCTCGTTCCACGCACAGGTCCCTCGTTCCACGCACAGGTCTCTCGTCACGCACAGGTCCCTCGTTCCACGCACAGGTCCCTCGTTCCACGCACAGGTCCCTCGTTCCACGCACAGGTCTCTCGTCACGCACAGGTCTCTCGTTCCACGCACAGGTCTCTGACCCATGTGGAACTATTTTAATTATTATATGTTTGTATTTATGTTTATTACTTCAATAAAGAGATTTTTTGATTTTGGTTAACTAGAATTCAAGAAAACTCACGTAAGCAAAACTCAATTTAGAGCGTTACGAAAGTTTAAGGATAAGACTAGATAACATCTCCATTAAAATAAAGCAATACAGTAATACAATGTAAGCTTATTTGAAATGATTATTGAATACTATAATTGATTATTTGGTATTTAAACTTACCGTTTATGCCTTGTAGAAAAATTAGTTATAAAGGCATGTAACTGACTGGCTGTTTAAACTAAGTAATCTAAGACCGGATCAGATATTTATTATGATTTCATTTCAAAATTATAACGAAATAGGATTTTACATTGAGACCGATATAAATATTATTTTATCCCAAAAGTAAGTTATCTGCAAGGTTTGAAGAAAATCATAAGAACCGGTTTCGAGATCCGTGTACATAGACATATACAAATATACCTTACTCGTATAGGATTTAAATAGTATTAAACTCGGTATTTGTAAAACGAGTTTCTAGAGTTATGTAACTTCTTTAGATCATTGACTATACACTCTTGTAGCCTTATTTTTACAGTAAAAAACGCCTAGCTTAATATTTCTTTCTACCTTGCCCATTGGGACCTTTTAAAGTTTTAATAGCGGTCCAACCCTTGTCTCGTCATAACGTCGCCCTGTCGTGAGCTAGCATCAGTATTAATTTATAACCCAATTACAAATGGGTAAAAAATGACCACTTCGGGGATTACGCTGGCAACCTTGGACGTAAGATTATTATTCTTCAATTCCAGAAAAATCCTTTTCATGACATAATTATTCATTGTTCCCCTTATAGTTTGTTAGCGCCTTCAAAATACAGTTGGCTACAAGCGATCAGTAATTTTATTGCCTACTAAGGAATGAAGGAGACCTCTCAGCGAGGAGATTTACGCAACTTATATTGAATGTTTGGTATATTAAGAGAGCATATAAAGCTTGTTTCATCAATTCGAAACTATATGATCGCTCTGTTTATGAAAAAAAATATATAAAAAAACGCTTTAAAACACGAGTAATTTTACTACATTATCCATATGATTACATTTATCATATTTACTTCTAGAAATATAGAAATAAAAAATAACAAATGACTTTTGTTAAAAAAATCTTTAATTTTAAAATTTTACGTCTTCTTTGTCAATTTATTGAAAATTCCATAACATAGTTAAATTAGCAATAATATATAAAAATTTAACCATAGAATTTACTCTCGAGTGTTTAAGATATATTTTACACGTCAATCTTCTAATTAAATTCAGGGTGTCCCGGAACTCTCTGGAACCCTTTTCTATATTTGTTCCTTGCATTAAGACAATAATAAAAAAAATAAAACATCGTACAAGTGTTTTGTTAAGCCGTCAACAACTATTTGTTTTACTCTTGATCATTTTTATTCCAGTAACGGATGGATGACATTCACATTTGGTTGGTTCACAAATGGTTGGAAGTTCACAATTGGTATGAATCTTTATCACACCAATGTCCATTTTCAGGAAAATAATTATTTATCCCAGTGTGTATTTTCGAAATAGCGGCAATTGTAAACTCAATCATAGCAAAATCGCTAAATTTTACCCAAATTTTATTGGAAGAAAAGTTGACAAATAAAATGATCTAACTACTGATACCAAGTTGTAAGGATCAGATAACAAATAACGGAGTCATTGAAATTTTTCTGCAGAAAATATAGATTTTCAATTATAATTAATGCAAATTTAGATTATTTTAGTTGCAAAACCAACTCCTTTTATTGTTGTCTGATTTGCCTCCTTTAACAGTTTTTACAAAATGTACTGGTTTAGAGATATTAGAATTTAAAAGATTTAAATGATCGCCATTTAGAAATTACAAGTAATTTTTTCCTGAAAATGGACATTGTTGTTATAAAGGTTCATACCTACCAAGTATGGACTTAATACAACCATCCGTTACGGTAATAAAAATTATTATGTGCAAAAAACAAAATATCGGCTGGTGGCTGAACGAAGCATTTTATTCTTTTATTAGCATGATGTTTTTTTTACTGTCTCAACGCAAGGACCAAAAATAAATCCACTGGTAGTTAAATAGTTTATTGTAATTAGAAAGTATTACTTCTCTATCTATCAAATTAGATTAATCCTGAATTTAAAGTTATGGGATTTACACATTAGTCTTCAGTAAAAATTAAAAATGACATTTATGGTTTATTAAAATTCTTTTTCTTGAATTGAACTCCTAGTCTATTAGAAAAATTTTTCTAGTGATTGTATTATGGCAGTAATTATTGAATTACTACAGTGGTAATGAACTTTCAGAAGAGTGCTTCAGAATGCAGCTCGTGTCGGACGAAACATAATCTACATTACCGAAGCGATGCTGAGCTTTCAGAAGAGTGCTTCAGATTGCAGAACGTGTCGGACGAAACAGAATCTACATTACCGAAGCGATGCTGAGCTTTCCGAAGAGTGCTCCAGATTGCAGAACGTGACGGATGAAACAGAATCTACATTACCGAAGCGATGCTGAGCTTTCAGAAGAGTGCTTCAGATTGCAGAACGTGATGGATGAAACAGAATCTACATTACCGAAGCGATGCTGAGCTTTCAGAAGAGTGCTTCAGAGTGCAGCACGTGTCGGACGAAACAGAATCTACATTACCGAAGCGATGCTGAGCTTTCAGAAGAGTGCTTCAGATTGCAGAACGTGACGGATGAAACAGAATCTACATTACCGAAGCGATCCTGAGCTTTCAGAAAAGTCCTTCAAGAGTGCAGCACGTGTCGGACGAAACAGAATCTACATTACCGAAGCGATGTTGAGCTTCAGAGTGCAGCACGTGTCGGATGAAGAGAACCCTGCTAATTCATAGAGCGTCCATAGAGAACTCATTCTTAATTTAGATATCTGGGTACATGTAATATTTTATAACTACCCAGTCCCACGCTCTTTTAAAACCTGTCAACAATAAAAAAAACTTAGTAGAAATCTACAGATCAATCAATATCTTTAATACTCTTATCTTCGAATATATATTTGCGATCTTCTGTGTTATTTATCATCTAATCTTTTCAGTTTTACATAGGGAAAAGTCCAAACCCTGGTCTTATTACTGTGTAATCCAACGGCGATCCGTTAGCATAAATAGATATCATCATAAAAGTAATCAATGATACCATTGAAATGCCAACTGGTTCATATTTAGCATTCTAAGTTTTATGGTTCAGTTGACTCATTTAGTTTTTCTGTTACATCTATTCACCGAAAGTGAGTCAGCGGTTGTAACTAATAGTTGTTAATAGTAATTTTAATAGTGGTGTATATTCCCAAATTATTAAGTTTAAACTGGTGATATTTATTAATTTCAAGCTTGCTTTCTTGTAAACGTAATAATTAATTTGACTTAAACTTCCATTAGCTTTAACTAACTTACTTTAACTCTTTCTCTAACCCATGACTTGCTGTTGAACTACTTATAAGTATTTTTCACACAGGTTCAATATATTTTATTGATTAAACCTCACAGTTTGATAATGTGTGGTTACTGTTTCAATCAATTTTCGCTTTCACTTCTTACCCTTATAAATATTGGATAACATCAGCAATAAGAAGTAAACAACAAGCGTGATCGAAACTAAAAAGCTTTGAAACTACGAAAAATAAATTACTTTATATTTTGAGTTGTCCATAGGTTTTTATTAAATGATGTCATTGTAATGCAATTTTACCCTTTATCAATCCAACCCAATAACCCCTTGCAATCTGACCACTTATCAATAAACTTGTTTTTGTTTCGTAAAGTAATGATTTAAAATAATTCCTCATTACTTTATAGAGTAGAACTAAGTGTTCTTACACCACACCGAGGGGAAGCAGTTCTGTTTTAGCCATGCAGATAGCAGCACCGACTTGACGGATTTTGCAACCTTCCTTACCCATAGTGTTATTGTTTATAAGTATATTTTAAATAAGTTAAATACCGAAATATAATACTAAAACATTTAAAAGAGGTATAAAACTAATATCTAGTTCATTATTTATAAAATTTCATAAACAAATTAACACTAATCAAAATACATTTACTCAGAACGATTATAGTGTTTTCATACAAAATTCATTAAATAACTAAAACTATTCAATTCATCACTAATCCCTTTTGTATTAATTCGAGTCTTCACTTAATGACGCCTGATATTTTTATATGTAGATTAAATTAACCCACAAATAGAAGAGTGAATCCAAAAACCTAAGGTAAATCTCAAAACAACTCAACCCTCGTATTTCATTTAATTATTCATTACTGTGTATGTCCCATATACACGTACTGTTAAGGGTAAGAGTAAGTTAAAGGTTTCCGGACATGGAGTACATGATTGTGGTACACTGGTAACGCAATAAAACTGAACTAGTATACGTGTTGCTTGAAACGAGCAATTTATTTTAATACAATACAAAAGTTACTTTTAGCTATAAATCAATGACATCCGACCAATCCAATATTGTGAATCTCTTTAATCACCAAAACTACACGTACTTAAAGCTGATTATTAACATATGTTTAAAATGTTTTATTCAATCCCAATGTTATTTAAATGGGAAACTTTGAGATTTCAATGGTGGATAGCGCCTTTATTTTCAGTCCGATTCTCATCAATTTTTGGCGGAAACATCTACAGACCAAGCCCTATCCAATGAAACCAAAAACTTGAAAATCGGTTCAGTAGATCGAGAGAAAACGGGACGTAACAGACGAAACCCTTATAGAAATCAGAAGATAGATGTCTTTTGGAATCTGTCACAAACTAACAGTTTTACACCTATGAAGTATATTTGTTCTGTAAGTCTTTTATAAAGCTACTCCGTAGTTTTTAGATGTTTTGCCGTAAATGAAATCTATAGCCTACACCATAACACACTTGTCCTTCTTAAGAGGCATTCTTAAAGTCACCAAGTCCTTTTCTTGGCTTTTGGCCTTTTCAATTTTTCCCGATGACGTAAAACGTTTATTTTCATTTTCAGTTCACTGTTTAACTTCGTCAACTGTTCACTGACACCTGTGGCTGCAGCAGTCCTCTTCGTGGCATTAAACACTGATTGTCACTGTGCGATTTTGTTTTTCTCCTTCTTTTTAAAAGGTACATGATTTACTTGGCTTGAATTTTTAGTGTATGACCTTAAATGTTAAAGTATATATTAGTAGCCAATTAAAATAATAATCTATTTTTTAAAACCATTATTAAAAAATATATACAACAACAAATAGTCGCAACCAAACGCTGTGAACTTTACGAATGTTTTATTTTTGCAACCTATATTTGAATAACAATGTTAAACCAGATGTATACATATTAATAAAATTGATTTTATTCACGTTTAGTCTCAGATAAAACAAAACATTTTCTGATCTCTAGGTCAACATAGATAACAGACTGATGATTTAGAACAGTATCCCTGCCCCATCCCTCGTCCATCATCCCTCCATGAAAGCCATGAGCACAGATACACTGAACCATTTATATTTCAAATATTTTTCATTCTCCTCATTCGACTTTTAAGCTCCTAAAAGGAAGGCAATAATCTAGCAGATAGTAATATTCGTCAGTATTTTACACCAACATTTGCTCAACAAGTCGACATCTTGTCTGATAAAACAGGCCATTCGTCATCTTGAGGGACCACAACTGACGACCTAATAATTGACTTCCGGTTCCATTTGAGCTAGAACTGGCTGTACACCCGCCAGTGCAAAGGAAAATTTGTTATCGCTTAATTTTAGCCACATGTGATTGTAAAGACCCTGCTAAGTAGGGACAATTAAATGTGGACCTCCAAAATATTATTTGCTTGGCTGTTAATTTTTTTAGGCGTACTTTATATTGTTTGCAATCAGTTCACAGTTTTGAACAACAGGTAAATCTGATACATAACACACATCTTAAACATAACAAAAACATGAGTTAAAATCTATCCATTGTCAGACTTAATACAAATTGTATTAACTAAATAATAGAAGAACTTAATAAACAATTTACTTAAAAAAGCCTCAAAATGTGGAGACTTTTAAGTCTGTAAGTAGCAGTACTGTTGTCCAAAACCTATGTGATTAGGATGATTTTCTTTCTTCACTCGTACTTTAAACTGAACTTGGTTATTTCGTCTTTGACGGTTGGAATGCAGCTGTCCTTATGGAGAATTCCATTATTCACAAAACAATGTGTTTGAAGGATGTTTCGCAATGTATTGGACTGGAATCTTTGATTTTTTTTTCAATGTTAGAGGTGATTGTTATTCCAAAAATTTGGATGCCATGAGTCTAAATAGCTTTCAAGATGACTTTGTAGGGTATTAGTTTATTTTCTGTAGATAGCTTTGAATATTTTTTAAAGACAAAAAGATTTTTTTTATTAAGTGAAATTGTTTTGCTCCAGATGGTTTTTTTTTCTATGTTAGTTTCCGGTCAAGAATCATGCTAGAGTCTTTAACCTCATTTGTTTGGATGGTCTGAACGAGGTTTTTAGGGTTACTTCGGGACATGTGTCGAATCTTGTAAAAGTCACGTGAGTTGATTTACCTTTATCATCTTTTATTCTTCATTTTTTAAAGAAATTCTAATAAATAATTTGGCGCAGCTTAAACATTTTAAGATGCTACCGGGTCGTGATGTGACGCTAGAATAGCCCTGTTATCAGCTAGTTAGTTTATCCGTGAGCAGTAGCACAGGACCCAGAACACTTCCTTGGGGCACTCCTGCTTGGACAGGATGTAACCCTGTGACAGAACTTCCGGATTTTACTTTAAATTATCTGTTGGTTAAATATGATTTTAATCTTCACTTCTCTATAAAAACATTCATAACAAAACCACGCTTTTCCTCCTTAGCAATCACCAAACCAAAAAATACATTTTAATAATCCTGTGTTACAAAACTATTTAAATTAATGTAGTCAGCTGTGTACAGTCCTGAGTGAGATTTGTGGTATGAGGAAGATGAAGTTTAATTAGTAAAGCAGACCAAGTTTCCAAAACTTGTCAGAGGCTTGGCTGTCGTCAGTAAACACATCAGAACAATACTTATTGTTTTCTATATCTTCTTTAATGTTACTGGCAACTCAATGTACCTGTTCAATAGTTGAGTGTGCTCGCCTATGAATCCATAGGTTGGTGGTTTGATCCTGATAAAAGCTAGTACCTTTATAAAAGTTCTATTTTAGACCCAGTTGTGATTTGTTGTTAGGTTATTAATTAATGGTGCCATCTAACAACAAGTCGAGGTTAGATGATAACAAATCCAGAGTTTGTACCGTTAACCATCAAAACTTTAAAAGCATGCGTTGGGAAAAATACAGAGAATTGTTTGTTGGGAAATGCCCCTCCAATGGTCAATGTTATTTAACATTAAAACGTATTATTCTGTATCATTCTCATTATTTAGGATAATTAGTTGTATTACTTTGGTTTTGATACGAACGGCCAATAAACGAAAATTGTTTAACTTTCAAGCTTAAGGAAGGCTTAGGTCAACATTGAAGTAATTTAATCTGATCGGAATAGTTCATATTAGGTCGGGAAAAAAGTTTTCAGGACCCTCATAATTAATTTTTCAATAATACAACGTCCAAAATATATAAAGACGTGCTAAATTTAAAATAGTATCGCTTTACTATACTAGGTGTTACCCGGCATGCTTTGCAATGCCAACCAGGAGTAAATTGTGATCTTCAGGAGAGCTCGTTCACTACGCTCACTCTGTCAGATTTAGCTCGATTCATTTATTAATGTTGAGGATTAGAATTTTGAAATTCAAACGCTATAAAGAGCATTGTTTGTAAATGACAGAAATTTAAACACTGCATGTTACTTACTTTGTAAATATAACCTCGAAAATACAGTTTTATAGTTAATATTTTTACGATTATGATAATTTCGCATTATGATAAAAATCATTGTTCATTACTCGGAGAAAAAGTATCTTTTTGTTGCTTAATCGTGAAACACGATTGCGCACCAAAAAGGCCCACTTTTCTACTATTGCAAATGTTGAGTTCATAAATAACTCACTTTAAAAACTCCAAAAACCTGACATGGGTACGTTTAGGACGGTCATGTATCTCAATACTTCACAGTGAGTCTTTGGTATATCTAACCTCCCCCCCCCCCTTGTCTATACGGAATGTTTTGGAGTGATGACGTGTACTTACATATTTAATCTTAAGTGCTACATTTTGGGATCTTTTATGTCTTCATGCCCTAATTTTGATTATCAATAAGTTAAATGTAATGTTATGAATTTTATGCGAAGTGAGTTTTTTTTTACCATTAATACTCGTACGTCGTTTTCCATTTGAGGGTTTGCGGCATTATACTAAACTCAATTTGTACTATCAAATTTACTATGTATTCATTACAACCTTGTTTAACCTTGTTTAATTGTTTGGATGGTATCCATACCGCACGAAATCTCAAGTCGTGAAATCTCCGAAAATGTAGTACACTAGTCAAAGTATTGATGAGTAGAGTTTCATCCTTGTACGTCGTGGTGGAAAGATAATTGCTATGTCATTACGAAAAAAGTGTAGCGGACATCGAAAACTGTTGATTATTATGTATATAACCTTGAAATTTGCGCACACACATTAACTTAACTGGTGACATAACCGATGAGTTCTAGTCATATTCTAGCTGTTATGTCCCCTCGGCCGAGGTGTCTGTGTTGGACGCATTAGTGATTGTGTGTGTCGATCCGACACTTCAAATGTTTGCCTCGCCGTGTGACAATGTTTGGCTCGGTATCCGCGATTTGCCGTCGGTCGGTGTGTGAAGGGGATCAAACCTGCCACAAATCATCGAGGATTGGACGAAAGTCAAAGGAATTGATTGCATAACAACATAAAACGTTGGTTATTAGCAAAATTAAATTTGAGGGATTTTCAAGCTATGACTTTGATTAAGGAGTTGGAATCTATAATCGCCAATAGGTCGCATTGTATTTTCAAATGCCTATCAAAGTAAATGTAATTAAATTCAAAAGAAATGTGAGGGCTTCGAATCGATCGATAAAAACCGAGTTATGAACTTTTATACTGTAAATACTTTATATAAATTACAAACAGTTTTAGGAAAGTCATACCGTTTTTCAAGCAATTATCGTTTTGTGCTGTTTAGATTTATTACTTGTGGATTTTGACAGTTTTAAATTAATTCTTTATTCAATATATCAGTAAAAAATGTTCTTATCCTAGTTATATTAATATTGTTAACATTAACTTATTAAAACCTAATTTATTAGTTTTTATTGCATATTCTAATAAGTTAAATCAATGCTCTGTAAGATGTTATGTTATTATCAGGAATAAAAAACCTTGTTTTTGTATTATAACTTTTTGCGAACTCCTGTGTGGTAAAATTGAGGTTGTTGAGTAAACAAAATGGTATAAACGCTTCAGTTGGGTGAACGAATCGATGAGGAGTGGAATCCTTATACGTGAGTGTTGATGCCTCATTCTCTTGATGAAACGTGATTCCAATGTTTGACGATAGTTTAAGTAGGAAGTTTTAGGTCGATTCCAAACTTTCAATAAACTAATGAGCAATAAATAAATTCCCCATAAGAAATTCATTGGAGGCTGGATTAGAGGTGCTTGAGTTGTTTGTTAACCAACGTCTTTGCGTCAGCGGCGTCAGGCACAGAGTAAGGATTTTGAAACTATTTCCTGCCGGGGACGCGACAAGGTCTGACAGGGACAAGGTCTGACAGGGACAAAGTCTGACGGTTTTTGTGGCAGGTTTTGTCCGAGACGGCCCGCCGCCTAATGACGCGGAATGGAATGTGTCAGACTTTGTCCTTGTCTGACTTTGTCCCCGGCGGGCCACACTGAAAACTGGCAGAGTTTGTCTGGACCGGTCCAGACAAAACCTGACACTTTTTCTAACACAAGGCCCGACGATTTTGTGCGCTGCCCTTTCAACTAATAAAGTCCTCAAGGAAATCAAATAAAGTGGATGGTGATATTCTGAAAGAGAATTAAATTTCTTACATATTGCCATCATGCATTTTTTATAAATACTCAATATTGGCAGCTAAAACTTGCCTCCAAATTAAATAAATGTAATAACCCAGCACGTTTTCAATTTATTTCTTGTAGATCACATAACTTTTTTTTGTTTACTATTTCACATAAATCTTAAAAAAAAATAGAGCTCTTATAATTATTTGCACATCTACACGGATGAAGCTTTCTAACAACCTATTAATTATTAAAATCGGTCCAGTAAAACTGTAGATTTAGTTGTTTAAAGTGAAATAAAAAATAACTCCAAAATCCAGTATTGGTGGAAGCTCGATTACACCTCAAATATATGGTCCATCGACCCTCTGTCAGTTTTAATAAATATTGTAAAAGTTGGAGATGGTTCGATGGTCCATAGAACCATTATGTTTAATTTTAAGTTATATTGTGAAAGGGGTCGATGGACCATCAACCTTGTTTATAAATTATTTTATTAAATATAAATTTTGGCTGATGTATTACCAACTCTAAAACTATAAATGTATTAAATATAATTTAATATTAAAGTAAAGGGTCGATTACACCTCAAATAGATTGTCCATCGACTTTCTCAAATGAAATATAATTAAAATAAGATAGAGGCTCGATGGACCATCTATTTAAGGTGTAATCGAACCTATAATTAATAACATAGGATAGAGGCTTCCAAAACTCCAAAACTATAATACAAATACAAATACAAATAACTACAAATACAACACGATGTACTATTTGCAATAATTGTTTTTAAAAATCATAGGTTATAAAAAATACATCTCATATAAAGCCCCCTGTATTTACAGAAATAAAATACCGGCGGGCGGTTCGGAGCGGCGCATCGGCGGCGTGTGGGAGGCAAATGTGTCAGGTTTTGTCTTTGTCAGACCTTGTCCCCGGCGGGCCAAACTGAAAACTGTCAGACTTTGTCCAGACCGGTCCAGACAAAACCTACCACCTCAGGAATGTGGATTGGAATGTGTCACATCTTGTCCTTGTCTGACTTTGTCTTTGTCAGACCTTGTCCCAACCGAGCCAGACGAAAGTGTCAGGTTTTGTCCCTGTCTGACTTTGGTAGCTTCCCTTCCTGCCCACTGCGATACTACTCGAAATAAAATTTGTTACGCCACAAATGTTTAGAGATGCAAAAATCTATATTTTGTATGGACTAATAACAATTAAAATAGGTTTCTATGAAGTAATTATAGAGTAGTAAAAGTTGTAATGATTGAAACCAACACATTGAGCCTAAAAGAAAAACTCGCAAATTAATTAACATGAGCTGATGCCGGCTAAAGTAGACAAATATCAGATGTACCACAGTAAACAAACAATTCGTGAGAAAAGACTATGCTTTACACTAACGAACAGTAACTTACTCGTAAATATTGTTTACTTTAAATAAAAAAATTATCTCGATGTATACACTGCTCATTTGTATAATATAAGTAGTTTTAATATTCTTATTCCGTTTATCCCCATCCGCACAGATGAAGCGTATTTCTAGTTAAACAATAAATAATCATGCAAAATTTTAAAAATTTATCCTCATTCCATGAGTAAAATTAAATTTTAATACTTTCAGAATTACATTACGACAAATTATTTCCATTCTAAATTTGTTGGTACGCAATAACTACTAATAAAAATACGTTTTAACTGGGACCTCTATTCCTTAAATTAATACTTAAACTCATAAAATACCTATATAACTGTAAATGCGATTATTGTAGGTTAAACAATTTATAACACAAAAGCGTGGCGAGGATTTGACAACTATTTAGACAGCCTGTTAAAATACCGTATGTTTAAAGCAGCGGACACGTCTGCCGGAGAAGATAGCAACGACGACGGCACGCCTGCGGGTCACGTGGTATCCGAGCGTGTTTTCCCGCCATGGAGGGGATTATGCTCCCCCCCTCCCACCTCTATATCCACCCATCGCCTCATCCGGACCCTCGGCTTAATAGGTTAACTCTATTGTTGATAGTAGTGACGCTAGTAGCTAAATCATGTAGGTTGTTTTGTCAATCTGTGGGTTTTAATTAAGAGGGGATGTTTATTTTTAGTAAAAATATCGCAACTTAATTAGTCAAGGCACCATCAATATATAGGGGTTAATTTATGTAGCTCTTCTTATTTGAATATTTCATAAATTTTAAATTAATATATCACATTCCAATAAATACAATTTTTTATTGTGGTTTAACTAAATAAAAAAAAAAACACGATAAATTTTTTTATTGGAAAGTGATATATCAATTTAAAATTTATTATATGTGTTGTTATTAGTGGATAAGGCAAAGTTGCCAATGCGAATTGGCGGAATTCCCTGCTGTTGGACCACAAATTCTCCTAAATTCCCTGCAAGCGATCGCAACATTACCCTCACATTCCCTGCACTTTTTTATCAATTATTTTCCATGTCATATTTACCACGTCCTTGAAAATCGGGGAATCGTCACCCTTCAGTACTTTTACTTTGTCTGCAACTGGCATAGCTGAGAGATAGCTGGGAGTACGTGCAGCTTTAATGGAATGCTGCGGACACGACCAACATCACCTCCCCACAGAATTTATTTTCTTATTCTTAAAATTTGGTGGCTGGCTAAATGAGCCATTCGTATATACTTTTACTATTAGCCTTTTAAAGGCTTGGCTTATTAAAGAGTCGTGTAATTAATTGTGGTATTGTCTATCGAGTACACAAAAATTATGTACCTAACAGACCATACCATAACCACAACTACATTGCGTTTTCTAAAAGGTTTTTTATCGATTTTAAATTGTTGGGTGATGGATGGGATACTCTATTAAGAAATTATATATATATTTTAAATTTGTGTGTGTGTGTGTGTGTGTGTGTGTGTGTGTGTGTGTGTGTGTGTGTGTGTGTGTGTGTGTGTGTGTGTGTGTGTGTGTGTGTGTGTGTGTGTGTGTGTGTATGTGTGTGTGTGTGTGTGTATGTGTGTATATTATATTAAGTTATATATATATGTGTATATATATACATATATATATATGTGTGTGTGTGTGTGTGTGTGTGTATGTAAAAATAATTTCAAAAGTTATTCACATTGAAATGGCATGCGCACTAATCACTCGACAAATCAATTATACCTATGGAGCGCCGTGTCCAGAGGACGCTCCCGTCAACGACCTGACCTTGTCCTATTTTGCTGCCCAGACGGACGGTCGGAATTGTGGTTTATCGCTATGACTTAACTTGTTTTGAATCGGGGAAAGTATTTCAGACTAATTTAGCAATAAAATATCCAACCTAAATAAACTATGGACATCAGTAAAATAAAAATTATTCTTATATTATTTATAGTAAAAAATATTCCTATGTCTACAATACTATGCATATCATTTTGAAATTGAAATTCTAATATTGTAAACTTGCCTCTAATGGACAAAATGTTGGGGAAAAAAATAAATTAAGGAATAGGCCTACATTTTCAACTTTTATATAGGCCCACTTTGCTTCCGCTTTTCCAAAATACATTCATTTGTTCAATTATTCATAGGTGAACACTGTTTTTGTTGTAATAAAAAGAATTAGGCATGGCATGTTTGAACGTTACGTTGCAATAAGTACTTTAACTGATATTCAGTTACTTTAAAATGTAAAACCGTTAATATAAGGGTAAAGGCCCCAGTAACAAAGACCTAACATTGAGAAGAGCCTAAGATGAGAAGGGACATTCAAATAAATTCAGAGCACTAGGCAAAAGTCAATATACTAACCCACAGTATTTATTAATATTAAATGAGTAGGCATAACTTAAATAAACGAACTATTTAGGCCTAAATACATTTATATCAATGAATAGAAACAACTTATAGTTCTGCTTAGTTGACATAAGATTTCAAAAATAAGATATAGTTATAACCTAGAGTTAAAATTAAAAGTAATGAGAATAACTTATATGAAAAGTAACATTCAAATAAATGTAGAGCACCAGACAAAATTCAATATACTAACACAAAGCCTCTACTTTAAAATTAATGAATAGGCCTAACTTATATAACTTATATGAACTAACTTATATGAATTAACTTCTCAGTTAGTGCTTGAATACGTACTTATTAAGCCATTTGGGCCTAACTACATTTGCATCAATGAATAGTAACAACTTATATTCCCGCTTAATAGACATCTTCTTTAAAAAATTAAATGCATTTAACAATTACAAAACTAAGGTGTAAATAGTTAACAGATTCATTAGCAAACTACTAGTATATATCAATAACTTTAAGTGCAATAAATAACTTCAGTGCAATAAAGTCAAGATTAATTTTTTGCAAATTTTGGCACTCAGCATTTTGTTAAACGGCTCGAATTAGACACAACCTCCACAGTTCTCTGTTCCTTCTTTTCTACTACAAAATTTGCTTCAATGCTTCAGTTTAAGGTTGACTCTCAAGCTATTTTTTATGTTGTTGACATCACTGAATAAGAGTTTAGATACATCATAAAGAAAACGGCAAAATCATCAATAGTTTTTCCACCTTCCACAAATTTGCAAACAAAGGTACCCAGCAGCATTTTTCAATATGGAAACATTCCTCCAATATTTTTCAACAGGTAGATCTTCAGTGAGTTAAAGCGCAACACTGAACAAAGCATGACTGGGCCATTCCTGGTCCAAAGTCTGGGGATACACGACTGAATGTGTTAAAATCGGAAACCTTTGCAAAATAGGCTGAAGAGTCTTTACTTCAAAGACTTTTGCAATTTTGCAACCAACAACTTTAATCAAGTTGTCACTAAAATCAAATCTAGATTTTATCTCAGTGACTGCCTCGATTAAAAAGTTACGGCAACTTCATAAAATATTTGTAGGTCATTTGGATTGCCATTATCATCTTTAATTTAATTAATTGTCTAGTGAGCAGCTAATCCAAAATATATTTTTCATTTTCTATGAAATTTCTCATGTCATTGTATTCAATTTCATATTAAAGATGTTTTTGCGTTTTACTGCATTCAACTGCAAGTAGTTGCACCAAAGCGTTTGTACTAACTTTTCAATCGTTGCCTTTAATATCGGCAAAAGAAATGTTCGTGTTGAAACATAGTGTTGAGGTCACTGAACAGTGTTCAGATGACCACTGCAGTGTTGAGGTTTGCAGTGTTCTAGATATGCAAAAATGAATTTGCTTTGTGAATCACACTAAGCATCTCTGCAATTGTTTTAGAAGGATTTTCATACAAATATTCTCTGAAATACAATGTAATACAAATGTAAGGCCGAAATTTGTTCCAGGATTCTGTTTACACACTCTTGCCAAGATAACCATCTAGCAGCAGACGGGGACATAATCCTGTGAATTTCTACATGGAACAGTTCCTGAAACTTCTTGAATCTCTATTGTCGATGATAGCTTCTGCTGAAATGATAGTGTCTGACAGCCTGGAATACGTCTTTTGAAAGTGTCCCAAATGACATATGTAAATTTCAGCTTTAATACTTAGTCTGACCTACTTTGCACAACACTTTAAGGGCCGTCAGACAGGGTTTGCAACCGCACAAAGTGTCTGACAACCGGGAATACATCTTTTGAGGGTGTTTCGAGTAACATATATAAATTTAAGCTTTTATACTATGACGAAAGTTTGGTGCAATTTTCACACCTTTCACACCTCATAACTCTGAAAGTAACGACTCTCCAAATTTCGTAGTAGAGGATCTTTTATATCTCCATTAGGGCTACACACAGGCAAATTTTCAGGTTTTATAAAATTACGAAGGTCAGGTCGTCGCTGGCTCTTGCTCTATATTCTTAACGGCCTAATGTAAAGACTTATTTATAAAAATATATTGGCGTTCAATTATAATTTTAGCACATGAAAAACATTTATAACCTAGGCCTAGGCTACAAGAGTTTCATAAGTGAGAAAATGCAGTGTAGAGAATTAAACAAAACAAAATCATATAAGCACTAAAAAATATGGTTTAAATTAGCTGCGCACAAATGTTCTAACATGTACTACAGATAAGACCAATTTCAGCAAAAAAAACAACATATGGTTTGGAAAATGTGAGTTTAGAGGGGAGGAACTTCAAATTTGTTACCACGTTCATTTGGTGTTAGACTGTCAAATAACTAGCACAATATCTTTGCCTCTCTCATGTTCACATAAATAGAAAGAATTTTATTTCACCATTGAAACATAAAAAGCTTAATGTCAGGAATATGCTTCAATTAGCTTAATACTTAGCCTCTCACAAATCAAACTTTCTATACCTCTAATTCAGTGTAAAAGAATTAGGCTAGTATGGATTTAACATAATTCATTTCATTGATCGTACTAACATTGGGCAACGGGTTCTATAACACCTATTTTATGAAATTCAAGCTCTAAAGATTCATGTGGCTAAACAAAGAAGACCATTTTCTTACTAAGCAACACACTCAGAAAAATACCAGAGACGTTTACTTTAAACTGCTAAATATAATTTAACTGAACTCATGTAACTGTCAATCAATTTTGGACTCAAAATTCGTATGTAATTTGATAAACTAAAATACTTACGTAATTTACACTTTTTTTAGGTGGTAAATCACATTTGCAATATTGGGGAAAATCTCAAAGCTTGAATAGAGTCTCGCACAAACCAGGTAAGGCAATGGTCTTTTAAAAATCCTCTAAACACAGTTGAGGTCTCGGGAGATCCTCGGAATAACATTAGAGTCACCTGACTTTTCTCTATTTTAAAAGTTTACCACTCCATCTTAGACCTCCATCCATGTTAGTTTAAAGAACTATGAGCAATTTGGTACGAATTAACAAGTTTACGCCTGTAAACGTTCTCTCCCAATACGTAGTATGTAGAAAGTTATACAGTATTGTTTGCCTAAAATTTTAAAATTTGATTTTTTCGTAAAAAAACTTGTTTTTAATATAAAATAGTATATCGACTCTGAACAGTTTACTCGTGGATATAAAGATGGGAACATAGCTTGTCGCTAGTTTTTACATGTTTCTGTTGGTCTACAGTAAAAGCAAGCTTTAAACTTGTACTATACTGCCAATGCAATTAATAATTTGATGCCATTAAGACATAATTTGTACCAATCCTCGGAAATATTCAAATTAGAATGATTATGGTATTTAACGCATTAAAACTAAATTGTGATCAACCGCATACAAAAAACTTGGGTCGTGCGTTAATGCAACATAGTAAACAAATTGTTAAAAAAATACTAACAGGCTACGTAGGGTCGCATTGCACTACTCAACCAAAAATGAATACAAGTGATCTGTTGTGCTTATGTATGACAGTAAAAATAATTTTTTGTGCTTTAACGTTCTTCTCCCTCAATGTTTTAGATTCCTACTAATATTGTTAAGTCCTTTAACTACTGTTGCAAAGTACATTCGCGAATTAATAAGTCCATTAATACAGTATATTTTTTAATTTTATTCAAATACAAGATTTAAAAAGTGCAGGTTCTTTTTACACATATTTACAGTATATTGAAGTCTACATGTTTAGCGAATTCACGCACTTCAATCGCATCGCATTTAAATAATTTGATGTAGATTATGATCAAATAATATTGTAATTATATGTTAACTTGTTCTGTTGGATATAATTTACCAAAAAGAATGTATTTTGTACTAAGTAACAGAATGTACTTTGAAGGATGCATTTTGTACTAGCTTTTGTGCTAGTATTTTGATAGTTTTTTTTTCAACTGGATTGACGGATTGAAGAGGTGTGAAATCCTTATACCTGAGTGTTGGTGCCCCAGTGTATTGATGAAACCCGATATCAATGGCGAACGGTAACTTTCGAAGGAAGATTCAGATGGACTTTTAACTTTCACAATACTTTTTTTGCGAAATTTGTAGATGTATTTTTGTTGTTGAAGTCATTCTGTACATTAATAAGCTAAATAGCCGCAATTAAATTCCCCATGAGAAATGCAATGGAGGTTGATTTAGTGGTGATTGAGTTTTTTTTTTTTAACCAACTTTATGCGTCAGGCATAGATTAAGTATTTTAAATCTAACTCCTGCCCATTCAATGATAGGCCTACTATGCATACAAATGGATTTTTTATATAAATATTAAAAAATAGCTGATATCATAAATCTAGATTTTGTATGGAATAATCACCATAAATTATGAACCATAATGAACGATCAGCTGACAACTACAAAAGTAAACAAATTACAGAACCGAAGTAAAATAGTAAAAAAAAGCATCGAGTTTATTGTGATAATTTCAAATAAGTATCTTTTCTTACCTTGTGAGACTTTAAACAGAATTTTTCAACCCATCTTAAATCAGTCTTGGGAGTCTTAGTCCCCTATTATTGCATCCTATAAGTTGCGTATTATTTTAATGAAGTATCTAGATAAAATTTTAATAATTATGACGCCTTGTAATTTTTTTTACAAGTTCAGGTGGAATTTTAGCTTGAAAACAAACATAACTTGAATAGCCTTAACTCTGAAAATGTAATTCATAGTTAAAAGTAATCAAAACACAAAATTTATAGACAACGTTAACTCCTAAACCATAACGTAAACTTTGGCGTGATACACCTTTTATCAAACTTGTCTGATATAATAGAAGTTCTTTTTTATCTGTCTCTCTCATGACGTCATTGCACGTCGCGCATTAGCTGTACACCACGCACAACTGCATTTGACGTGTGACAAACTACGATTGCGTGGGGTCCATAACAATGGGCGTAGAGCTGACGAGAGGATACACTGTGTCGGCGAACGAAATGCAAATTAAACTATTAATTATCATTAGATAATAAAACTTACCAACAGAGCTAGGTAGCTTCTGTTCAAATGAAATAGATTACTGTTAGATGGAAAACACGCCTATGATTGGTGGGATGAGCTTCAATTAACACGTTTTTGAAAAGCATAAAATTTACTGTTTGTGTAAAAATTTTCATTATATAACTCATAAAATTAACGATTTGAATAATTGCTCTTAATATAGTTTTTTGCCATCTTAGATAATTTAAATTAATTCATAATTGTAATAGCTCAGCATTTTTAGTTGTTGTTCAGGCTCAATAACAACACAATTTTTTGCATCAACATTGATCGTAATCACTCTAGGACTAGTTAGCCACTTTTGACTGATAAAAAATAATATTTAAAAAATGTTTAATTTTTCTTGGTCATTTCTCTAATACACAGTTTATTTAACTAAGTATGTTAAAAAAACTATAATTTGAAACTAATTTATCTTGTTACAAAGACAGTTCATTTGTTGTTGCCATTAAAAACAATCGCCTGATTTTCTGCTCTGATACAGTTTTAATCTATGTATTAACTAGCTTTTTCCCGCAGCTTCGCACGCGTTACTTACCAGTAAGGTTTAGCTCGTTCGCTACGCTAACTCGCTGTCATACTCACCCTATTTATAGAAGAAATCGTTGGAATACCTTATATTGGAATTTTCATTGAATTTGTTGCTTAACAACAAACAATTTTTATTATTTATTTAGAATTTTTTATTATTAGAAAAGTACCGTCCTGTAGATCAGCAGAATCCCATTCTAATTGTCATCGGACTCCAGGGCTACGCTCCACAGGCTTCCAAAGTTCCAATGTTAACCTTATGGAGGAATCGGGACTCATAGACAGCTGTTGTACAAACAACTGCTATAAAAAGAGGAAGAACAGATGTTTCAGTTATAAAATGTTACTAAGCTTCTTGGGTCCAGATCTACTGAAATTTTGTTCAAAGTTCGATCAGGAGGCGATCTCTAGTATACTGTTAATACGATCTTGTGCTCGACACCTGCTTATTCATTTCCCTAGGGCATTAAAAACCGCTTTATCCCCGCGGCACGGTGGTTGTTTCGAAAATAGCAGCACTCTGAACAATATGGCAAAAAATAATTTAAATCATGCTAATTAGAACTTCTAGTCGTGTAGTTTCAAGCCAGGGTTGATGTTTGTTGCTTGTAGGGTTTTAAACTAAAAGTAAAATATATTTTTCCTTCGATTGTAGTGGACCATCCAGATATTTTAGGCTCTGGAAAACCTTGAAAAATTGAAAATAAGTAGAGTAGAAAAAGTTATAATGTGAGATCAATAACAATTAATATTAATACAACATTTAATAACATTTAAGTTCTAGGCCAAAACTGATTATTCGTGACACTAATGTAACAGAGAATTCACCAACCTTTCAACTTGCATTTTCTTTAGTAATCTTCATTTAATGTCCATATTCATGTCTCATTTTGTGTCCATTAATTCACTCATCTTGAACTTCATAATTGTTCACTTACAAAGTTAATAATTCACTTTTTGATCTCACATTCATTTTCTTGGAAATTGATTTTGGGAACAATTAGATTTTTATTAAAAAAATAACATGTGTAATATAAAACATATGATTGAAAAATAATTAAATTATAAATACAGGGTGAAGATAACTTTATTGATAGTCAATATATATGAAATGAAAGAAAGAAAATAAAGAATGAAGGGGGAATAAAATATTATAAGATAAGGCAAGAGATTAAAAGGAGTAGATGATTGGGAATAATTGGGGGAAAATTAGTGTGATGGGCCTTGTCTAATTTGTACCAAACATACTCCCGGCCTTGAAGTATCCTTACTTCAACAATCATTCAATTGGCAACTTGCACAACTTCACGACAGGGCGGCGAAAGGAGTTATTTGGTGTTCGGACTTCAGCCACTCGTACAACTCCATCTTTTCCAGGGAATACTTGAGTCACTCTGGCGAGGGGCCACTGTAGAGTTGGTGTTTGTGACTGTATGAGCACTAAGTCCCCTACGTTTAGGTTCTTCGTTACAGTTGTCCACTTTGGCCGTTGTTGCAGCGTATGAAAGTATTCGACGGTCCACCTTTTCCAGATGTTTTGGAATAACGCCTGAGCTGCTTGCCAATGGTGTAACCGATTAATAGGAACATCAGACAAGTCGTTTTCAGGAAGCGAGACAAGAGGAGCGCCGGTTAAAAAGTGTCCTGGCGTAAGTGCTGCCAGATCGGATGGATCAGCGGAGAGTGGTGTCAACGGTCTTGAGTTAAGCATGGCTTCCACTCGAGTAGTGAGAGTAGTAAACTCAGGGTAAGTAAGTATTGTCGAACCAATGACTCGTAATAAATGGTGTTTAGCTCTTTTGATAGCCGATTCCCATAAGCCCCCTTGATGAGGTGAAGCAGGTGGATTAAAATGAAATTTGATTCCCTGTTCTGAAGCGAACTTGTTGATGGATGCACGATTTTCTTTAGTCTTGAGATTCTTAATAATTCTTTGCAGTTCAAGATTAGCTCCGATGAAATTCGAACCACAGTCGGAATATATGTGGTTACATTGTCCTCGTCGAGAGATGAATCTGGTTAATGCAGCGATAAAGGCAGGAGTTGATAGATCATGAACTACTTCGATATGGACGGCTTTAGTCACCATACATATAAAAATGCAAATATAAACTTTGATGTGTTTAATGAATCGTAAGTTGTGATCTTGATGTTAAATGGACCTCCATAATCAATTCCAGTTGACGAGAATGGTTTAGCAGGAGTGATGCGACAGGGAGGAAGATCACCCATTAAAGGTGTCGATGATTGTGGGCGAAGCTTAAAGCACCTAATGCATTTAAAAATGCGGGATCTGATCACGTTCCGGGCACATAGAATCCATACTTGTCTTGATAACAAAGATTGAATGAATTGAGGTCCAGCATGAAGGTAGTGAATATGGTAATAGTCAATTAGTATATTAACGACATGATGGTGTTTTGGTAAAACAACTGGATGACGAGTGTCATAAGAAACAGGTGCTTGATTAATACGTCCACCGACACGTATTAAATTGTCTGAGTCGATGAAAGGTATTAAGCGTATCAGACGTTTAGAGCAAGGTTTATCTTGAGACAAAAGTTGAAACTCGTCATACATGGTGGATTGTTGGACGAGATAAAATATCTTGTTGCGTGAATTTGTCAATTCGGGAGCAGTTAAACAACCAGAATGGTGGGTCATGTTGCGACAGTTAGTTATAAATCTTAGCACATATGACATAACTCGAACAAGAGTCATCCATGATGAAAACTTTGTTAAAATAGGTAGTTCAGGTTTGTGAACCGTTACCAAAACTGGTAAAGGGTCTGACTTTATTTCATGAGATGAGTCCAAAGTGATGGGATTGAAGTTAGACGTTGGCCAGTGTGACGCAGGCAAAGAAAGCCAACTTGGGCCGTGCCACCAGACGTTGTGATTAACAAGATTTGAGAGACGGATTCCACGAGATGCGCAATCAGCTGGATTGTGTTCTGAATGTATATGTTTCCACATTTCAGTAGGTACTAGATCTTGAATCTGAGAAACACGATTTGCTACAAACGTCTTTAATCGGTAAGGCGGAGTTTGTATCCATGTTAACGCTATAGTTGAGTCACACCATAAGTGGGTGTTCTGTGAATTAAACATGGAAAATAAGGATTGAATGTGTGCAATCAATTGAGCTAGTAGAAACGCTGCACATAATTCCAGTCTTGGAATTGTAACCCGTTTTAAAGGAGCAACTCGACTTTTAGCCATGAGTAAGTTTACAGACACTGATTCGTCCGGGAATTCGCATCGTATGTATGTAACGGCAGCATATCCCAATTCCGATGCATCGCAAAATCCATGTAATTCCATTTTGCAAGTCGACGATAGGTTTAGAGAACGATTTATTGATACTTGTGGTAAAAATTGAGTTTCATCAGTAAATGATTTCCATTGAGTACGAAGATCGGTTGGAAGTGGAGAGTCCCAAGACAGGCCTTTCATCCAAAGAAGCTGCATAAAACATTTGGCCATCATGATGAATGGGACTAAGAATCCACATGGATCATAAATCTGAGCTATCGTGCTAAGTACAGAACGTTTGGTAGGTGTTTTGAATGAAGTTGGAGTCTGAAAATTATATGAGAATGAATCATTTTCTGGAGACCATTGAAGCCCTAAAACTGAAAATTGGGGTGTTTCTGAGTTTTGCAAAAACTTAGGTGTTTCTAGATGTGTGTCAGGTAAGTTACTTAGGAGTTTAGGAGAGTTAGAAACCCATTTTCTCAGTTCAAAGCAGCCACGATTTAACAAAGAGATAAGTTGGGACTGAAGTGTTAATGCTTCATCTTCAGTGTCAGCTCCAGTGATAATATCATCTACATAAGTATGGTTACGCAATACATTAGCTGCCTGTGGAAATTCATTACCGTGGTCATCAGCTAGCTGGTGCAAAGTTCTAATTGCTAAATAAGGAGAACTATTCATTCCATAAGTCACTGTATTTAGTTGGAAAACAGATGGGGATTGATTAGTGTTAGATCTCCACAAAATTAATTGGAAATTACGATCTTCTGGATGAATAGTAATTTGACGATACATTTGTCTAATGTCACAACAAAAGACAACATTGTGGCGACGGAATTGTAAAAGCAGGTCGCAAATGTTGTTCTGCAACTTGGGGCCAGTCATAAGTATATCATTGAGCGATAGGCCAGAACTTGTTTTACAACTGGCGTCGAAAACAGTACGCAGTTTGGTGGTACTGCTATTTTCTTTAATCACTCCGTGATGGGGAAGAAAGTAATGAGGTTGAGTGGCATCTAGGTGTGATAGCTTACACATGTGTCCTAGATTTACGTATTCGTCCATAAAATCATGATAAAGTTGAGAAAAGTTATGATTAGAGTGAAACTTACGTTCCATAGCAAAGAGCCGTGTCTCAGCAGCACGTTTAGATTCACCAAGACAAGAGTAAGATTCTTTAAAGGGAAGCCTTACAACGTAGCGGCCAGTTTCATCACGTGAATGAGTTGAGGAGAAGTGAGTGTCACAAAGAGTTTCTTCATTCGAGAAAATACGTTTAGAAGGGACTTCTTCCAGAGTCCAGAACTTCTGAATTGCAGAGTGTAAATCATTGTCATTCATAGCATGGAGACATACATTGAGGGTTGATATAGGGTTTCCAGTGGCATGGTTGACTGGAGGTATGCACGGAGCAGTGCCCATAAGTACATAACCAAAGTGAGTTCCCAAAGCAGTGGGCAAATTAGGACCAAGTGAAAACTGATTCTGAGTGAGAAGATGAGGAAAGATAGCACTTCCAATGACTAAGTCAATGCGACTTGGGACGTGAAAGGTAGGGTCAGCGAGTTCATAAGAACGAGTAAGCTGTAAAACTTTTGAAGAGATGGGTGAGCGAGGAAGATCGATTGTCAATCTATCGAGAATTAGCGCAGGCTGAGCTTCTATTACAGTATTCCCAGACAAAGTTTTAAGATCAATGAAAATCTGTCCTTTATTTTGAGTGACATGTTGGTCGATTCCGGAGAGTTGAACTGTTGACTTAGTTCGTTTCAAATTCAAAATCATAGCAGCACGTTCGGTAATTAAATTGCACATACTGCCAGAATCAATGAGAGCTCTAAATACACGTGGTTCACCACTTGAGGATGTGATTTGAACTAGTAATGTACCTAGCAATACGGTAGTGTTTGACTTTGATTGATTGTTTGAAACTAAGGACACAGATGTGTTTGGTGTGGACTGAGCAGCCTTAGTTGAGGGGTTGTGTGTTTGTTTTGTTACATTCGATGGTGGAAGAACAACTTGATCTGTCTTATCATGGTCAAAATGTAACAAAGTGTGATGCCATTGGTTACCACATTTTTTACATGAAGACTTAGACTTACATGCTTTGGTAGAGTGTAATCCAAGACACGAAACACATCGTTGCAATTGTTTCACTAGTTTAAATCGTTCGTTTGGCGACTGAGCTAGAAATGAGGAGCACACGTATACTTTGTGACCCAACTGGTTACATACAAAGCAAGGAACAGACTGGGTGAAATTACTGCTATTACGTGAAGATTGTGTGACTGTCATAGCGACATTTTTCTTGACCGAAACTTGTTGGTTAGATACTTTAGTGTTATTAAGCTTATTTTGATCAGTAGTAAACCGCATTTTTTGGGATAGCATAGCATCTTCCAAATTATTGCACTCTTTATTGAGAAATGAAATTATTTGCTGTGATGTAGGTAGCGAATGGTCAGAAACATCCGTAGGGTTGCGAACGGATTCGAGTTTCTGGCTAAGTTTGAGATCCAATTTTCTCAGTAATACTACGGAAAGTAAGAGATTTGAGTTTTGGATGTCATAATTTAAGGCTTGAAGAGCTTGAGTGTTTTCGTTGAAACTATTGACGAATTGTCTAACCCCGTTGATGTTTGACGCAGACACATTAGGAAGATCTAATAGTTGATTGATATGTAAAAGTTGGAGTCGCCTTTCATTATGATACCTTTCGCGTAGTAGGTTGTACGCGATGATGTAGTTATCAGAGGTGATACTGAGACTGCGTACGAGGTTTAGAGGTTCGTTGTCAAGCAAGCCTAATAGGTACTGGAAACGTACAACGTTTGAAAGGGCATTGTTATTATGTATGGTCGTATCATAAAGGTTAATGAATGACGACCAAGTAGCAAGATCACCGTTGAATTTGGGCAAGTTAATTTTTGGTAACCTGACTTGTCCATCAATCAATGTGGATTTGTTAGAAACTTCATTAAGTTCCTCGCGATCGGTTGAAGAATCGTTCGCTGAAATCAAGGACTCAATGTGACTAGAGATATGAATGTAAATTTCATGTATTTCATTTTTATCGGATATTAGTGGCTCAATATCAATTGTTTGGTCCGAAATACCATGCAGAATACGTTTAAAGTTACCTTCAAAATCATGTTTTTCCGTGTTTGCTTCTGAGAGGTAAGCCGACAAGGTCTTTTCCTGTATTTTGGTTAAAGGAGTAGCCTGTTCAATGATGTCATCGACTGATTTTTTAATGGAAATTAGTCGTGCTTTGGTGACAGACGTTAAACGTTGGTAGGTTTCTATGCGAAATTCTGCTGTTTTAGGTGGCGCCATGATTAAGTCTTGAATCTTATGAGTAAAGGGCAGTTAGGAGTATGATGTGTGAGCTAGACAAAGGCCAGACACGTAAACACATAAAAGAGGAGCATAAAAGATGAGTGGTATACTAAGTGAAAAGTAGGACATAATTAATGGGTTTGGGAAAGTACATAGTTATTGAGGTAAGGTTGGTAAGACAACATAACATGAGAGGGTTGGTAAAATAACATGAGAGAAATAGCCATGGGACTGAAATTAACATCCGGCTCGATCAGGACCAAAAAACTTTATGTAGGGTTTTAAACTAAAAGTAAAATATATTTTTCCTTCGATTGTAGTGGACCATCCAGATATTTTAGGCTCTGGAAAACCTTGAAAAATTGAAAATAAGTAGAGTAGAAAAAGTTATAATGTGAGATCAATAACAATTAATATTAATACAACATTTAATAACATTTAAGTTCTAGGCCAAAACTGATTATTCGTGACACTAATGTAACAGAGAATTCACCAACCTTTCAACTTGCATTTTCTTTAGTAATCTTCATTTAATGTCCATATTCATGTCTCATTTTGTGTCCATTAATTCACTCATCTTGAACTTCATAATTGTTCACTTACAAAGTTAATAATTCACTTTTTGATCTCACATTCATTTTCTTGGAAATTGATTTTGGGAACAATTAGATTTTTATTAAAAAAATAACATGTGTAATATAAAACATATGATTGAAAAATAATTAAATTATAAATACAGGGTGAAGATAACTTTATTGATAGTCAATATATATGAAATGAAAGAAAGAAAATAAAGAATGAAGGGGGAATAAAATATTATAAGATAAGGCAAGAGATTAAAAGGAGTAGATGATTGGGAATAATTGGGGGAAAATTAGTGTGATGGGCCTTGTCTAATTTGTACCAAACATTGCTTGACCAGGATTAAACAACAATTCCCCTCTTGTCCATGTGAGTTTAGTAAGGAGCTTCAATATGATATTCTTGATTATATTTTCATCCCAAACAATACCGAGCTCAAAGTTCAAAGAGCTCAAACTGATTGTTCTTATCATACCAAGGGCTTGGAGGATTATTCTGAAGCTCTTATTTTGTAAATCATAACATTTTCACAGCACCACATAAGACAGTGTCCCATCCCGCATAATAACTTAATATGTAGAGAAGAATTCAATTTTAATAGAGATAACTCCTAGGTTAGGAATATAAGGAAACAGTTTATAGGCAATTTTATTCCAGGACCAGTCCTGGTAAAAAAGTCCAGTTTTCCCCAGGGAAAACTGCTGTAATGTTTTCCGCAGTCCTGATTTCATACACAACAAGATAACTGAAGTTCTTCGCTCTGAAAGTTCTTCAAGTTCTGAAGCTTCTCGTTCTGTTCAGATATGCATCAGTATTGATGCATTTAAGTAATAAATTCAAATAAAACATAAATAACTAATCTATGATGTGGAAATCGTGACTGATGGATTTAATTTGTATCATTTTAATGTTTAGGTTGATATATGTCCACAAATATGATAGAAAAGGCCAAGAGGTTAAGGTGAAGAATAGGTGTGGATATGGGAATTGAACTGTGAGTATGTTTAAAATCCTTAAGTACATTTCCAAACAAAACGTCTTTATTCATCTAGATCCAACTACAACATAGTAAATTCCATTTGTACACGGCCTGGCTACTATTTACATGTTTTGAGACTTACTGAAATATTACAGGAATTCTTAATTCAGGGACGAAAAGTAAGGGTAAATGCGATAAAGATTCAAGTGCTGAATATGACAAATTGGTTGAATGAATGAGACAAAGTGTTAAGAAAAGCGAAAACTCGATACAAGCGTATATTTGCGGGAGGTACAGAGGTGGCGCCAGGCCTCTGGAGTGGAGTTCCACCACTTGTCACCAGCTGACGGCGCTGGTCTACACGTGCTCGCTGTGTAGATGCTTGCTGTCGTAGTCCTCGGAGAAGTCCTCGTTGGACTCCCGTCCCAGTCTGGGGGTGAATGCCGCCTCTTGGTGTCTGGGGGGGTATTCTGGAACACGGTGGTGATTGGAATCAGCTGTGTTGAAATTCACATCAAATACTTATACGGGAAAATTTGTAATTTTGAGTATCTAGCAAATGTAAATGAAAGAGTCCAAAAAATTTAAACCCCTCACTTCTTTGATCAAAAATTCATAATTTTTCATTGAAAATTTGCTATAAAAATGGAAAATTTCTAAAGCTACCAAATTAAGTTTTTTTAATACTAATTTTTCTAAATAGTAATTTTTCAATTGCTTCCAATTAATTGTACTTGTCTGTAAAGAATTTATTTTTATTTAAGATGGATTTGTACGCAATTCCATCTCGTCTAGGAAAATATCGGCGTGCTTCTTATAAAACAGAGAAACCCTGAAAAAAATGAGCGGTTGTGAATTAGTACAAAGACAGCAAGTATCTCAAATCAGCAAATCAGAAGTTTTATCAGCAAGTATCAGAAAATGTCAATTGGTAATTGACATTTTCGTCAATTTTTTATCCATACACAAAACATCAAATTTCAGCATGGAATACATTAAAAATAAGGGTATAACCGTAATGAACAAGAAATGAATTGTTACGAGGAATTATATATCGTTTTCGAAACTAGGATCACCCACTACATCACTTTTGTGGTCTTAAGTCCGTTGATAGCTACGTATAGTGTACTGTAACAGTGTCTTACCTATCTTATTTGATAAACCAAACTACAGTACGGAAAATATAACTAAATTCTTTTTAGTTCAGACAATCATTAATCCTCTAAATAAATATAATTTTATTTAATTTAAAGCGACCACTTATACTATAATTTATTTTATAATTAATTTTTATATTAACCACTAATACCGATAATTTTTAATCACAACCTTGTAAAAGCGAAGTAGAATAATGAGATAGTTTTAGTTGGAAAGTTTAAAATTTTAAATCAACCCACACAACTTTTTCTATCCAAACACTTGATTTCTTTTATTACCTTTTTAAGAACAGACGAGTTCAAGCGAGCTTCGAACCAAAATTTCAACAAATGCGTCAGCTAAACTCTGTTACCGATACCTATAATAGAATTTTAATGGTAAACCAGTGAGGATTTACGTATGTGATGCAATTCCAATTCTAATGTGGTTAGATCCACACGAACTTCGTTTGGAGGAAGTTTGAATACAATTTGAATAAGAAGTTTTGATTAAAGGTAACCAGCTTTCCATTTTTGTAAATGCGTGTACGGGGAAATCAGTTTACTTTTACAACTGTATTTTGAACATTTCAATGAGTTAAATCATAGAAACTACATTACTTAAAACTCTCTTTTAGATTGTACACCGATTTCTCAATACCACTCGTCATAGTTTTAAGAATTTATTATAAACAGGCACAGCACAAAAATAGGTTCAAAAAACTTCCATAGAAAATAATATCAGTGTTGATGTTTGGTTGCGGAAATTTGTAAATATTATTTTAATTTATGCAGTACATCTGATAAAGAACCTCATGATATACTAATGAGACACATTGAAAATATTCTATGTAAATCGGTTTGCCAAGGTCCAATTTACCAAGCACATGTATTAGTTATATTTGTATTTATAAGGTGAAATGTGAGAATGAGCCTTTTTATCTCTGGAATGTAAATTAAATCGTCTTTGCTAAGAGAAAGAAGCAAAGGCATACTATTGTTTTACGCTGAAGAAAGATATCAAAGGGTAGTCTTTTTTAGACAGATCTCTGGGTAAATATTACAAGCACATCCCATCTCTGTGAAATAAAGGTAATAACCAAAACTAAATCAAAGAAGATTTTAAGATTTTGTACTTTCAAGGTCTAATATACCTCTGAGATGGATATCACAAGGTATTCTCTGGAAGGTCTTGCCTTTCCTAACATAATAGTGATACATTTTTGGACGAAAATACTTCCAAAACCGGGATGTAAATGTCTTTTTAACCTCCATGACAACGACTGATGATTGCCTACCCCACTTCTGAGACAAAAATACCTTGGGTACATCTCCTTGAATGTTCAGGTTTTCATAGCCTCTGTGATGACGATGAAACTGAAATGAAATGAAAATATCTCTTTATTGAGGCGAGCTTAGGACCACATGGTTCTTTCTTACAGTTAACCTCTGACCACGGGTAGCACACGCCGGGCAACCCGTGCGGTACCCGGGGTACGTCCGGCACTGCGGACAGATGATTGGTAATAAAGAGATATCAAGAAAATTATTATCAAGAAGAAGATGATCGGTTCTGAGATCAGGAAAATTCTGTAATGGAGAGGACAATTCTTTCCCAATCTCTAGGGTGATGATGGCGGTGTACTCTACTTCTGACTTGAAGACGCTTCTGAGGTAGATTTTGTAATGCCTTACCATCATCTATGTTAATGCATGATGGTTTTCTCTAAATTTCAAACAAAGACACTTCCGTCACCAGTCACCATGAGTGTCATGAATTACTAACCTCTAAGAAGACAATTTATGATGGTCTACTCCCCTTCAGAGTTGAAGATACATTCAAGAGGAACATTTTAATGCTTTTTCAAACTCTATGTTAATTATTGAGTATGGTCTACTCTACTTCTGAGACGAAGTTACTTCTGAGACAAAGATATTCCCAAGACAGAAATGTCAAAGCCTTCCCACATTTGGTCTACTCTTCTACTCTACCAGTAACTCCTCCACAGCCCACCTCTGAGCGTGATCAGCGCCCAGGGCGACTCGTGGCCCGGCTCCGCCCTCTTGCTGCTCCACCCCAGCCTCGGCCCGAACCACAGACCCGTGTTGCTGTCGCCATCTACTCTACTACTCTACCAGTAACTCCTCCACAGCCCACCTCTGAGTGTGATCAGCGCCCAGGGCGACTCGTGGCCCGGGTCCGCCCTCTTGCTGCTCCGCCCCAGCCTCGGCCCGAACCACAGACCCGTGTTGCTGTCGCCATCCCGCTTGGCCGCCACGTGGTAACGACCTCCGGGCAACCCGTGCGGCACCTGGGGTACGTCCGGCACTGCGAACAGACAACAAGACAACTAGAACGAGAAAAAGTCAATGATAGATCAGTCTAATAAGGCTAAATTATCTATGTATGGTGATTCAAGAAGCTATCTCCCCAATAGGTGACGAGTTTTAAACAGCTAAAGGGTCATCATCAGGTTTTCAATACCTAATTTTAGTTTTATGAGCGTACCTTATGAAGCCATATGAATCGTGATCATATTTTATGTAACAACAATTAAGATGATCTATGGGTCTGAAATACAATAAAGGTTTATCGAATGAACGCTCAGTGGATTGAAACTGACCATAGAAAACTCGCGTAACCATCCGAAAGAGGTCATTTACCTCAAATAATAACGTTTTCCTACAACTGAGCGTAAAGTGTCAGTTTACGCACCGAAAACCAATCGCAAACAACTGAGGGGCGAGCGATAAAGTCTCTGAAAGTTTTTGGAGCGAGCGTTAGTCTTTAATGCTCGCCAAGCAATTACTTTAACGCTCGCCACGCGATTACTTTAACATTCGCCACCTGACTGCATTGTTACTTGGCGAGCTACGGCGCTCCCTTCCACTTCCGACTGAGCTCGAGTAATTTATAACCTCAAAATCATAAGAGCGCATTCAGGTACAGTGGACGTGAGTAACTGTAATTGTATTTATCGTTTGAGAAATTAAATTGCGTACGTATTTTGCCTGTAAAGCGTCTTACTTGCTTTCGCTAAAAGTACTGTTTAAGGGTGCGCTCTACCTCCACGTCAAAATCGTCGAGCGAGACTGTTAACTGCCGCTATACGCGGAAACTCACATTTTGGAAAATATATGACGGGTGATTTTAAATTTTGTTACTTTGATGCTTTTTTTGGTTTCAGTGCGAAATCGATCGGTGGTCTAATAACGATGTTTTTTAAATTGCAGACCTTTAGCATCTCCCTTCTTGCATCGTTATCTATAAATTTTTTACCAATCTTATTGCAGATTCTTGTTTTTAAGATCATATTGTACTCGTGTATCGCCTTATTTTTTCTTAAAAAATTGTTTTTAATACGTTAAAACTTGATACAAAAACGCTTATTTCAACATTATTAGCAAGCACCCTGCTTAGTAATTTAAATTAATATCGAAATTTTAAGACGATAGCGGAGTACAAAATTATATTACGAAAAGAATGACACCAAAATATTTTAAATCGGTTTACAACTGGGGCGACAAAAACGGAGATTCTAAACCTTTGCATCCGCGCGCGGCAGATGGGTAGAGCGCACCCTTAACTCAAGCCAGAAAAACCTACTTTACGCTCTTGATACATTAATAACTATTATCATAGTGATAAAGGGGCTCGCATTAATTTACACTAAATAAAGTAAAGTAAGTTAGGCAATTCTCTCCGATATGTATTTTTGTTTCTTAAAAAAGAAAAAAAGATGCTATAACCCAAAAAATAATAATTTTTAACATGTGATAGTGTCAATTTGACTTCATATCAATTTATTATGTAGTTTTATTGATAAGCTAAAGTGGTTTATGTTTATGATAGTAAACAGAAATACACTTTTTTGAAAATAAATGTAACTTTTTAATTTGGTTTTAAATTAAAAGAGGCAAGATTTGGAAAGGGACAGAAAGAAATATTATTGGATGAAGGTAGGAGTAGCAATTGAAAAAAGTAGTTAAAATACTTAACATAGAAAGAGAAAAATATTGAACATTTGAGACGAGCTCAGACTATAGCAGGGTAGATACTTAATTGTCCAAAAACAATTGTTAATTGAGTAGGGTGCAATTGGTTTCTATAAGCAGATATTTTTCTCTGGCGGTGAAATAATTTCTGCAAATATTATTGTAAGAATTTAAATAATCATGATGCGATTTTACTACAAATATTTTAAAATTATTACTAAACGATCTAAAATATGTATAGACTTAAATTTAGTTATTATAAACAATATAAAAATCAAAACTGGTACTGTAGCAGTTGCATTAATACCGTTTAAGTATCACCAAAGTTTTGGAGTATGGCGTTTTTTTTTCACTCTTTACATGATCTCTCAATTTTAAACGGGATACAAGGAAATACTAACGTTTTCGAAACCCAGCAATATGATGGTCTAGAAGGGTGTCAAAGGCGGTTTGCTCCAATCCTGGGCCGTGACACTGACTGATATAAGTGGGCCAAACATGCAGTGGAAGCGGCAAATGGCCTCTGCTTGGTCTACATTAGTGGACGATCAGGCACAAATTTATCCAAGCTTGCGTTCACAGAGGTAAAAAATCCCAAATAGATTAATTACCAATCACTAATGAAGCTGGTGCAGAAACGTACCGGGGTTCCAGAATAGTTCCCTTCCCTTCTTAACTTTTAACAGCGATAAATATTTGAACGACCAGGGTGATGTGAAGTATTTTTGGGTGCACTTTTTTAATCCACCCCACCCTAAAACGGATTTTCGAGGGCATTCTATTTTTATAGTAACGATAATCAAGTAGCAAATTATTTTAAAGAGCGTTTTAAAAGAAAACGGAAGACAATAGATGATTCATTAACAATGGTTTAATTTTAGGCAAAATTTAAAAAGCAATAGCTTCGAAAATAATGGACCATTTTAGGCCAGGTTTGCGATGAAATGCTCAGAAGATATAAAACCGTCAAAATGTTGGTTTAAACTGGAATTTTTCGAAAATTTTGATAAAAAAACATGTAAATTGAATGAGGGTGCCTGTTGATGTTGATGTGCTTGTCTTCTTTGAGGCAAGCACATCAACAGTGTTGCCAATCCGCTAAAGGTTACACAAATATAACTTTAACTTACGTTAATGGTAATCTCCTCGAGGTTGGATTGCAACACTGTTCTGGCGATCACTGACAGTTTTCGAGTTTCTGAGTGCATTTTCGATGTTTAGATGAATTAAAATCTGAACGATTACTCTAGATAACGCCATTTTTTCCCCTTGGTATATGAATTGATCCCTAACTACTTTTGAGGCCCCGTTGCACTGTACGATACACAAAGTGGAGTTATTTAATAATCAAAATCCTTTGTCATCTGGGCAACTCATTTATGCCGCACGGTTGACATATCCCAACCGCACCGACAAAACCCCTTTGTTCTTTTCGTTTGATTATGTATATCTGTTATGATTTATTTGGATTTTTTTTATTAATGACCATCAGTTGAGAAAACTAATAACACAGTAGGTATATAAGTTTTTCTATTGATATTAAAAAAAAAAACTCAACTCTTTAGGTCATTGTAGAAAAAAGTTATATCTAGTATTTATGAATTTTGGTTGTATTTCATACAGAAATATTAGATGTTAAAATTGGTACGAGGTTTTCCTCTTTGTGTGTTTATACAATATCTTTGGTGGTGATTTTAAATTATTTAGGCTACTGTAACTCAATGATTTTTTTTTATATTAAAATTTCAATTTAGGTATGACCCAACCGACCAAAACCGACCAAAACGGATCAATGATTTCGTAAATAGTTCTGTGTTTAAATTTAGCTATTTGCAAACAACGGAACACGTAAAAGCTGCTACATCCGGGTGAGTAATCTGATTTAAGGGGGATTTATGTCATAGTCCACCCCCACTAAATGATGTTAGACCCAATCAATTGTAAATATTTCCCGATTTTTTTTATGTATATTTATTTTCTTGGAAACTAATAGCTCAGGTTCCACACGTTTGAGCTCAAAAGATTTAAGCACGGTAATTTACCTTTATGTAAAAGAATTCTTTTTAGAATTTTCTGAAGTTATGTTTCTTCTCAAAATAGGTTCGATAACCCCAAAAGTTCATATCATTTCATTATAAAGTAGCTTAATTAATTAGCATAACAAATACATTCTCCTAAATGGGGTGAATCGGTACGAGTTTAAACAGTTATATAAACTTGTAAATGTTGTAAATCATATTTGCAATAGCACAACAGCGAAAAAGGAGTTGTTTTCCTTTTAATTTCAACAAAACCCTAAAACCTAGCAACTTCTTGCTTTTACGCAGTCCACCCTATATTTTCAATTAATTAAAATTCAACTACTGTCGTAGTTGACCATAAATAGTTTGAATTATAGCTGAAACGATATTTTATTTTGGGTGTATCTACGCCAGTGGCATCTCTTAACGTTTTGACGGGGAACGGTCCAAAACCCAGTGTTTTTACTATCTAACATCGACCAGGTGTTAGAAGCATCATTATTTAATAGCCCAATGACAAATTTCAACTGGGTCCAGAATCGAATCTTTAAAAAAATCTACTAACTTTTCTCAGGATCGAACCGGCAACCTTAAGATTCAAAGGTAAGCACGATAATCACTCAGCTACCCACCTTGGTTTTTATCAATTATAAAGTATCTATGAGTGAATAATCAAATATAATTTATAAAAATAAAAACATCTTATTCTAAAAAAATCTTATTATATATTGAATCCATGGCGTTTTTGACCTATACCCATCTACCTTCTAACTTAAATTCTAACTAATTTCTATGGTTTGTCCTTTAACTAACATAAGGATATGTTTGTTTGAATCAAATCTTGAGTGTGTATTAGGGTTGGAAAATAAGAGAGGAAGAATGGGAAAAATCTGGCAAATTTCTTTTGAGATGTGTATTACGGCTCCCCTTAACCTTCATTTAAAAAGTGAATAAGAAGTGCATTTATTTTTGTTTACCTTTCGTTGTATTTCGTTACCAAAATGGCAACCCATAAGACAAACGTTAATAATTTCAAATTTGAAAGGTTATTTTAAACAAAAATCTTTTTTTTGGGGTTGAGGCTGTTTCTAAACTTATTTTTGGAGCAAAACACTCTTAAATGCGAAGTTTCAACAAAATTTACCCACTGGATTTTGAGATTGTGGAAAATACATCGTCACAGGCACTCCTCCTCTGTATGGTATAGTATACGACATTTAACTGTTATTATAAATTTTATATTATAACAATAAATTATATTTGATTGTTTACTTTGGATATGTCTGACACATCCACTGTGCTAATGCCTTGACACCTTGACACAACTAATACTATAGATATGCCCATCCATGTTGTAATTTTAAATACAAGAGTATATTGTGTATTTGTTGTAAAAGTATTTACATTTATGAAAAAATATTATAATTTAATTTTATTTAACCAAGCCATCCTTTTGAAATCTGTTTGGTAGCTTTGTATTCTACTGGACAAGACTTTCAACGTCACCAATAATTAATACATTTACAACAACGAGGTTAAATAGATATAGAGTGCTCATCACATGTTAATTTTGTGTCCCTTTTTGATTTGCGCCATTTTACCCATAATTCCCGCCGTTTTCTGGCAACCATCCCACATTTTACTCTCCTTTCCTTGGTTACTAGTTATTCTGATTGGTCGCTACAAGCTTCAAAAATTGCTGATGATAGTTTTAAAACATATGTTTATTTGTTGTTTGTTTTTAAATTAATTTGATCTGATGGTCTGTGAGCAAGCTATTGAAGTTGGTTACCATAGAAACGTCGGATAGGTGTGGGTAAAATGGTAAATAACTGGTGGGAAAGTGTAAAGGACTGGTTACCAAGGAAACGGCGGGAATCGTGGGATGGTGCCAGTCAACAGAGGGCATTTTTCCCTATCTGGTGAGCACTCTATATCTATTTAACCTCGTTGATTTACAATTAACGATATCTCAAACCATTAGTGTACCACATATTTTTCTTACCCCTCACTAGCCGTCTCCTTTTTACAGAGCAAGTTTTGTGAACATTACCTGGTAGACTGGCTACATCGGGACCACTTCGGCCGACCCGAGGATAGGCGAAGAGACCCGAGATCTCCCCCCGCTTGGGCTTCCCCTCTGTATCCCCTAAATCTGCAACAATCAGGATTACATTCCACAACCTGAATCCCTGTTTGGTAAATCACTGTTTATTTGATAATTTAAATCTGTTCGTTTCATTAGTATCTAACAAAGTATCTTTTATGAAATATGTTCACCAATACCAGGTGGAAAATCTACAACAGGATATCCAATTAAAATGGCAACAATTTAACATTTTACATGAAAAATGGTGGAAAAAACAAAAAATTTAAACATGCAACATTTAAAAATGTTCTTGAGTTAATTTTATTTAACGTGGTCTATTTTGTCTTAAAATTCATGCCAAATTTCAAATAGATCGGCTGAAAAACTTAAAGATAAAAATAGTATCAAAAACACAAAAGACTGATGATATCTGATAAAAAAGCGTTTTTTGGATTTTCTAAATTTCTTTAATTTATGTGTATTTTAATCTATAAAATAATTTCTTTGATTTTGGCACTTTTCTTATGTATTATATTCCTTTTTAAAATGCATAGTTGTTGTAAAAATTACTTATGTCCAACCTTTGTGCACCTATCTTTAAAAGAATCTTAAAAAACAACATACACTATGTTAGTTTATTCACTTTCAATGATGTGTGACGTGATTTATTAGGAAAAGGTCGGGAATATTCCTTATTTTTCTTAGGGAGTCTAAAGCTCCTAGCTCCAAATCCTAGGCAGAAACCATATAATTTTCTAATCAGGGTATCAATATCGGGGTGTCTAGAAACTATTAGAAACATACATCATTCTAGAATAACAAGCTATGAATTTATTTTTATAACAAGCAAATAATACTTTTTAACCTTTAGGTTATTCCTAACTTTTTTCCTTGAGAGTCTAAAACTCACGAATCTTCGAGGAGAAAACTATCAATCTTTACAAAGCAGGGGTTTTAAAAATTTTAAACTATTACAAACCCACACCATTCTAAAATAACCAGCTATTAATTTATTGTTAAAACAAGCAAATTATACTTATTTTAACCTTCAGAGAAAGATGAGAATAAATTCAAACAAAATCTAAGGCTTAAAGAAATGAAAACTCAATCGCTCGAGTCGAACGCCCCAAGCTTGCTACAACCCAATTACTCCAAGATCATCCCCGGGCTCATTGTAGTGGATCATTGCAGGGTTGGATGCTGGAATATTCGTAATGCTTGAAATAACGGTGGAAACATTGAGGCCGCTTCATAAAAGATTTTCAAAGTGCCGTGTGATTGAGTGTGTTTCAACCGGGACTGAGCAGGTGTCGATCCGTTGACTAATTGTTATTCAAAATAATGATTATATCAACCATTGATATTGTGTTAGTGTAAGAATCACTCCGATCTAAACTATCTCTATACTGGTAATTTTAGTGTGGTCGTAACTGCAACATGGGATAAAGAATCTTTATTGCAATGGTTGTAGCTATTGCTAAGCGTGTATATGGTATGTTGTAAAATGTGCTTTTAGATTTAGTCAGTATTGTCACGAGAATATAGAAAAGTGCACAAAATAATATTCATAGGAAAATATAAAATCAGTAGGGGGAATCTTGAAGAAATCTTTTACAGCAAAAGGGAGCTAAAGATTATAGCAGCTGGATAAAAGAGAAAAATTAGAATTACAATATTTCTTGATACTTAAAATAGGATTTAAAAGTAAAACCACTGTAAAATCTACTATTAAAATATTTCTTTGATACAAAAAGAAGATAAGCAAATACTAATGAGTGAGTATGAAATGAAATAATAAAAAAAATTAAATGTAAAATTCTTAATTTAATGAGGCAAAGTTAGGGCCACATGGCCCTCTCTTATACTTAACCTGGATTAGATAAATATTCACAAAATAATAACAAAAGATGAGCAGCTTAAATCTACTTACACTTTAAAAACTTAACTTTAACTTGAAGACTTTTCTTATACTCACAAGTATATCATAATTGATATATTGCTAAGTATCATATTTGTTAGAGTTTAGTAACATGCGGGATTTAGTTAATAAACCAATCATAAAAATATACATTATCAACATGAAAATTAGTGGTTCGTTGTGTTACCAGAGAGGTCGACCAGCCATGTGGCCGAAGGGTTGCTTCTGCCGACGAAGGGTCGTGGAAACAAGCCTGGGATTCTTCTGGACTTGGCTCCGCCGTCCTGGTACCCTGGAACAAATATTTTTTACTAAGGTAAAAAGACACAGATAATCATTATATCGATTGTAAGTTGGGATCTTACCACCTCCGCGACACTCGAAAATAATATTAAAAATCATGAAACATGTAATGAAGTATTCTGAATAATTTTGTTTAATTTTTTTATCTTAGTTTTGTCAACATGTAAACGTTTAATGTTGGGTTTGAACTGTCTATTTATTGGATTAAACTGACTTCAAATGTGGTAGAAATATGAAAAAAATTCCTTTAATTCAGTATAGGATTTGAATAGTTTTGATTTTTAAATATAACTCAGTGACATTGGGCAATGGTAAAGACAATATGATTGCACAACTGCGTGCTAAATGTAACGTCGATATAAAATACCTTTAAAAATCCCTTCATACACTAAAGTATAATTTTAAACATCTAAAAATAACATGATGAAAAGTAGGAAAGGACAAAACGATTGAAAGTTAGAGTGAATTGAATGAAGAATAAACAAGAATAAAGCGACAATCCGTGAGGTGAAGTTTGAAATGTATCTTTCAGGAGAACTCTCCGAGAATACTCGTCATGGATATACTGAGAATTTAAGCTGCTAAGAGTACAATTATGAGTATACTAGTAAAATTATGAAGTAAAAAATTACAGTATATATTTTTTGTTTGTTTTTATTAGCTTTGGTCTGAAATCACTGAAGTAAATCAAAATGAAGTTTTGTAAAGAAGGTAAATATTGTCCTATCTCGAGCAAAGACGATCGTAAGTTAGGAAAATCCTAGTTATAACGTCTCGGTATCCTTAATTAAAGTTGGGGTTAATATTTTGTATTATATATTTTTTTATTTAAGTTTAACAAATTATATATTAAAAGTTTAACAAATTACGAAAACAAACAACATATTATAAATATGAATAACAACGTAATATTTTCTATTGCTTACAAAAAAAAGAAGATATATCAAATTTTAATTGAACTTTTAAACGTATAATTTTTTGAATAACTAATCGAAAGTTTGTTTCCTAGAATTTTTAGCTAAGTTACCAGTTACAACTGTGGGTCTTCGACTTAAGAGTCATCTTCACCTTTGGGCCAGTATCACATTGATGCGCAGTCGGCAATGTTAACCTTACGGCTTTTAATGCAAAAATCATCTAACATGGTATTTTATTCCCCTGTTTCGGAAGCCGTTTTTCAACCGATTTTCTCTAAACTTGGTAAGTGTTTAGTTGAATAGTTATATTAGGTTTCTCATACCTCGAAATTTTGAAAATTTAACAAATATTACTAAGGAAAATCTAGTTACTTTGCGACGTCACAGAGAGTAATATTTGTTAAATTTTCAATACTTCGAATTATAAGAAGCCTAATATAAAAATAATAATATAATAAAACTATATAATAAACCTAATATAATAAAACTGTAACCAAGAAAACACACCTATGTTTTTTAAGGACAAAATATATATGAGCTTCTTAATTGAATTGCGATACTGCAAGGGCCACACAGAGAACTGAAGCCACAAAACTTTGAACGATCTTAGTTATGTTTTGTAAATTATGCGTTTGGGACAAAAATGTTCTGTCTTATTTACTATTAAATTATAATAAAATCACAAGCGAAGACTAAACGTGGTTGGTTTATGATTTGTTATTTAAATTTATTTCGTAATGTATAAGTTAGATCAACAATATCTGTCGAATTCAAGGTATAAAAGAATCTGAGACTGTTTTGTGTGCCAACAACTAATTAAAATTTCATATTAGCTTTAGAATACGACTCAAGTTACTGTAGAATTATTTTAATGGAAATTTTAAACGTTTTAAAAGAAAAATGAATATCATGTTACATTTAACTTATTTAAATGTAACTGAGAGTTTTTCTGTTACAAATATTATAGAATTCCGAAATTTAAGCTTTAGGCCTACTCTCAATATTTATAAATATATAATTGTCTTTGAATCTTCATGCGTTAAAAACACAACTGATTCGGTAACTGTCTTGGAAATACTTTCCGAACGCTTTGTATTACACAGGCAAAGAAATATTGTATTGAAAGTTCAAATCATATATACTCTTAAATTGAAAACATTGTTCGTAAACTTCCTTTAAAAGTAATTGTGAACAACAAACTTTACCTAAGTCTGTTACACCCATAAAACATACTCCTTCGAATCCAATAAGTTTGTTGTTAATGTTTTTCCTTTGAACCAATTTGTATAAAATTATCAACTTCTTCAATTGCAGCTTAAAAGTGAAATAGTGAATATTAAAAGATAACTTTGAAGTTTGTATTACAGTATTATTAGCTGATTACAAATAAAGATATTTGTTTTAGATTTTATTGCATATTATTTACCTAAACAATGAGTCTATTTAATTTCAAATTTTTAAACCCCATAATAATATGCAGCAAATGGCCAACAACTTCACTGGTAATAAAACTATTTCGAGACGTGGACAACAAATCCTCAACTCCATCATGATGTAATACGTCAGGATTTTGGACCACTTATTACATTTTAAGTCATGATAAGAGGCTAAACCCAGAACCTTTTGTTGGCCTAAGGAAGTGATCAAGATGTTTATTATAATAGCAAGTTATATTGAATCGGCCTATACTAGCTTCTCCGAAGAATAAATGTTGGTTAGTAAGGTGAATTTCAGCAGACCGTCTTTATTATTACTTTTAACAATACCATGGAGAATAATACGTCAAGAATATTTGGTTTTATTTCTTATCAATTATATTCAATGCTTATCTGTTTTTATTATCATCCCATGAAGAAAAAGATAAATGGTTTAAAAAGTTAACATTCTGATGAAATATCTTGTAGGTTTATATAAAGAAAGTGTTAAGTGATAATTTCCAATTGCAGTAAATTTGTATTATTAATTTTCATTATCTATTATTTAACTGTCAAGCACTAATTAATCTGTTAATCTTTTATTTTCACACGACATGAAAATAATTTCTTAAACTAACCTGGAAGTGATAATAGGCAGCTTAATTAGTTGACGTATAAAAGAGATTAATCGTAAACATCAAGCAATAAACAGTCTTACGAGTATACGGCCCATTCCCAACAAGATAGTTAATTAACATATATAATTAGCTTAACTGCAGAACAAACTACCTTGTGCGGAAGAAGACATCAACCATAAAGCCATAATATATGACCAAATCTCATTCGGTTTCATATTTAACCTGATTTAAGTTTTTAGGTTACCTAAACTTAAGTTTTATAACGGTTTTATCGTTTTTGTTAACTTTAACTAACAAAGAACCACAACCAGAACCCGCCCTGGTGTAATAAAAATTTGAGCATTATCAAATAATTTGTGTGAAGTTAGTTTAAACAATAAGTATGTTAGTTAAGTTAGTTTGAATAAGTATGGTTTTATTTCGGCAGGTCAAATGGATTTAGAGTTTTTCGTTATGTAATACTTAGCGTAGGATGTGTTTGAAAATTTGCTGGAAAACCCCTGCTCAAAGAATTGATAGTAAGAAGTAAGAAAATCACACTTATTAAATTTTTTATGAAATTAAAAAAAGCAATGATATATAAATCTACTCGATCTCACATATTCTACTTTAGTTCGTATTTCAAATCAGACCGACTTGAAAACCTTTTTATCGCTCTAAGTGTTTACTTTTAATATTTTTGTTGCTTGAAATGCAAATAGTAAGTTTTAAAACATATTTGTATTGATAAAACTGCAGGTTCTTTCAGAGGTTTCATTTACTACTGACAATTTACAAATTTAAAAAAATGTAAGTTATCTGAATGAAATAGAAGAGGCTAGATAGACACTTGAGAGAGTTCTATATTTGGTTGCTTGATTTAAAGCCCATATCACACGCTTCGTTTCTCAGTAATATGAGTCATACCTCACGTTGATCAATTTACTTATTAACAAACATTCCCACGTCAACAGGGTGGTGCAGGACGGCATTGCTGAACTAACCGCCATGTTTGGCTGTTTGAAAATAATAAACAAACAAGAGGATGATGCGCAGGATTTCAGAGCATGCCACAAAAGCTAAACAAGCCCATCGGCAACCCCGAAAAAGCAAAGACTAAAGAGGAAAAGACTATGAAATAGTGTTATCTTCTAAGAACCGGAAGGGCCCAACTCCGGTGATCTCAAGCGAGTCCTATACAACGTCCGTAAAGAGAATTCCCACCTCCTTCTTATAAAAAATATAAAAAATAAACAAACATTTCACGTCAATACTTTTAAATTTTTACTGGTCTGTTAGAACTTCATAATTTGGTAAAAAATACATTGCATTTATTTGAAAAGATAACACAAATTTAATTGAAATTTGAATATAAGACAAATACTAAAACTAAACAAAATCGAAATTCGTGTGAAAAAACGGCTCAATTTTTTTTATGTATTTTGAGAACAATCTTTGATTTCACAGGGTTTATAAACTACAACTTAGGATAATTTCTCATAAGTATTGTTATAAATTTATTTATAATAACCTTTGGTAATACAAGTAAAGGTAAGGCTACACATAGCAGGAAAGGATACGGAAAGGAAACGGAAAGGACACGGACAAAATTCTGGTGGGGTGGCTACACATATCGGGATACGGACAGGACATTTCTGAGTCGGAAGACTGCGCGCGCAACCGTCAGACGTCGGAAGGTTGCGGGGGGCGCCCTCCGACACTGCTCCTCCCGCCGGCCGCCACACTCACTACACAGAGTTACCATCAGAATTTTCTGATAGTGTCGGAAGGGGTGGCTACACATACCAGGACGGGATACGGACAGGACACGACAGTGGCGGATGAATGCTCGTCTGGCGATCCATCCGACACGGCGAATGTCCTGTCCGTGTCCTTTCCGTGTCCTTTCCTGCTATGTGTAGCCGCTCCCATTTGATAACACAGGGAGCATTCATCAGAAACTGTCCTGTCCGTGTCCTTTCCTGCTATGTGTAGCCGCACCTTATACGGTTAAACTCCATTATAAAGATTTCGGTGATAAATACATTTTAATACAAACTAGTGTTATAATTTATGTAATCACATGATCATATTTGGCACTGGAGTTTAAATGTTTGAGTGCCAAGCATTTAAAATATCGAAATCATCCTTTGGTCCTAAAATTAAAAGCTTAGAGAATCCCCACCTCAAAAAAAGTGAACGTTAAAGATTTTAGTATTTTAATTAGTAACTGTGATACCAAATTCAATAGTTTAAGTCGCATACAATTTTATTCGATACCTCAGTATGAACAAGAGAAGCTTGTTCTATCATAATAGTACAATAATTAGAACAACATGATCTGTAGTGTAAGCTGCACCTAACAAATGCACACTCACACACTACAATTAAACAATGCAACGCAACAATGGCATATCGGTAACCTTGTTTCTGACAGTCAGGTTGAGGTTTGTCACAGAATTATTCGATTATGTGAACCAACCCTCAACCAAACTGTTATCAGCGTTGTTCAGTGACTGATAAGTCGAACCAAATCCGGAATTCTAGGTATAAAGCATTTTGTGGTTGGAGGTTAAATGTTAAGATTAAATTAAATGTTTTGAATCCTCTATTCACAAGGGAGGTAAAACTTTTGCAAATAGGCAATTTTTCTGAAAACCATGTGCCATTAAAAACATTAATTAAAACCATTAAAAACCATTAAAAGAACTGATAAAAAATATGAATATTTAGGCAAAAAATCTATATGTGGGTTACAATCTTGATTGGTCCAATTTGAAAAGCAAATGGACGAGCCTGCTCTTTTTGATTGTAAGTTTGATTGTGTATTTTAGAGTTTAGACAATTTTTTTCTTGACACTAGTAACAGTGGTTTAACAGATTTATCTAATGGAATTTTAATATAATAAACTGTAACAATTGGTTTTGAACGAACAACGAACTAAGTGGTATTTAATCAAATGAGAGTTCTAGGATTTAATTTAAACTGACCTTAAATTTCTAAGGATCAAATGGATTCTAAGATACAAATAACTGGAAATAATTTCTAAAGTAATACATTAGGTATTTATCTATACAGTCTTTTTTTATCCAGTAGGAATTTAAGAGCAAAAACACAGTATTTTTCTTTTACTCAACCTTTCAAAAACGTGATGAAACAAACCTTCCAATTTTCACATGATCAAATAGATGTGGCAATGTAAAAAATACAATAGTGTATGTAAGTAGTGGCAAATTGCGGGTGCTGGCTCAGTTCAAGGTCACCTGAGGGATGACGTCATCGAGGTCAATGACCTCACCGATGACGTCATCGATGACGCAATCGATGACGCAATCGATGACGTCATCACCAATGACGTCACTTCAATGACGTCACACCCATGACGTCACAGAAATGACGTGCTGATGACGTCATCACCCCTTACGTCATCAATATGACGTCATCGACGCCACTGAGGTCAAGGCCACGCCGAAACTTAAAATTTTTTGGCACTTTTGCCGTTTCTCGCACTACGCTCCGAGTTTCAGTCAGAGTCCCCGTGACCTTGACCACTTGGAGCGAATATTCGACGAGAAACGGCAAAAGTGCCAAGTTAAACTCGAGTTTCTGACATGACCCTGCCTGAATGGGCAATCGGTAATCCCTCAGGTGACCTTGAACCAGCACAACACCCGCAATTTCATATTACTTTGACCTTGAAAACGTAACAACGGAGCGCCGACACCGATGCGCACCCCACGACAGTCACCGAGCGACTGACTGTCAGGCTCTGTGTACTCTAGGTATATCGGTTTGAGAGACTAAGATTCTAAACCGTCAGCAATTGGTGTAACTAACTGAACTTTGCAAGGAAAAGTCATTTCATCCAATATTTTAAACAAATCCTCATCAGTAAAACTTATATTAGTCTGTTTGGTATAAAACTTAGGGTGTCCGCGCAACAATTTACGCCACTTGGCTAAAGTCGAAACCCGCTTGACCTTGAGCGGTGGACACTGAGCAACTAATAAAGACTTAACACGGCTAAGTTTCTTACCCAAAGTGTCCTGCGACATGGCTTCCCTCACAAAAGTCCGCACAATACTGAGAGACTGTTGGTAGCGATTGAGCCAAGGCAAAAGTGGTGGGGGAAGGTCACAGTGGTGGGGGAAGGTGAGGCTGTACACTGGAGTATCGCATCACTTCACCATGAGCTGTCCTACAGTCAACACACTGTTCTCTCGGCCCGAGTTGGCACTAGAAGAAACACTTCTGTACAGCTTAGGCTGCGAGGGCCGAGGAAGCAAAGTTAAAGTGGAAGTTGTGTTAAACTCCAAGATGAAAAGTCGTCTAAATAAACTAATTGTATCCCTGCAATCCCCAATAACTTTAGAGAAATACCACTTTATAAAACGACAAATAACTCTTTGGCAAAACGAATTGGAAATGGAAAAGATCACAGTAGAATTAATTTAACTTAAAATCTGGACCGGACACTCATGGCGATACTACGTGGCGTGAAAACGCCACCCTAAACATAACAAGTTAGGTTATTGAGCACCTCTGGTACGATAACCGACGTGCTAAAGTTAAAGTGTGATGACCTTGAGTCAAAACACAGAAATACTACAAGTGGATATTGTCCCAGAGTTAAAGTGTATTGACCTAGATTCAAAAATTGTAAAAATACTTACATGTATAGAGTTGGAGAACAGCGATGCTTACCGCATGCAAGCCTGAGACACACTGGCTAAGCACCGTCATGTAGCATAGGGACTCAACTATGGTGGGGGTACTGCCAATACTTAGAGTATAAGTGTAGTGGGTGACTTTGAACCAGACTTAGAGTAGAAGTGTAGTCGGTGACCTTGAACCACCCCCGAGGGGCGAACCCCCCCCCCCCCCCGTCTCCATTTTGTTGGGGGCGGACCCCCCCCCCCAACATTATTTTTTGCAAACATTATTTAGGAGCGTGTCAGTACAGATCAACTTGGCATACCGAAGCACTCACTATCAATGAAATCGCTATAGACTCACAAGAGTAGTCTTTCTACTCTTTAACTTTTTTAAAACTCCTTTTGGATGACCTTGAAATTTCCCCCTCCACTTCCCCATATACCTAGAGTACACAGAGCCTGACAGTCAGTCGCTCAGTGACTGTCGTGGGGTGCGCATCGGTGTCGGCGCTCCGTTGTTAAGTTTTCAAGGTCAAAGTAATATGAAATTGCGGGTGTTGTGCTGGTTCAAGGTCACCTGAGGGATTACCGATTGCCCATTCAGGCAGGGTCATGTCAGAAACTCGAGTTTAACTTGGCACTTTTGCCGTTTCTCGTCGAATATTCGCTCCAAGTGGTCAAGGTCACGGGGACTCTGACTGAAACTCGGAGCGTAGTGCGAGAAACGGCAAAAGTGCCAAAAAATTTTAAGTTTCGGCGTGACCTTGACCTCAGTGGCGTCGATGACGTCATATTGATGATGTAATGGGTGATTTCTGTGACGTCATGGGTGTGACGTCATGGAAGTGACGTCATTGGTGATGACGTCATCGATTGCGTCATCGATTGCGTCATCGATGACGTCATCGGTGAGGTCATTGACCTCGATGACGTCATCCCTCAGGTGACCTTGAACTGAGCCAGCACCCGCAATTTGCCACTACTTATGTATCTTCAATAAACTTAATATATTTCAATTGTGAAAACTTATGTTTGAAATTATGAATATATTAGGATGTAAATACGGTTTTATATGTAAAAAGTAAGCTACTTTGATAAAAGCTAATATTAACGATGTGACAACAACTGATGATTCATTACAGACAAATACCATCTTAAAATTATATTGATTCACAAACGATTTACTCTTTAAAAAAATACGTATTTACAGTTAAGTAAGAGGAGGGAGCAATAAAAAATAAATACTTTCTTGCAAAAACAATAAAAAGCTGCTCTCAAAACTTTTTTATATTTTACCTTACCATATGGAATTTAATACAATAAAGTAAATATTGCGCTGGGCATTTTACGTTTATAAAGTTTTTAAAGGCAGGCCTAAAAAGTAAGAGAAGTGGATTTAGGAATTCGGAATGAGAATAAACCAGCGTTGCCATGTCAAATAGGCACTAATTGACATCTAATCACTAAATATTATTTTTTCAGTTACTCTGGTATTACTGATAAGAACATTTCGTAGAATTGTTTACAAAAAAGGTGAAACTTCAAGCTGTGCCACAAATACTTCACCGTTGATTACAGGAGTGATAAGTTCACATTTAGCTTGCGAATGTTTTGTTACTGGGAAAAAGAGAATATCATTAATTTTCGCTCAATGGCCCTTGACCAAATGTATATATCAAACCTCCAACGGTTGAGAGGCGTTGTCGCTGTTTAAATAAATTGTTACCTCGTGAAAAACACTTAATGATATTGTAAACAATTCGAGTTAAATTTAAAATGATTGCACACAAATATTGTCTTCTTCGGTCAGATAATTTTGGAAATTAATTCTTATAAAATTATTGATAAACATCATAATTTAAAAAATATTGTTCTAAGTTCATTTTTCATGATTAAAATAGTTAATTGTAAGATAATGTAAATCAAGAAGTTTTTCTTACACAATGCTTACTAAAACTAGCCTGTCGTGAAATAAACAAAATACTACAAATGAATAACTTACAATCCCCTTAAACTAACCGTAATTTATAGTACAGATCAGTTTTATGGCTATTGACATAGTTTGTATTTTAGTAAGAAATAATTTTCGCCAGCCAAATAACGTATTATTATTTTTGTTAGTTTTCAAATATTTTATTTAAATGAAAAAGGCGAAATTTCAACTGATTATTCAGGAGAAATTGAACTAAAAATATCGAGTAACAATAGATATACAAAACTTAATATGAATGTTTAGACGAATGACAGAATACGAATGTTAATTTAATATGAATGTTTACATTTATCAGGGCTTCATGGTTCTTAAATAAACTTTTTTTCGAATAATTGACCTTGCGATGATCTTTTATCAAACGTCCAAATATTTAATAACGTCAACTGAGGGATATTCTGAATAAAATGCCCAATACATTATGTAATGTGAATTACATCTGTTCATTCATCTGTTTTATTTTGTCTTTAATCTTATCCATTTTTTATTCCAAATTAGATTTGTTTTGTAATAACAATGTATAAAGTAAATTTGATATGAAAATATATTTAAAATTGTGAATATTTAATGGGATTTAGTTTTTATATTTTTATTTTAAGCTATCTGTATTGAAACCAAAATAAAACATACTTTGATTTTTTATAAATACCATAGGGCTAGATATTTTTTAATGTTTAAAGCAAATACTATCAAAGGCTTTACACAAGGGTTAATACTAATGATGTGAGATAAAATAATAAGGCTAACAGCCAGAATACTATTAACTTATGTCACGTATGATTTTGACCGTATAAAACCAGGATCTATTCTGTTTTTATTATAATATCAAATATAAATTATCAATTACTAAACCTCAATTGGGGGCTACTCGCAAGTGAGAGGTGTTAACAAATAAATACCAGATATATCAATAAAACAATGAATATTTTATTTTATTGTAGAGAAAACAGAAACTCATCAATTACAAGGTTTAGTCGGATGAAACTCAAATCAAGTGAAAAGAATGTAGAGCTGAGAATTTAAAGTATAGTTTATAAATGATTGTATCCATGTAAAATGTGCTATTGGGCTTATGGCCAAAGTTATCTAATAAAGTATAATCGGCCTTACCTGGCCCAGCCGTCGCTGGTCTCCAGTGTAGGAGTGAAGCTCTCTGGCCCAAGGGATGGCTCCATGAACTAGGTCAGGAAACCATGCCTCAAGCAGTTGTTTCCCAATCAAACTGCTGATTGTCAGCATATAGCACGTAAACTGCTAACAATCAGCAATACTTCTAGGCTACAACTGTTGTGAAATATTAAAAGTTTTCCTCTCTTGATTTGAGAACCATTTACAAAATTTTTATATTTTATATAATTTAAAGAATTAGTTGAATAAGGTAGTTGAAGATATGCAATTATATAATTTAATGAATTAGTTAAATAAGTTAATTGAAGATATGTAGTGACTTATCGTCACACTTATCTAGGCAGACAATAATTTTTACTAAAAAAATGTTAAGTGCTCACTCCTCTCTAACCTTCGTTAATTGTATCATGTATCATTAGTCTTTGTTTCTAGCTTTAATGCCATAGAATAGCCATTTGCTACTTAATATATTTAATTCGTGTTAATTAAACTGTTATTGCAATCCTAACTGTCCTCTATAATTTTTCTTCATATTTATATTCATTCCTTCTAAAAGTCTAACCTTAGAAGACTCATGTTATAACGGTTAGATATTCAGCCAAATCTAATATAACAAGTTTGCCTATCCGTTAATAAATGGGAGCCTTGAGGAGTTCGCTTTTGGGAATTCGTACGCTAAATAACTGAGTTTAGACCGAATTTGACTTCACGGTGATTTACTTGACGCGATCATCCATTCAAAGTTAACACGGATTTGCATATGTCGCTGTTGCAATCTTGATAAACTGTCGCACAATGGAAATTAAAGCTTTTCACAGGGGTTAATACTGATGATTTAAGATAAAATATTAATATTAATACGAAGGGTATTTTAAAATGGCCATTTTTAAACAGTTTGAAATCCTTGGAGATCGTTATAGGTGTAAGGGAGATTATAGAATGCATCTAAAAAAGAACTAATAATGTACAGGTTGCATAGTATTTTTTTCTATTTATTGTTATGCTTTTACTGCGGGCCTTCATAAAAAGTTTGTGGAAAGGATATCGCCTCTCTAAAGGGAAAGACGTGATTCAAAATATAGATTTCCATATGATAAATGTAATAAGTTTTGGTGAATACAATTGATTAAACATAAATAGTATTGTTTTGGTATTTCCTAAAAATCAACATTTATTTGTTTATACTATGGAAAGAAGCCGACGTATGACAGTTGAAACTATTTTGATGTATAGGTCTACATTTTGTATGGACACCAGGACTGCTTTACATATATTACATACCTCGTATCGGTCGCAGTCCACTCTCATTCCACTTTTTGGATGACCCGGGTTTCGTTTACACTGGTTTTATTTACGATGGAAACAAAGTATGTAATATTTTGATGTAATAATAGTTAGTAAATGTTATTACATTATTAACTAATGTAATAATAGTTAGTATGTAATAATAGTTAGGACGCTATTAATTTTAAATAAAATATCCTATTAAAAACACAATAACGTGAACCACGGCATCGGTTTGAATCTGAAAAGTATATATATATATATATATATATATATATATATATATATATATACTTTTATTTATATATTTCACACTCTATTAACATAGATACCCTTTGCCTCATCCATTAACTCATTTTTTAAATGATATTTAAATCCACTTCATTAGTTAAGAGGGGGCCAAAGGGTCAGTTGCAGTGAACGTTGCTGAAACTACCTGAATACGTTTCACATTGTTTACAACCATTCTGAAGGCGAAAAACAATATCTAGTATTCTGTGTAAAACACTGTGTAAAAAGAAACGCATCTGCACTTCAGCACGAGTGAGACCCAAGACTCAGGTAGATGATGGTAAGGAAGGAGATTTGGCTGCGGAAAGTAGGATTTACTCAATACTAACTATTCATTCGTTAATAGCCTGCGTGCCCAGCAGTTTCAGCGGCTGCATACAGAATTTGCATACAGGCTGTCAGTATCGGGGTTCTCGCGGGTTAAAAATTCAACGTGCAGTGTTTCACCTGCTAAAAATTTCCGAGTTTATTTTAACTCCGATAAAAGCGGGAGTAATTTGAAATGAAAGACAAAAACTAGGGTTATTTAGCGATGTTTTTTATTTTTTCATATTTTGAGTTTATATCAAGTTATAATGGATGACAGTTGATCCAACTTTGATTCGTTATAGCTAGACTTGATATGGATTCAAAATATGGAAAAAATATGCTCAAAAGCCCAAGTTTTTATCTTTCATTTAAAACCTCTTCCACATTTATCGAACTCAAAATAAACTCGAAAAATTGGAGCAGGTGAAGCACTGCATGATGTTTTGAGAGGCCCACCCTAGATGTTTTGAGGCCTTTAGCCCACTCTCAAATCAGCTACATTATTTGAGGAACTGGCCAATTTAAAAATAATAATTGGTCCATTGAACTAAATCTTGTTGAAAAAATCAACCGTAATAATTTTTTACACAATTGGAGAGCATAAAATTTTTCCATTGCCTTTCATATTTTTATGTTAACGGTCAAGTACAGTTCCTCACATTAAGACGACTCTTACACTCACTGCACCTGTCCTAAGTGACCTGTAATTATCGAAAAATATCGAGTAACTTACACCTCAGTCTAAACTGATACCATTCATCTGTAAAATGTACACTATTAAAATAAATTTATGAAATAATTAATTGCTAAATGCTTAAACCGTGTATTTAATAGCAGACCTAATAATGTATAAATATAAATTATTATGCGGAAGGTCCACACGGACGGCGAAGTGGACAAACAAATAATGCATCAATCATTTCGACCTGTAATTGAAATTAAATAGTGGATGGAGCATTATGTCCCCAATGATTGAAATACGCGGGTGGATGGATCCGCAATTGAGAAATTTATTAAATTTAATCATAAATCCGTTGTATTTGGGCCATCATATATTTAGCCCAATTGGATGAAGCCTCGAGTGGAGGTTGATGGTGGGAGAAAAGATTTTCTTCATAAATAGTTTATAAAGGGTACAAATTATGCTATTAAAAATATTTTACGGAGAAACGAAATTCTCAGAATGGCAAGCAAAATTTGGCCAAAGTAATGTCTGAAATAGACTGATATATTCTATCCGTCTCTATATATTGATATGCACCACGATTCCTTTCATAATTTGTTTCTCAGTTTGTGTGTATCATAGGAGAAATCAGTGCATACCTTTAGGAAGATAGCCTATTTAGATGAGGTAGGTAGGCATTTCCTATAGCTGAGCAGAATCCCATTATAATGAACGGCCCCCAAAGCTACGCACTACAGGCTTTCAAAGTTCCGTTCCGATGTTAATCTTATGGAGAAAGAGCAATGGTAAATTATTAGACAGCTGTTGTAAAAAAATGCTAACAAATCAGAAATAACAGATGTTTAAGGTATATTTTTAAAACTAATTTGGTGCGCAGATCAACTTACATTTTGTTCTAATTTCAACCAGTGGGTGATCACTGGTTAAAATAAATTGACACCTTTAAAATAATAACCTAAAATAATTACTCGACAAACACTTGAACCATGTATTTAATAGCGGACCGTATTATTTATAAATTAAAGTTATTATAAAGGCCATTTCACACCGCCTACCGCTACCGGCTACCGCTACCGCTGGGCGAACTTTGGAAAGATCGCTCACCGTGTTATCATATGGGACAGTTCATACCGGACTACCGCACGCCCGCGGTAGTGGCGGTAGTACCGCCACTACCGCTCCTCGAGCGATTTTCTACCGCTACCGGCGCGGTAGTTTTGGCTCGCGCATGCGCAGAACGTTAAACCAGGGTGGTCTGCAACCCTGTAGTCGATGAAACTCCCGCGGTAGTTTTGGTGGTAAATGGCTCACGGAAACGTCCGCGACCGAGGCGGTAGCGGTAGCCGGTAGCGGTAGCCAACTATTTAACTGTATATGTTAGCCACCAGTCTAATCTTGTAATGGATAACAATACTGGGTTTTATTTACCGTCATTGAATTTGATTTATCATTTACCCTTAAAAAATGTTTTTCTTTGCTTGTTATGCAGAACGTAGCTGTTTCAAATTTAATGAAGAAATCTTATACAACAACACAGCACTGTTTCTACAGGCAAAATGTTTTCCGTCTTTGGAACTTTTGTTTCTATATGGGGTTTTCGACCATAAGGAATCGATTAGAGCTGGCCACATGATTGGTGAAATTCCGTCCGACAGCCCTTTTAGGCCGTTATTACACCGGTAATACCGGCCTTATGGACATTTTTGTAGCTACTAAATTGAACCAAATTCAGTTCATGACTGTATAAAGAGTATTATATGTTCAACTTCAACATTCGACCATTGAACAGACTCACAGGTTAGTAGATATGATAAAACACGTTTGAATCAAAAAGGTTCCGTTCTACGGCTTTTTTGGATGTATAACAAGCATTCCATAAAGTGTGGCATATTGGTCTCATTTTCAAAATTAAATATTTCATACCTCATACATATTACAATTTGTTAAAATCCTACTTGAGTGAAAGTTTCTTCCAAATTAAGTTTGAAGATGTCTTAATTGGACTCAAACCGATCCACTCTGGGGTTAATCGAGGAAGTGTACTTGGACTCATATCCCTACAAACCCAAATGTTGAAGTCGCCATATTCGCGGACGATACTGTTTTATTTTCAATGTATGACTCGACTCAAATAGCCTCTGATCACTTGCAGAATTTTCGAAATGATTTACAGTTTTGGTTACCAAAGTGGGGGATTAAGGTAAATGAAACTAAATCCGCACACATTACATTCTCTCTTAGGAAAGGGTTGCCTTGAATAACATTTCATTAACTGAAGTGGACCGTGTAAAATATTTGGGTCTACACTTGAATAAAAAATTAACCCGGAAAAATCATATGTTGAGTATGAAGCAACAAATTGAATTGTGCTTTACAAAGCTATTATCAAACCTATTTGGACTTACGAAAAACTTTTGGGGACTGCTAGCAAATCAAACATTAACATTATACAACGATTTCAATCTAAAACTTTAATAAAATTACTCTGTGCTCCATGGTACGTTTCAAACAAAATTATACACGACGGCCTGAAAATGCCAACTGTTGAAGAAGGGATCACAAGATTCAATGAAAAATACCAAATGAAGTTTGAAAGCCATCCAAACAATCTTGCTGTTAACTTATTTGTCAATAGTGACACTATTTACCGACTAAAAAGGTGTGGTAAAGTGTTGCATCTGCCATACAGGTTTGGCTAATATCCAGTAAATAAGCAATAAGATTTGTCACTGGACAAATTCTTGCTCTTGTGAATGTTTTCTTTATAATTTTTACTTATTGTTCTATGCATTTTGAACAGATTATAAAATGAAGTTTGCAAAAAAATTATCAACCTTCGGTTCATTAAATTTAAAACAGATTACAGCAACCTGTGGTCTGGCAAGTAAGTGGAGCGACTTGCCATCACATCACTTATCTAACAAGTCTTGCAAGTTCATCGTCACCGAGCGAACGCTCGTACCCAGTACTAAGTAAATAAAGCAGGAAAGTGATAAATGACATATCTAATTTACTAGTACCTAAAATCAAATAATTCATTCTCTATCTCGTATATCTTATACAGTTAATGTATATTAACCAAACCTAATTTATTTATATGTTCTAAAGTGTTTAAGTTATTGTTAAAAGTATATTTAACTCAGAACTGTAAACCCTTAACTGTAATGAACTTTTTAGTATCTAATATTTTTAAATTATAAAAGAAAGAACACATTTTCCAAGTAAATTATAAAGTACTATAAAGCAAATATTTCAACCACGTTGTTCATATTCATTACCCTAACTTAAAAGCGTATCTTTAATTTGTTTTGCCTATAATCCCCATTAAATATGAATCTTTTCCATATTTTATTTATATTCTTCTTAAATACATAATTCAGAAATATCTTTTACTAAAGCTGTCATTTCATTTTACTATCGATTGCAATTTAGTTTTCCCCCTTTTCATACTCACATACACTTTTGAAATACAGGGTGGTTATAAATTATTGGACACATTTTAAAATTCAATAAATAAATAAACAATCAACGTATAAACATGGGAATTATTTTATTAAATAGCAAATTAAAAACAGCTCTATATAATAACTTCAAAAAATAATTATACAAATTTTAGTGTAAAAAGTTGTTATAACAAACTTGTAAAATGGCCAAATTTTCTTTTCCTTCACGTTAGCGATACATTGCACCCTTCAACTCTTTTCTAGTTTTTAGTTAAGACAAGGATATAATGTGAGCAAGTAAGGTTTTCAGTACATTGAGGTAATACAGTATTTAAGAGAAGTTAGAGAGGTTATTAGAGGCTTAGTTCCAGCAATGCTCAGTAAAAAAACATGTCCTGAGGTTGAATTCAGACTACAAACTTAGCGTGCAAATCATAAAGATCACGTAAAACCTTTTGGTTTATTTCTAAAAGAAATGTTAAAAAATTAAAGTTTTTTGTAATGTGATAAAAACTGTTTTAATATGCTGTTTAAAAAACAATTCCCATGTTTCTAAGTTGCTCGGTTATCTATTTCCTGTATAAATGTAAAATTAATTAAAAATTCAATGCTGCTAGTAAAATTAATCTTATAATGTGGCCAATAATTTATAACTACCGTGTATACTAGCACTTGTAGCGCTAATTTATCTCTATCGATGTTCTGTATGCATTAAATTTCATCAAATATTTTATTCATGTAATAATTACCTTCACACTACTTACATCAAATTTAATTTTTTTTTCAAGTACCTATTTAAAAACAAAAATTATTTCCGTAGTACACAAATCATATTATAACAAGCTTTTTTAGATATATTTAAATACAAATGCCATACAAATTTAAATATCTTTTGATACTCAGTTACAAAGCGCCCAGGATGAAAATAGTTTAACGAAGTTTTATCATACAATCCGTATTCAACTTTACTTCCCAGCTTTATTGAGTAAAGATGAAAAACAACGAATTTGGCTTCAAACAGGGCAAATGAAAAATATGTATTCCGTTCACTCTTATCCAATTCCTAGTGTATACCTGCTTAATACATAAAACGTTGGTAATCTCAAAAATGAAGAAGGAATCAAAAATGAAATCCATAGTAAATATATTTGGACAAAGTCAAATTCATCTGTATATTTGCAAAGATTTCTAATGCCCTGTGCTTTTCATCTGCTTAAACTTCTTTTACACTTGACTAAGGATATTTACAGAACTAACTAGGAGGACGATCGTTTGGTAACAAATATTTATAACGAGAACTGATTCAACAAAGATCAAATTAAATCAAATCAAATTTATTCGGCAATAACATACAAAACATTATGAAGCACTGATACCAAACTAGTCCCGCATGAACTTTAAAGGCTGACGAGTCCTTCTCATACATAACAATATCGTGCATCTTTAATTATATCCAAATTAATACCAGTTATAATAAATTAAACAAACTATATGAATTTCTAAAAAGAGACATAATAAAAGAATAAAAAAATCAAGAGACGTAATAGAAAAGGCATAAAAACTTAGAAATTATATACGAATACATATTAAGGAACACTTTAAAGTTGCGGTAAACAAAAATCAAATATATAGTAAGTTTTATAATCAATTGTATCTCAATATTTTATACCCACAAAGGTTGACTTAATATACTTAAGCCTTTGCAGAAATTTATAAAATTAAACTAACAGACAGATGGAAACAGATTAGTTAGTATATTTTACCATTATAATGAAACATAAAATAAAAAGGTAGATAAAAGGTAACTTTTTTAACATGGTAAACAATACAAGTTATATTAAAAGAAAGAAAAGTAAAAAATATCCTTATTGTTAAAAACTATGAAAAAATTACACCTGTTATTCAAAACTAATGGTTTTTTCTACTAGTTGAAAATTGGAGCGATAAATGTGTTTAAATGAATTCTACAGTTTTTTAGTTATGTATTGAAGAAAACATGTATTGTTTACGTATCATACCTATTATAGTATAATATTCAGTGGTCTATAAAATGATTATAAGAAAATAGTATTCAATAACTTATAACCTTTTAATTCAGGGACACCTTTAGAAAAGCACCTTTGTGTGGTGTACTAATTGTACGAATACGTAGAAAAAAATTTCGCTTTAGCCGCGATAGCACAGAAATCTTAAAATAATTAATCATGAAATTTTTACTTTTGGTTGATTACGAATTGAGCGCGCTAAAACATAAAATGCTGTGCTGTATTCAGTATCACTAATCTAGTACAAATAACAGGGTTGTCTATCTCCTTACAAATTTCTGCAAGATCACAAAAACTCTTTCATTTATTGGCTGTACTTCGTCTCTCGTGAAGGTGTCCCACACATCTCAATCGTAGTTGGCCGTCCTTTCCAGTTGCAAAATTACTTACATAGTTTTGAGAAATTTAGTGTCTATTAGCTGTCTCGGACGTAGCCATCCCGTGCCCTTTTTTGCACATACTTATCATTACGAGTTTGAGGTACTTAAAATGTAAAGATGTAAAATGTTGTTTGTAAGAATAATATATTTAATTAGGATAACCTTTTTTATAAAGGATTACTAGTGAATTGTAGAAATGTTTCGCATAAGAATAAGAATAACCGTGATCGTAAGCGTTGAGTACTTGATTGTCTAATTACTTAACTTTGCATTGATTTCAGTACGGCCACTAACAAGATTTTTCATTTCTTCTGAACACTTTAGCTTGGTGATACTAAATCACTTTTTAAGTAACCTTTTGAATCACAAAATAATTATTTCAGTAGAGAGAGTAACTGTTAACTGTTAACTAGTCATATTTATGTATTATTTTCTATGACTGAGTGCAAACTTTAAAACTTTAAATGATTTTCTTAGTATTCATCTATTTTCAACTCAGTGTGTGCCGTTTTCCGTTTATACTCGTACGTTGTAAACTTGTAAGGTATTTTTTGCATGAACAGTTTTTTGTAATTCTCCATTATTTTTCAAAGGTCAGAAATTAACAAACCGCAAATCTTTTTGGCAATTCAAAAGTCTTGTCTAAAAAATTCGATGAATTTTTATTTACTAGTCCCCTAGGAAGAAAAAAGAGAGCTAAGTAGAAAGACTAGTCTGAGTAATAATTTTATTGAAAGAATTACTAAGTGAAGTAAGTATAGAACAATTCATGTAATATATTTATTTAGAGTATACAGATTCGTTTCAAATAAAGTTAGTTAAAATTAACCCAATTTTAAATAAATATATAACCAGTCCCTTGTTTGCACTATATATTATTTAATCTTTAAAAGGCCTAAAATTTTTAAAAATGTGTTTCGACTGGTATATTTTTAAAAATGATAAAATCTTATAGCATTTTCCTTTTTTTGGTTTCTCTCACCCAACAAAGATTCTGCTAACTGAACAATTTTGAATCATTTACCTAATAAAAGTTTTAAATCATTGATTTTAGTTATTTAATTTTTTTACAAGTTCATCTGTTAAATCTGCCGATTGCTCGTGTAATCTTTTTCCGGCGTTACTTTTATAATTTTTTTGTTTTGTCTTAGTTGTTTTAATATATTTTATAATCAATCATTAATTTTTCATTTAAATAATTTCATCTATATAATATATAAAAGGAAGTTGGGTTTTGGATGTAGGATATAACATAAGTTGTTTAAGCATTCACAGAAGTCAAAACCTCTAAACTAAACTTGATTGAAAGCTCTTGACGTGAAAACTCCAGAAAAATTGACAGATTGCTCTCCATCATCCCATTCCCCACAGGGCTCCGCCCCACACGTCTTCAAAGTTACCATGTTATTCTTATGTAAGTAACATTTTAATGATGAACACGTGATTACATTTAGGAATATAAATTTGTAAATAGCTTCTCATTTAACGTATGGGGGGAAGGTTGGTAATAACAGTCTAGAGTATTATGGAATTGAGGTGAGTTAGCGTAGCGAACAAACTCAAGTGAAGAGCAAAAAATTCCTTGGGTTGGCATTGCAATTAGAGTTCCGTTGCGAAGCACAGGTACGTCAGCTGGTCATAAATAAGGCTCACAATGAAGACTGATCAACTTACATATAGCTTTTTTTATATTTTACTTTGTGGGCACTTTCAGTCTACCACTTGAAAATAAATCACAGTAATCATTTTTATACACAGTCAATTACAAACATATAAACGGACACATTGTATTGGCAGTTGTAGGTAGAAATTACAAAACTTTCGAATAGTATGCGTTAAGCAGCTTCTTTTAAGAACTCTTTTTTCGTGTTTATCATTTTTTACACTTTTTCGATTCCCGAAGTTTAAATCAAATTAATTTATTGTTCATATTAAAAAATAATAACTTGTAAAGAAACGTCGCACAAGTATATCGCTCATATCTCTCTATTACAGCTAAAATCTACAAAGAATTGTTTAAGTTTACCGAGCAAACGCTCAGCCCCCAAGTACTATCGGTATTGTTACACTACAATATAAGGTAATTTTTTCAATTTTTTGTTTAATAATTTAAACGTCAAAGCCACCAGTCTGATTATGGCCGCGATTATTTTCAGCAACAATGTTTAAATTGAGTTCGATTGACCAAATAAACTTGAGAAAAACATGAAAATGTTACCATCTGGATTATTTTTTAACTATTAACAAACAGTTACGGTCATAACTAAAGTGAATTTCTTCAGAGTATAATAATAATAATCTAAATATATTATACATATTTAATACGCGTCGCATTTTTTTAAACGGAATTTCTTCTTCACTTATTAGTCGATTCTATTGATTTTTTTTACATTGGATAGAGCACGGCACTAAATCGTTCATAAAGTAGATTGGTAAATCCATCCAAACGGAATTGCCCTACAAGCCCTTAGGTTCATTATCTCCCCATTTGGTTATCGCCGGAAAGGAAATTGATTTGTTTGCAAGTTTAATACAGTAGCAGTAAACACAGTACACCACCGAGAGAATCAATCTATTCATACCAAAGTGTTCATGTTTAACCACGAAGGAACACTGGTTAACGAACTGCATTAAAAGTATGTAAACAATAAAAAAAATCCAAACTTAATTGCTCAATTTCGAGCAACGCGTACACTAGCTAATAACAACTTTATGTGACTTTGAAATTAATTAACTTATAAAATCATGCATCGACGTAATTTTAAATTTCCGTCCCCTCGGATACCCTTACAACGCTAGAGGTGTGTACCGTCGGGGTTGGCGGCGGCGGAGGCGGCGGCGGCCAGCAGACAGAGGCAGGAGGCGGCGAGCGGGCCCGGCATGGCTACTGAGGGCCGCCCCCGGCGCCCACAGCTTATATGCCGCCCCCGCCCCGCGCTGCCCCCGCCACCGAGCCGGCCCGGCACTGCAGGGAAGCGAGGGAAATTGGGAAATTAGGAGAGCACATTTTAGAAATTGGTCGGACTTTTCATGTCGTTTTAATTTAATACCACCATACCCCCTATCCAAAAATAATGTGCGGTCGAAAGACAGAATTTTATTCCCAAAAAATGAGCAAATTATCTCCTTGCCGCCCTGAACTCCCCCAATTTTCTTTAAAGTCAGCTGAAGTCTTTTAAAACTTGATTCACTATCATCAACTTTTATACTCAAAACTTTAGACTAGTTTACCGTCTCTATTGCAGCTAAAAAGCTACCGAACGTAGTAATCAAGATATTTTGCTACAGTGTTCAGCAAGTTTTATCCTACTAAATCACTTCGTACTGTTATCGTAAAAGTATCGAGAGGACATGTCCTCATGTAAACTTATGTGTAAGTGTGGTAGCTAAAAATAGTGTTTGGCGAGATTTCACGAATGTGGTGTTTCCAATATTTATTTGTCATACAGGTTAGGCAAAAGTCTTGATACCCCCAGTAAACTTTTTAACGCGTTGCAGTAGGAAAACCAACCCGGCTCATGTTTCAATCGACACATAGTCTTCGATTTGAAATTAATGAAAAGGAATATTTTTGTTAAATTAAAACATTATATAACGTACTTTTTGTAGAACGAAGCTTGGTTCCCAGTACTTATTATTATGTAATGTTTTATTGTATAAATAATTTTAAGATTTTTTTATTACTTGACATTCTTTAAACGGTTAGGGAGCTAGAGGTAATTGAAGTTAATTTTTTGTCCCATAAGGGTAACGTGGGGCGAACTTTAATTGCTTATATTTCCTAAACAAACCATTGAATAAAAAAAAAAAATACTCAAGAATTAAAAGCTTTTATAATCTTTGCAGCATTAAATTATGCTCATCACATTTCCTAGAAAAACTAACATTTGTTAACAGCATCCCATGGCAGCAAACCTACATACTCATTCCTATGGTGTTTATGGGGAAACTACAAAATCTTAAAATCAATTGGAAATTCGCTGAGTCGCAGGTCTGCTGTGACGGGGGTATTTATTCTTATTCTGTATAAAATAATAATAGTTTCTTATTTGAAATCTTTAAGTTTATCGTCATATGAATTAAAAAAAAAAAAAAATATATATATATATATATATATATATATATATATATATATATATATATATAAATCATCATAAAATGCAAAAATTTAAGTCCACTGGAGTTACTACTTAACTTTTTTGATGTAACTCACATTTTTAAGTAAAACAGCTGGCACACTTATATAAATCATCCTATAAAAATACCATTCTTTTAAAAATATCACCGTACATGCAAAATTTCAAAAAGTGAAAATGAAATATATATGAAGGAAGTTAACGTCAAGAAATAAAACAAATTTGTAAATGCATATGGTGTTACTTTTATGGACTTGAACAATAAATCTGAATTACAGTAAAAGTAATTAAAATAAACATCAATTATAATTAAATTTTCACGCTGGCATTTAAAACGGTTTATATAGTTTTCAACGCAGTAAAAGAACATAATTTTTTACCCAATGTAAGCTGTTTGTATGCAGTTTGAGTAAAAATTACACATTTTTCAGTGGATGGATGACAGAAGTTTGACTTGCTATTTGTTTTGATAGGATTCGTTATGGATGAAAGCAATAAAGTGATTTAGAAACATTGTGAAGCATACAACAGGATGATGATCTTTTTCAGTCAGAAAACTTGTTCTATATTTAATTTGTCACGAATCTATGAATACATTTAATATTTCGGTTTGATAATTGACCAAAAAAAGATAGTTCGTCCCATCATGGATAGTTTTTTTTGAGATGTCAAAATTTACTAACCTTAAATTCTAATTTATAAAATTTACTAATACTATCCTAGTCTACTCTACAAAAGTGTCGGAGGATTATTTTATAGGTTAAATAAATATAACGTACTTACCTGTTAGGCCTACTTTTGTTTGCATATGAACATCTTATTATAAAAGTTCGATGCTAAGTCTTTATGTTAGGTTAAAATATATTTTAACATCATTATAGTTATTGTAAATTATATAACTTAATTAAAATATGAATAAAAAAAAATTCAACATTCCTGAATTTGCAGAATATAAGGTAAATACCCTGGTTTGAAAACTCAAGGAATAAATTATTTAAGACAATTTAATCTAATTTCTTAAAATTCTTCAAAAAAGTGGCATTCACTTTGGATTGCCGTTTTTGTTTTTATCAAAATAAATCAAAGCCGTTACTACGCTTTACTAAGAAATCTTTTAATGTTGATGAGGTATAATTGTGGTCAATCATTATACTTACTACAAAAAATCTGTAATAACGTGGTTAATTCATTATTAGTTAATTAAATATTAATCCATTAATAAAATCATCGTCAATAAATTATTATACTTACTTAATAAAAATCAGATGTAAAAAGCCAGGTGCCTGAGAGGGGTGTGAAATAATTGGCGAAAGAATAAAAACTGTATGAATGTATCTCTAAATGTTTGAATGGCTTGGTGAAAGCAAAAATTTTGAGTTTTAAATATAGCCAAATGACTTTTTCAATACAATTAATGTAACTGTCAACTGCAATAAAATGATTATTATTATTATGTATTGGTTTTGAATTTTTATGTAATACATGGACTCGTATGAATTATTGATTTTATTGTTACACCTTAGCATTTCCGACATGACTGGGATCAGAAACATTCTGGACCCACGACAGGCATGGATAAAATTTACCACCAAATATCATCAGATAATTCCGGTCGGAACCAAATTGTTCTCAGAATTTGATATAATTTAATTTTCACAACTTGTTATTCATTTGTCCAAAATTGTGCAATGTTATATTCTTTTAATTTTTGATTATTTTACTTAAAACCTTAACAAATTCCCTCCTCTTGATTTTGGACTCAATTTTCTTGCTATAATTTACCCCTCAACAGTTTTGTTTTGCATTCATATTTAGATTCAAATTTGTAAAAATCGCGGTTTTAGACATTGAAATGTCCTAAAAAAGGCACCTAAAATGAAGAATGAAGGTCTGCAATTTTTTTTACGACCAATCAATGAGTGTTTTTTTTCTTCAATCATTCAAAGAGAGCACAAACTGAAATACCTATTACTGTCACAGGACAACTTTCAAACTGGTTTATACTAGTTGTGAAGTTGACATTGGGTAAAGCAAACGAAGT
>CM061531.1:199319765-199349765 GCA_030545055.2 Neoaliturus tenellus
GTACAAATAGGTTATAACTTGTGGTCTATAGGCAAAGTGTTGGTCGACAAAAAGATGATTATAACAATAATTATTTTATACAATCTTTATTCTAATATTATTTGCTGTTTTCATAACAAGAATTAGTCTATAGTTAGACGATACATAAAATTTTTTTAAGACCCCTACCTGCACGTCTTCTATTTTATGGATCATTACGAACGGGAGTGGTCCCAACCATAGGCAAACGTTGCAAAGGCCCGAAGAAATCGCCTCTTTTGACATATCTATTGCTATGTTTGTCAAACCTAAAAATAAAGTAAAGTATCGATATTTCATGGATGGTTAACTATACATTAAATTTAGTCCCATATACAATAAAAATAAAGTCCATATTAGTACCACAGTAAAAACTGATTTATTTAAAAGTAATTGGCAAATGTTATTGTGTAAAATCCCTAGAAGAGTCTCTATAAGCACAGGGTATCTAAAACAAATCAAACTGGCTGCTTTGCAACGCATTCAAAGCTATTTATGCAGTTAAATAATCAACCTCTATCTGCCACAACAGTATGATTTTCTAATACATGCCCAAAAATATAAATAAAAAAATTAAAAAGAATACCAAATTCTAAAATTTTTACCGGTAAAAATGTATTCATATATAATATAAATAAATAAATAATGGTTTCCAAACTTAAACTTCGATAGTTTGAATAACCCCTTAATTAAAATAGATCAAAATTTTACATACTTAACGGCTTTTCGGGACCAAAAAAAAAAAAAAAAAAAAAAAAAAAAAAAAAAAAAAAAAAACAATATCATGTTCCCGTGTCTAAGTCTTATACACTACCGGTTACCATAGTGGCGTGTGTTAATGTTTGGACAAAAGTAGCCTACTAAAACCTAAAAAAATTACTTAATATTCGACAAAACATAAACTTAAACTATATATATCTATAAAAGAGGAAGTATGTATATATATTTATATGTATGTTGCCTATAGACTCCGAAACCGCTCAACAGATTGCAACGAAACTTTCAGGCATTTTTATTCATTATTCAAGGGTGGTTTGTGTGAAGTTTAGTGCAAATCTGTGCAAAGGGCTCTGACCCAGAGGGCATACAATGGTGCAGTGTCAGGTTTTAGAAATTTAGTGTTTACAAAATGAACTGCTGTAATTAAAAAATTTGAATGTTTCATTCAAGCAGATGCTTATAATCATAGAAGTAACCAGGTGTGAGGTATAATGTTTGTGTTGTCTTTATGGCTCTGCCCTACGGAAGCTCACAATTACACTTAAAAGCTTATAGGTGGTGAAATTTGACATGGACGATTCTCTTTGTCCATAGGTGCACCAATAATGGTCCATAGGATTTGCAAATATAGTTTTTTAAGCTCTTTAGGGCTCCACCCCACTGGACTTCAAAATTACTTTAGGGCCACCGGGATTGAAATTTGATGGACGATTCTCTTTTTACAGATGGGTACACACTAAGAAACGATTTTGCAAATATAGTTTTTTAAGCACTTTAGGGCTCCGCCTCACTGGACATTGAAATTACTTTAGGACCTCCGGAGCTGAAATTTGACATGGATGATTCTCTTTGCTCATAGGTACCTACTCACTAGGATACGGTTTTGCAAATATAGTTTTTTTAAGCTCTTTAGGGCTCCACCCCACTGGACTTCAAAATTACTTTAATGCCACCGGGGTTGAAATTTGAAGGACGATGTTATTCCCCTTAGGTACTCACTAAGAAAATATTTTGCAAATATAGTTTTTTAAGCACTTTAGTGCTCCGCCTCACTGGACATTGAAATTACTTTAGGACTTCTGGAGCTGAAATTTGATATGGACGTGCCTCTTTGGTCATAGGTATTCAAGAAGAGACGGTTTTGCAAATATAGTTTTTTAAGTTCTTTAGGGCTCCGCCCCACTGGGCTTCGAAATTACTTTAGGGCCACCGGGGTTAAAATTTGACAGACGATTCTCTTTACTCTTAGGTGCTATCTAAGAAATAGTTTTGCAAGTATAGTTTTTTAAGATTTTTAGAGCTCCGCCCCAATGGACTTTAAAATCACTTTAGAGCCACTGGGGTTGAAATTATATGGCTGATTATTTTTGATCATAGGTGCTCTCTAAAAACGGTTTTGCTTATATCGTCTTAAGCACCTTAGGGCTCCAACCCACTAGACTTTAAAACTACTTTAGGACCTCTGGAACTGAAATTTGACATGGACGATTCTCTTTGCTCATAGGTACCTAATCACTAGGAAACGATTTTGCAAATATAGTTTTTTAAGCACTTTAGGTCTCCGCCTCACTGGACATTAAAATTACTTTAGGACCTCCGGAGCTGAAATTTGACATGGATGATTCTCTTTGCTCAAAGGTACCTACTCACTAGGATACGGTTTTGCAAATATAGTTTTTTTAAGCTCATTAGGGCTCCACCCCACTGGACTTCAAAATTACTTTAATGCCACCGGGGTTGAAATTTGATGGACGATGTTTTTTCCCCTTAGGTACTCACTAAGAAAATATTTTGCAAATATAGTTTTTTAAGCACTTTAGGGCTCCGCCTCACTGGATATTGAAATTACTTTAAGACTTCTGGAGCTGAAATTTGACATGGACGATTCTCTTTGCTCATAGGTACCTACTCACTAGGAAACGGTTTTGCAAATATAGTTTTTTTTAAGCCCTTTAGGGCTCCACCCCACTCGACCTCAAAATTACTTTAGGGCCACTGGGGTTGAAATTTGATGGACGATGTTCTTTCAACTTAGGTACTCACTAAGAAAATATTTTGCAAATATATTTTTTTAAGCTTTTTAGGGCTCTGGCCCATTGGACTAGAAAATTACTTCAGGGCCACCAGGATTGAAATTTAACATGGACAAATGGTCTTTGCTCATAGGTATTCACCAAGAGACGGTTTTGCAAATATAGTTTTTTAAGCACTTTAGGTCTCCGCCTCACTGGACATCGAAATTACTTTAGGGCCACCGGGGTTGAAATTTGACAGACGATACTCTTTACTCTTAGGTGATTACTAAGAAATAGTTTTGCAAATATAGTTTTTTAAGATCTTTAGAGCTCCGCCCCACTGGACTTTAAAATCAATTTAGGGCCACTGGGGTTGAAATTATATGGCTGACTATTTTTGATCATAGGTGCTTACTAAGAAACGGGTTTGCTTATATAGTTTTAAGCACTTTAGGGCTCCGCCCCACTGGACTTTAAAATTACTTTAGGGCCACCGGGGTTGAAAATTGATGTACGATTCTTTTTGTTCATAGCTACTCACTAGGAAACGGTTTTGCAAATATAATTTTAAGCTCTTTAGGGCTCCGCCCCACTGGACTTTAAATTACTTTAGGGCCACCATGGTTGAAATTTTACTTTTTACAAATTTTGACTATTTTGGGTTTAAATTTGCAAAATGATTGTTTATCCTTTGGCCTTACAGTAATATTAATATACTTTCTTTCTATGCCATTGACTTTTTGAGTTATATTAAAAAACTTTAAACTTAACTTATCTGTTTTTGTTATATTAAAATAGCTTTATTTATGTAAACAACTTAATTTGAGCGCAGCAACGAGCGCCGGGTAACTCCTAGTATTCAATAAAACCAGCGTCAACTTACCTTCCCAGCCATTAAGGAATAAATATGCATGGCCGATGATGGGATATGCCTTAATGGCACAAGGCATTTTTCTGGCAGCTTGTAGAAAGTCCCAGTTCTTCCACTGGAACCAGCAACAGGACAATACCAGAAGCAGCAGCCCGTAGACCAGCGCCTTGGGGACTACTGTTGCCAGGACCTCAAACATGGCTGATAATACGATTGAACTCAAACATGTTAGGCCAGGTTGTTTGAGAAAATGCTAAGCTAAAGTATCAATCAGTTTTAGAATTATAAATAGGCCAGGGAAAAGTTTTATATAAATCTAAAATTCAATTTTGTTTAGTTTTGTACGCTACCACTAATTTGACCATAATATCTCCGTTCTCTATAAGTAATAATAATAACTAAAGATAGCCCAATAGTGGAAATTCGAGCAAAAATTCAGTTTATATTGAGCAAATTAATTTTAAAATTTTTTATAAATGCAACATATGTTCTTCCTTGTTTGCTATATCATTTGTTATTACAACAGCTGTCTTATGATTCAATCAATTATCCTTCTCACATAAGATTAACATTGAAACTTTGAAAGCCTGTAGGGCGTAGCCCCGTGGACCGATGGGTGATTCTGCTCATCTACAGCACAATACCTTTCTAACTGTATGCGCGGTTTTCTCATGCGATGCATACAAGCTGAGAAAAAAGGAGGAAATGAAACATGCTTGCTATTAATATATATATATATATATATATATATATATATATATATATATATATATATATATATATATATATATATATATAGATTGGTCATTCATTAAGCCAAACCTCCTTTTGACTGGTCAATTATCATTTTATGCCTCCAGAAGGAATTTTTGCCTCCAAAATGAATTTTTGCCTCCGCGGAGGCATCAAATACTAATCACAAAACTCATGAAAAATCTGCAGCCAGTGCTCATCTCAATTTCTCTCTGAATCAGTAGAGCAGCCATATTGGATTCGTTTGTCAACAATAAGCTGAATGTCTTGATAAAGGTTAGTATGTCATATTTTTGTATTACCTACTTTTAGCACAAGCATAAATTAACTATAGGTTGACTGTGATTATTGTTGAAATTGAGTTAAATTAATTTATTAATCTTAAATTAGTCTGGTACGTATTTACAAGCCTACAGATTACTAGTGTTACACAGATTACAGATTAGTAGTGTTGTTAAAATATTACATTTTCAGAAGTCATAACTAAAGATATGGTTTCTGATATTAAATGATTAGATTTTTTTATGGTAATTCATATCAAACATAACCAAAATATAAACAATTGAATCAATCGATAAAATAAATAAGTCTACATTTGTTTGTTCAATTCATTCCACTAATTAACTTAAAATTAATGTGCTTTGTATTTTAGCGATCAGTGGTTAATGGCCTAGTTTTAGCTTATATTTTATCATCGTCATTGAGAGTTTGCATTTGTTACATGTTGTTAAAAATCAAATAATAGGATAACCTAACCTCACAGAGCCCAACAAAACTATTCTAGTTGTGTTAACTATCCAATAAAAGGCAAATATTTAACAAAAACTAGGCCTACCAAATTTATTTTTGATTGTTTTTAGCCAGGCCTACCAAAAGTCAATATGAACATTTTTAGCTAACAATGCAGCATAGCTTTTTATTGGTTGACTTTGTCAACAATGATTGTTCATGCAGGCAAAACTACAATGAAGTTGAATAGGCCTACACAAAAGTAGATAAACGATGTTTTCTTTTACCTGCAAGAAAAAGTCAGAATTATAAAATTAAAATCAAAATACAGGAATAACTTCCACTGAGAAAAAGTATGAGTTCTGGGATATGTACCGCAAGCTGCTAAGTTGGTTCGATATAGCTAATACAACTTTTATCCGTTGTAAAAATTTATTACTAATATTTTGGATGTTTAAAATTAATATTCTAATATAAATTTATATTCTAATTGACAAAACTTCTGCAACTCTATAATAGGCTACTCAAATGATAATACGCTATAAATCTCTTAGTATGACTAGAACAGATAAATGTTAGCACAGCGACAACGATGAAACTTGTGCCTTATTGTGGCAACATAAGCTGTAGCCTTCTTGTGTAGAACAAGTCTGACTTTTTTCTCAGACGCTTTCATTCTGAGTTTGAACTCAGATTAAAACATTTCACAGGTGAGCTTTACCTTAAGATCAGCATTCAGACCTTAATCTCTTAGGTAAAGATAAATTAATTTATCAAGTTGTTGGTCCTAATATGTTTTAATATTCTCTCTCCATTTCTCCTGCAGAAGAATTAACAAATAAATTTTGTTGTTAGTTGTTATAATAGGTAACAATTAGTAGACTACATTATATTGATTTGTTTATTCAGGGTTTGGCTCAAGCTAGCATCTTGGCCACCTCTTCAGCCGAGCCATGCGAGGAAGTCAATACCAGCATCTTTTTACTTTCTTCTACTTTTCATCTTCGTGATTGCCTTCTGAGGTCTTCATGGATCATTGCCGTTTCTTTTTTCAGAAGGTATTTATATATTTCATTGTTTGGTAAGGTATTTATTGTTTTGTAAAGGTAAATGCCCCAAATACCAACACTGTATACCAAATACCAACACAGTCACATTTAATCATTGATTATGATCTCTTTGTCGTCTGAATTGGCTACTTTAAAAGTCAGATGAGTTTCCAATCTCTTTTTCTTTAAGAGAGAAGAAGGCTCTTTGTTAGTGCTAGGCAGGGCCGCCGAGAGGGGGGGGGGGGGGGCAGATTGAGCAGATTGCTCTGGGCCACAATAGATAAAGGGCCTCATCTTCAGGGGGTTTTTCTCCCTACTTACAGAAGTAAAATTTTACCTCTGCATAGGCTATGTACCACCATATATTTCTCAAGACCTATCAAAATCTAACAAAGTAGGCCTATAGCCCATGACCCTAGTACTGATCAGCCTGTATGAGGTTTGAAGCTCTGTGTCAGTGAACAGACTCCGCAGCGCCACGCCGCCACATGTGCTATACCATTTGGCAGCTATACCACCTCAACCAAAATATTTTGCAACCGGTCCTTCACGGCCTCAATTAAAAAAATATTGTCATGTCTGTTTGTTGTTCCAAGTATAAAAGATACAAGAGATACAGTAAATAAAATAAAACTGTCTTTTGGTATGGTTTATTCCATAATTTGATATATATTCTTACTTTACATAAAATTTTGCTCAATATGACTCACATGATCGTTAGGCCTTGGTTAGTTTAGGTAAATATAAGTTTTTAGATACCAGTTTTGTATACTAACTAAGACTGTAGGCTACATCAATAACAACCACTTTTAACACAGTTAGTACTTCATTTAAGAATATGACTTACAGCGTGGTTTGATTTGATTTCAATAAATGTTTTTTACCTTTATTTACTACTAAATTTTCATATTCAAGTAATATGCCATATTCGTATTCTACATGAAATTCCGCGTCATTTGAGTAACGCCATGACATAGTAAAAAATAGTTCATCTGATGGCTTTTCCAACGCTTTTCTTGCAATTCCCGGTTTATTTCAAATTGGATCGAAATAAGTTTTACATATTTGTAATCAGCTTTTAAAACATACCGGTTAATTTGAGTACCCTTTTGACATATTTTTGAATAAAACGGTCACTATCCAGTTTCACACAACTTTGTTATTTATGGACGGATTTTGATAATTCTTAAACATTTGAGTTCAGCTCGGTTTCCCCGTCATTTTGAATACCCACTTAACCCATTTTACTTGAAAAATGTTTTTCCGGTTTTTCAGATTTTCCTGCATTTTCCAACTTTTTCCGTGGAAAAAAACTATCATTTTTAAATTTAGGGCGTAACTTTGGACAGTTTGGAACAGAAAAATTAAATTTTTAAGAGGTAGCACCTAAATGGCTAATTACCAACTCTGCCCTGGGCCAAAAAATTCTCTCGGCGGTCCTGGTGCTAGGAGGTTGAATGTGACATCATTTCAGCTAACAATCTAATTGGTTTCCACTAGAAACATAGAGATCTTCATTGGGGAATAAGAATTTGAATAATTATATGATTAGAATAACTTCTTTATTAGGTAATTGGAAACTAAATACACTAGAACCTCGATAGTTCGACACTTTGTGGACTTAGAGAGTGTCAAACTATCGAAATGTCAAACTATAGGGAGTATATGAGAAATTTTAACTCTGGGAGTACAAAAATCATAATTTGAGTTTAGGAAACACTAAATTTTTAGTGAAACCATAACCTAATTGAACTTTAACCTAAATAAAATTCAAATTATTCGCCAATTTGTTTACATTTTCTCTTTTGTCACACTCCAACATGGACACTATCGGTCATTATTAACATGTTAAGTTGTCATGGACCATGTCGAACTATCAGGAGTGTCGAACTATCGAGGTTCTACTGTACCTAAATACGGTAAGGTTTCTAAATAATATGCTCATTCACGGCTATCATTTGACAGTTTTATGCATAATTATTAAATATTGTTAGATGTTACTGGTTGTGTTATAGTACATAAGTTAACTGATTGCACTCAGAACGAGTATAAATAACTTTTATAATGAAGGAAACTTGAAATACCGTATACACAAAATGTAAAAAATAGGCCTACTTGGATTTGCATTTTTGCTATATTATGTTTAAATTCATATAATAAAGCAATTTCACTGAAGTAATTACTTCCATTATAAAGAATATTCAAATGCCTATAGTTGGATCTTTTAGATCAAAATAGCCATATAGAGTATATCACAATTTTGAAAAGTTTTTCACGGTTGCAAGCACTATAAGTATAAGCTGATTAAAAAGTAGGGTTATAACTGATGAGTATAAGATATATTAATACAAACATAAAATATTACGATGAATTATTTTGAAACTTGTTTTAGTATTGAATTTACTGAATTAACATACAATGAAAATCTTGTAATACAAGCTGGGACATTTTACTGTCCATAAAAATCATTGTTTTTATGAGACAATGCCTTTTTTGTGGAAGATATTTACATTGGGTATTAATTATTACACTTTTGCTATATTTTTTTTAGAAGTTACTTAAAACATAACAACAATATTAAATCTTTCATGATTTGGCCATCGCTTATTCTTGTTTGATTAAACAATTAAGATGTGGTCCGAATTATTTAAAATTTTGTATGAAATTAATCAGTGAAGTGAGACGGATTGTAATATGTTGTCCGTTCTGAATCAACAGCAAAAATAAACAATCTAACATAGTTTTATCCCTCGCCACAACTGTGAGTCACGGACACCAGCCGGCATATTACCGTAGGCCTGTGAAAAATATTCATGTTTCAGCTCGTGCCTGACGTACTCCATCTATTGCTCTTATGTGATTGTTGATACCAACTGGCTGGTGGCAATAACTCAAAATGAACATATTTGCAGAAAACCCCTCCGTGAGCTGACAAATAAAATGATTCGGTTAAAAAATTAAGTTGTAAGAGGGGTAGGCCTATGACATTTTGACTGACAGTAAACCTCAATTTTCCTCCTCATTTGTTTTTGTTTTTTAAGGAGTATGCTTGCTTTAGTGTTAAATGCAATATAATTTTTATTCCTAGGTAACTTATAAGTTTACAATTTATAACAGCTTTGTAATTTTTTTCAGACTCCATAAAAATTAAAATTTTTACTACAATGTTTACTAACTGACTTGGTAGCTGAGTGGTTATCGAGCCCAACTTTCAATCTGAAGGTTGTTGGTTTGATCCTGAGTGAAGTTACAAGGCTTATAATGTTTAAAACTGGACTCAGCCGACTTTGGTAACTGGGCTGAATCTGCTGCTATTTGTCAGTAACAAAGGTACACCTCATCATGATCTTGCATTCCTTTTTTCCTGTGGCCGGCCTCTAGTGTTCCTAAAGATTGCCAAGGTGAATACGGTGATGGGCATAATGTGTCACTATAGCATTTTTATGTGCCCGCATTGTCTTAGAGGTAATGAATTGTTGCAAGTTATCATTTCTCCTTGTTGTATTATTTCTCATCATAATGATGATTAACTTACATTGGTGTTGTTTTTTTTCAGGATTTGGAAAAGGGGTGACACATGACCTGCAAACATCTTACTTTTATTTCTACGTTATTTTAGTTACCGTATCTGCGTTGTTTTATACTTTGATTTTAAAATACATATAATTATAAATTTTCTATATATAAGTATAAAACTTTTAAAATTAATTTAAATAATAACCTGCTTAAAATATTCATGTACATAATAACTTATATCTAACATGTTATTAAGTACGGTATGTTCAATAAATATTTATCGCTGCATTATCATGTTTGTTTTTAATTAAACCTTTTAACCTGTTTGATAAATAACAGGATCAAATTAAAAATCAGCAGTGGTTATATTATTTATTAAGGTATGGGCCAGACAGTTGAACACAAAGCCTGTAATTTACCTTGGTTAATGCACTTAAAAATTCTGTCAACAAATTCCATCACACTGAAACTCTGAAGATAAATGCGTTTTATGGCTGAAGAATTGAGAAATATTGTTTAGTATAAGTGTCAGGAAGTCCTGTGTAGTGATTTGTTATGGTAATAGTCCAATATGTATTGTGTCAAGTGTAAATTTTAGTGGATTATTAAATTAAATTACATGACAATGCCCACAGTTATTACACTTTTAGATAGGTAGATTTAATTTATTAAAAACTATAAAGGCATACAATTTAAGGAAGTTTACATTAACTTTTATGTAACACCAAATATTTTTACCCATTAATACATTGAAAAAATTGCTAAAATCCAAGCAAAATAAACCTCTAAACCTAATATAAGATTTTAATGTTGAGGTTTTTATGTAAAATAATGAGATAGCAAAATTATAATAGGGGCTGCTTTTGTTTTTGTAAGTTAATATGTTTTATACTATTGACTATACAGCATTCTAACAGACTTTTCATTCAATGTATTTTGTTTGATACCAAAATTTTGAAGGTATGCTTTTTTTTTTTTTTTTTTTTTTTTTTTGAGGGAGAGGCAGGGAAAATGCATTACGCACACAGGTGGCCAGCCTGTAGTGTGGGACTCCCCTAAAAACGGGTTTACCCACTAAAAAACCTCCTCTACTCTTTAGGATTCTAACCTGGAATTGTTTATCACATTACGTCAGGCTAGGCCTAAATTTGGCTTACGCCCATGGGGCTCGCTCCTTATCCAGCTGTTCGGTCAAGGGATCTGGGCCACTTCGTGGTCCAAATCGGTTTTCTTTTCCAGGAGGATACCCCGGACGAACTGTGACAAACAATCCCAGTTGCCCTCATCCTCCATAATCTTTTGGCAGACCGTGTCCACCGAAAAAACACCGAGTTTTCTTGGGGCCTCCAGGCGGGGCCTTTCCCAACGCGAACAGCGGAAGAAGGTGTGCTCCACGTCATCGGGAACGCCCGGGCAGTAGATGCAATCCGGTGAACCGGTCTTGCCCATCCGGTTCAGGTACGACTTGAAGTAGCCGTGACCTGTCAGGAACTGCGTGAGGTAGTAGTCCACCTCGCCATGCCGCCTTTCCACCCATGGTTGGACCTGCTCGATGAGTCGCGCAGTCCATCGTCCTCGGGTGTCGTGCTCCCAGCTGTGTTGCCACTGCTGGAAGGTTCGGGAGCGCTCTTCGGTTCTTGCCGTGTCCTTGCCGATCTCGCCTTGTCTCTGGTAAATCGCTTTCCTCTCCCCTGCCAAGAGCTTGACCGGGATGACTCCGGCGACCACCAGGACGGCAGGCTCGGACACTGTCCGGTAGGCGGAACACACCCGGAGCGCAGCTTGACGCTGAACCCGGGCGAGTCTCAACCTGTAGCACTCCTTCTCTAGAGCGCCTGCCCACACCTCTGCCCCGTAAAGGAGCACGGACTGGACCGCGGACATCAACAGACGTCTTCTGCTGGATCGGGGACCCCCGACATTGGCCATCAGCCTACTAAGGTAAGTGACTACCTTAGCGGCCTTGTCCGCCGTACGAAAGATCTGATCCCTCCAGCTTAACTTGGTGTCCACCATAACCCCGAGGTATTTGGCGGCACGAGTTGATGTGACCACCTCCCTTCCCACTCGGAGTGGGACGACGGTGTCGATCCTCTTCTTCGTGAGGATCACAATCTCCGTCTTACTGAGAGCAAGCGAGAGACCGTGATCGGACATCCAGTTGTTGACCACCCGCATAACTCGGTTCAACTTCAGTTGGGCCAGCTCAACGTTGCGTGCAGCAATGAGAGCTGCAACGTCATCGGCGTACCCAACCAAAGTGGTTTCCTCAGGCATCTCGGACCTCAGGAGGCTGTCATAGGCAACGTTCCAGAGATCCGGGCCGAGTATTGAACCTTGTGCGGCACCAGAAGTGACTTCCATCGTCCGCGTTCCGTCCCTCGTGTCATAAATCAGGCTTCGAGAGCGTAGATAATCCTCGATGAGCCGCAACAGATATGCAGGAATACGAAAGGTGTTGCGAAGCGCATCCAACATATCGACCCACCTTGCCGAGTTGAAGGCATTCTTGACATCAAGCGTAACAAGAAGCACTACTCGGCGGGAGAAATGGTTGTGGCTCTCGGCTCTCTCCACAGCTCTTTGAACTTCGGTGACAGCGTCGATCGTTGACCGTCCCTTTCTGAAGCCGTACTGACGGGGGCATAAGTCCCCGGCAGCTTCCACGGCAGAAGTCAGGCGGGAACGGATCAGCTTCTCGAACAGCTTCCCAGCCGTGTCCAACATGCAGAGAGGCCTGTGGGACGACGGCAGCTCGGGATCACCTTTGCCCTTGCTGATCAGTACAAGCCTGGCTGTTTTCCAGGGAGCCGGAAACACCCCTTCTACCAAACAGGCATTGTACATTCTCAACAACAAGTCAGCGTTGATTGAAAATACTTTCTTTAAAGCCTCACTGGGAATCCCGTCCGGGCCAGGAGCCTTGTTGCTCTTCAGGGAGAGAACGGAGGTTTCCAGCTCCTCGAAAGTGAAGAGTGGAACGTCCTCTACCCGTCTGAAGTCAACCGGCGGTCGCTGAGGATGTTCAGGAAACAACGCAGCGACGATCCTCCCCATGGTGGCGCCCTCCATGATGGAAGGTGGAGAGCGGGCGCCGAGTTTCTGCGTTACAAGTTTGTAACCCAGGCCCCACGGGTCGGAGTCAACGTCGTCACGAAGTCTCCTCCAGCTATTCGCCTTGCTCCTGTTGATCGCCTGGCGGAGGGATTTTCTCGCAGCTTTATAGGCCTCCGATTTACGAACTCTGTCTGCGGGAATTCTCGCTCTAGTGGCGGCTCGTCTAGTTCTTAAACATGTTCTTCTGAGTTCCGCAATCTCTTCAGTCCACCAGTAAACGGGTTGTTTGTCGCGTCGGGGTTTCCTTCGCGGCATAGACTGGTCGCAGGCCGAGACGATCAGTTCCATCGTGGATGTTACTAGTGCCTCGGCCCCAGCCTCACCAGGATTCCCCTGCGCTCCCCGAGAGATGACTTCGGTGAACTTAACCACGTCCAGTTTGTTGGTGTTCCACCGGCGTGGCCCTTCCCGAGATGCGGAAACTCGACGATTTTCCTGATCATGCAGATCAAACACGATGTATTGGTGGTCGCTACCCGTGTAGTCCTCCACAACCCTCCAGCCAGAGATCCTCGGAAGGAGCGACTCAGACGCAAAGGTGACGTCAGGGATCGTGCCTCTCTGCCCGGGGCGCCGAAAAGTAGGTGTGTCGCCCTGGTTGAGGACGACAAGACCGGCCCTGGCGATGAAATCCAGGATGTATTTCCCCCGGGAGCTGGTAGAGGGCATTCCCCACTCGACGGCCCTGGCGTTGAAATCGCCACCAACGACGACATGCCCGGTGGTGCAAAGAACGCACTCCTCTAGGCTATCTATCTTGTCGCGGAAGTCCTGGACGGCCTCGTTGGGGGTGAGGTAGCAACTGAAGATTGTCACGTCCCTACACCTAACCCAGGCAAATCCTCGGCCGCGACCATGACTCCGCACCAAGACATCCCGCGTATTACGCGCCCAAAGTGCAGCAGTACCGAGGCTGTCGGAGATCCAAGTGTTTGGGTCTCTGTCCCGATACTGTTCGCTGATAAGGAGCGCGTCAGCACCAAGTTCTCGGGCGAGCTGATCTAGAAGGTTATCAGCTCCCCAGGATCTATGAAGATTGGCCTGGAGGATGCGAATTACCGGCCGCTGCCTTTTGCCTGTTCAAGTGCGGTTCTGAAGGCACCGCACTGACCAGACCCGGGTAAGTGACCGAGGGCACTGGAGCCTGAATCCTTGCAGAGGAAGTAGGAGGGGCTCGAGGAACATTCCTTGCGTTTGTGGCCCTGGCTTCCACACTGGAAGCAGTTGGCACTCCTGTCGGGCCCTTTACAGTTTCGGGAGGAGTGGCCGAAACCGAGGCAACGAAAGCATCTCGAAACTACCACCCTCCGTTTGAGCCTGCAACTGACCCAACCGACTCTGAGGTGCTGAAGGCTAAGCAGCTTATTGGCGTGCTTTTCGCCCATCTCAGCAACAGCCATCCGGAGTTGACTTCGGTTAGGCTTTGTCAGCCATACCCTCACTCCATCAGCCGGTATCTCCGGGAGTGCCACCTGGATCGCACGGGTCACCTCGTCTTCGGTGGAGAGGGCATCAAGGTCCCGAATCTCGACCGAACACTTCGGTTCTAGGGCCTTGATGGAGCCTTTGTCCCCAAGTGCAGTCTTGAGGGAAGCGGCAAAACCGATCTTGTCACTCGACTTCCCCAGTTCGAGGAGGACATCCCCGTTCTGGGTTCGCCGAATAGACTTGATAACGGTGTCGGTCTCTTCCGGTTTGGCCTGCGATCTAATCTGACCCAGAACATCGGCAAAAGATCGCCCCCCTAAGGGCTTAATCAAGATTGCCTCCTTCCTGGGCTTCTTAGGCCTGGGTTGTTTAGGCTTTCTGACAGACTTGCCAGAGGCCTCCCCAACCGGGTTTGAGACTTGCGTCCGCTCCACCCTCGACGCACTTTTCGAAGCTGCCTCCGCTTGCTTCTGCCTCCTCCTTTCTTTCTTAGACAGGCGCGTCTTCCAGCCCCCCAAAGGTGTCGAGGCAGAGTTTTCTGCCAAGGCAGGATTAGCCGCCGGAGCAGGAACCTCTGCAGGAGTAGCCACTGGAACAACGACAGCGCCCGGGATGGAATGAGCAGCCGGGACAGGAGATGTCTGCGATGATGCAGTGACAAAAACCGGCCTCGGCGCCAAGTCCAACTCCCCGAGCTCAGGGCTTCCCGATGATGAACCGCTCTGCCTCTTCTTTCGCTTTCTGGCTTGAGTCTGGGACTCAGCCAGATGAGCTTGAGGCGAAGCAGAGATGACTCGGTTCGTGACATCGCGCTCCTGTTTCACTGCCTTTAGCCTGATTTTCCGGCATTCCTCGATTTCGTCTAGAGAATCTTCGAGTTTCGGAATCCCCTCTTTTATGGCCTTGTTTACGTTCTTTTGAATTAAGAGGGCCTTGGCCATCTGCTTCAAAAGAGCTTTCATCTTCTTCAGACATGAGTCTTCCTCCTCGTGGGCGTCGTCCTGCTGCTGCCGAAGCATTTGCAGCTCGAATGCCGCACGAAGAGGGCTCTTCCTGGGAGGTATTCCATCGAGCCTGGCTTTTGAGGTTTCTGCCTCGGTCACCTTCATCGCTAGATTGACATCCACTTTCTCCTTTTCAGGCTCGGACGGCGATCCGGCGTCACTTACCGTCTTGAACGGTGCCGGTGGGGGGGAGGTTTTAATTCCCCCTGTCGGCGTCCCAGTCTTCGAGGTCGGAGACCTCTGCACAATAGAGCTTCGCCTAAAAGCGGCTTGCTCATTCTCCTTTACGTTCTTCGTGTTTCGGTTGATAAAATCCATGCTTTCATGTCACCAGCGCATCGTGCGGCAAGGGGCGGCCCTTCATCGGCCGAGAGCGGGTACACCCTCGGAGGTCTACCCCCCGTAGGAGATAAGACACCCCTACCCCAGGACTCTGGGGCCCGAACCTCCGTTTGCCCAGCACCGATACACACAAGGTGCCGGACGTGCTGGGGGTCGCACCGTGGCAATGCAGAGTCCGATCCCTGCATCCATGCCGCACTCCCTGACTAAGGTCCGAAGCGGCTGGCTTCTGACGACACACTGGAGGAGACCATCGGCAGTGCGAGGCACACATCAGTCCCTGCAACACAACAGGGACACTCCCATGACCCCCCAGCATGCGCCGGTCGAAAGAAGGTGGAAAGACACCCTTGATTCGGGGTCGAAAAAAAAAAGAAGGTGAGCAAGGTTAGCTCAGGAAAGAATAAAGACGGTGAGCTAAGACCTGAAAGATGAGAAGAATGGCCTTAGCTCGGGAAGAACTGTGAGGAGGGTCTCACAGCTTGGCTCAGGTACCCCGGGGTCGCCAAGAAACACCCGTACAGTGGAAAGCCCACTGCCCCTGAGGGAATGCCTGTGACAGAGGAGATGCAACCAATCAATGCTGTAACTATTCAGTTGGATTCAAAGCTATGCATCGTAAACATAACCCAAAATTTTCAAATGTGTCATCCGTGGTTTAAAATAATGGTAGTAACTTACCGATTTACCTATCATATGCCACTTGTACTTCTTGTTCGCTGCGGAATATCGCGCCACTGAAAATTGATTTCAAACATGCATATGCTGTGAGAAGTCTATTTTTGTTAATTTACTGGCATATAGGCCTAGTCAATTTTTATCGGTATTTCTCATTTTTTTTATTTGGACCGTTAAGCTGGTAGTTTTTTTACGTTCTATCTTAGATTTTGTCATAGGTGTGTTTTAGTTCATTTATTTCAAAATTCTTACTTCTTTACTTTCCATTTAATGAAGTTAACATAAAAAAAATGATCAAAGTGTATTATTATTAAAGTGATTTGTGAAGTGTTTTGACATTCCAAAATTAACAAACTGATGTGGTCCCGAGTATAGATGAAAGACCTCAGGATAGCGCCATAATAGCGTGGGCCTAAATTGGTCTCCAAGTAAAAAACTTACCAAAACCATCCTGTAATTATGCCTGAATAAATATTTCGTGGAATAAACCTCACTTCACAGGTATCAGACTCTCTTAAGGGAATATTTTCCCTTATCACAAGTAAAAAAATCTCTTAACCGTTTTGAGAGCTATAGAACAATATATCGTTGATTGTCTTTTTCCGCGGAAATGCTAAGCAACGAACGATAAATCATGCCTCTCCTTTCATCCAAAATGTGCGAAGCAACGATATATTTTCATACCGTCGATATCAATATGGTGGACTTAAACGGGAATATCAGTTGACTCAATTGCTATTTTGAAACATCGATGATTTCATAAGATTCTCCTTACGATCAAGATACAAAATATCGTTGTCTAGCACTTTTGGATAACAAATTTTTTTATTGAATTTTTATATCATTTTCTTAAGTTATATGAATTATTCCCCAGCACTTTTCAAAAGTTAAATAATATTTTTCAGCACTCAAAGGATAACGAAAGGAATACTTTCAGATAAAGGTTATGTTGATTCACAACAGTAATAGCATTGAATAAAGTGTTATTAATAAATAAAAAATCCCAATAAATATGACACCCCTTTGTACAGTAAGTGAACTGTTTTTCTATTAATTTTCTCTTGGCTACTTTCGTGTGGAGTTCAATGGAAATTTTTACCCATGGCTTAAGCTTAGAAATAGAAAACCTCAAAAGATTATTTCTATATGAATCATTAGCAAAATTATTCAAATAAGAGAATTTATTTCCATAAATAAAGATTAATAACCAGTCATAACTTTTGTGCTTTAACTTATTAACAATACAGGACAGAAATAACAATAGGCCTACTGCTTTTCAAAAATGCTTTTGTGAAATGTTTTAGAGTGGATTGCCTTTTAGGTACCTATATTTGTTTTTCTGGGCGTCAATGCATACTTTATTGGTAGATAGTAAAATCACACTTGATTAGGGCCCATTTTATTACAATTAACATATACAGAATTACCACACCAAGACAGCCTATGTATAACAGATCAGTCAAAGTTATTCTTAGGAATTGCATACTTGTACTTTGAAATTCATGCTTGGCCCCAACAAATTTGTTGTACAAGGTGTTGAATGAATTATGCCTACCACCAGTATTAATGAAACCTTAAACACCCAAACTATCCTATATAAAAACTTGATTTATAGTAGACCCCTTGGTACCAGACCATAACTTTTTTATATGGAAAGTAATAATAATTATAAAATTAATAAAATAAAGGGATTAGGAAGTTGTAAAAGAGAAAGGCATATAACATTAGACATCAACATGTATTATTTACAATTAATATAAGTATCATCTACACAATATGCAACACTAACAATTTAATTCTTTTCTTACTTCATTGGTGTTTTTATTCATGTGGTTTGTTCTCTGGGTCGCCTCGTTCTCCCTAAAAATGAATATTCATCAATCTTTAGACATTATAAAACTCTTTTCAAAGACACATTATGGATGACAAAATCAACACTCTTCCTTTCGGCCACTACTCTCTTAACCCTATCGACAACTAACCAATTCTTCGTCCTTCTGCAGCTTCGACCTAATTTCCTTTTCCTTCCGTAAAAAAATGGGGAACACAGCAAGTCCAACGCCGTGTTCCAACACTAGGATTTTAAACAAATCTAGGTTTTTTCCATTCTTGACACTCAAACTCTGCTGATTTACAACAATGCAGTTTACTCATAATGAAGTACAAAAACAAGTGCAAAAAACAAAATCAGGAATGGCAAGACAAGTGACTATGTCCTATGGATCTACGAAACGCACTTGCCCAAAGATAGACTTTTCATGTGAACATTTTTAAGACGTGCACTTAATGTAAAATGTATCAAGAGGTCACATTTTTGTGAATTTTTTTTGAGTGTGCGCCACTTAGAAAATTTTAACTAAACCTGGAACAAACTAAAACTTACCAAGAAGATTTAAGAGTAAATTGAAGCAACCATATAGAGGTGTACATAGTTGTAAAAAACTTAAGAAGTCACTTGTTAAAACACAAAATAAAACTTTACCCTAGCCTACCATTGTTTGTTTTCATGGATTATATAGGCCTACAGTAGTCTCCCTCTCAACCAGCCACCTTTTAACCCGGGTCCGCTTTAACCGGCCTACCCGGGCACAAAAAAACATCTATTTAACTAGCCATTTTTACCTCAACATTGCTTTAACCGGCCATGTTTCGCAAGAAACTTTGTTTTTTATCAACTGTATTATTCAATTCAACATAATATCATGATATTTTTCAAGCCACCTAAAATGTAGGCCTACTGTTCTGGATGGAAGTGTATGCCACCGGAAGTGAATGTGTTTGGACCTGCTACCCAGATTTTAGTTTATTATAGTTCACAGATTTCATGAGTGTTGGATGTTAGCTATAAATTATATAGAGTTATATATTTATAGAGTTGTTTTTCTTTCAAGCCATAATTGTATTTAAGCCATATGAAATTGTAGGTTGGCATTTTTAAATGTACATCGGTTTAACCCACCAAATCATTATTTGCCCGAGGCCTGGTCCCGAGTTGGCCGGTTAAGAGGGAGTCTACTGTACTTGGAACGGACACCTGGTATTTTGCCAGCATATATTTAGTATGTCATAATTGATTCTATGTCACAAAATGCGCCAATGTGATTAAATGTGATGTCAATGACATTCAATAAAGATATATGTATTATGCATTTGAATAGGGCCTAATACTACTTTGGCAGGCTTAATTGGTTTTCAATATTGCCCTGGCGTCTGGAAAGCTAAAAATACAGTAAAGATTCGATTATCCGAATGTCAGTTACTCTAACCCCAGAATGACATACTATTCAATGGTCCATACTTCAAAATAAAAACTTTGAAAATACAAACATAGAGCAAGTAGCCTATATTTCCAACAAATAACCAATAATGATATTACAAGTAAAATCATAAAGAATTACCTTACTAAATTAGACACGTTGCTTAATGGGGTCTTCAAGGTACAGGTTTCAAATTAAAATACACGTTCTAGATTAATATAAGCTCAGCATTTAACAAAATTTGTAAGCTAGTGTTTTAATAAAAAATTACACAATTCGCATATAAGCTAATTGTTTTATTATGATTCAATTGTGGTTGCTTTAAGTATCTTAACTCAAAATAGTGTGATCATTTGTGAGTGAGAACGATGATTTGGTCAAGCCACATCCGTGTGGCTACGTTTTATTTTGGATGGATGACCATCCATAACCTCCAAATTTTTAACATTTTTATTACAGAAATTTTGTCGCAGATAAAGTAGGCAACAGAATTTTGCCTTTAAGCCACTCATGAGATATTTAAAACACTCGTGGCTAAAAGGCCCTCATAAAAGAATTGTTGAATAAACTACTATTAATAAATATTTCCGGTATTACTCAGTTTAACCGACCTTTTTAGTTATCCGACCGTAGTCCGGTCCCGTAGAGGTCAGTTAAGAGAGCTTCTACTGTATTCTATTTACAACTTTCCGGTGGTTATAAATCGTAAATGATTTTTGTGTTTAATATCCAAACAATTTGGTTATCTGAACCATCCCTGGTAACAATTGCTTGGATAATTGACACTTTACTGTAAACTCCGATTTTTGTAAATCAGAACATCCCTCTGCCGCTCCGCAGTTATGGTTTATTTGGCGAGTCATTGTATATGTGTTTTCTTTGCTATAAATTACCCTTAAAGTATTCCCTACAAATTGCGCAATAAAATGATGAACTTAACCACCCTAGCGTGAAACTGGCTAATTACAGTACATAGTATGGCAGGCCTGTGTCGCGACTGAGGGTGGAAATTCATTCTGAACTCTTAACAGACATAGCTGCCTATTGGGAATCAGAACTCACAAGGTGTTCAACATAGATACTTTTTGCAGTGTTACCGTAATAAAACCCACCAATGTGCGCAACAATATTGAAATGTCATTTCGCACAAGCTAAAGTTGCTTATGCAATAAAAAAAATTAAAATATCATTCTTTTGAAAAATTACCATATGTACTTAATACAGAATAATAAATACAGAATGCTATTATAGTATTTTATCTAAGTATGCCTAATGTCTTAATAAATATATAAGGAGGTTTAAAGAATTAGGCGGACGTGAAAGAAGAATATATAATAATATGTTAATTAGAAGTTAAATCCATCATAATAATCATCATAAAAGAGTACATTTTGTGTTACCAGTGCTGTATTAATTTGTAACTTGAAACAAAATTGTTCACATCAGTCATCTACCTTCATACTATTGTTTAAATTCACAATGTAAATATGGTATTGCAGTTTTTTATTCTTAAATAATGTAAAATCTATCTATATATTAACCCTCCAGAGGTCGCTTAAAATTTAAAACGCCGTCTCTCGCTCAAGGAGGTTTCCTCCGGGTTTAAAATAAATGCACAAAATGTATTCTAAATACTTTTATTGTTTGAAATGAAAACAGAAAATGACTCTAAAATAGATTTCACGCAATATCCTTGCAAGACAGAGCAAGAATGGTAAAGTTAATTTAACAAATAAAATAATTATAACTATTATGGATTATACACAACATATTTCACTTTTTTTACTTAAAACTTAATATTTTTCAATAACAGTTTTGTAAAATAGTATGAAAATAGTAAAAAATAACGTTTTGGGCTAAAAATAAAAAAGATTTTGTATAAAACTGAACTATCAGATTATATAAAAAATACTATGACGTGTTCCTGCATAAACCATAAATTAAATAGTATAACAAAAATACTACAATCAATTCAAATAGTTATACATGGAAAAATAAAAAGTTACTTTAATTAAAAACAAATCTAAAATGACAACTGTAGCCTAAACAATTACAAATAACCAAATAAAAAACGATCGCACACGGACTCTTTCTCCGGGTTCACAAAACACACAAGGACGCTCACGGAGGAATCGTACAGCACCTCAGGACAGCGCTCGCCAAACTGACCCTGGACGCTGAATGCGGGATAAGGGTACGTCAAATACATGGTGAGGAGGGGGGCTACAGCTACACAAAAGGACAGTGCTGCCAACCAAAAGATAAATATTTCCCACAACAAAAAATATTGACCCGGAGGATTCCTCCGCTTAGCGTCCTCTCGAGGGTTAATACGCAAGCATGTTTCATTTCCTCCTTTTTTCTCAGCTCGTGTACATCATAGGATAAATCTGCGCATACCATTAGAAAGGTATAGTCCTGTAGATGAGCAGAACCACATTCTAATTCACATCGGATTCCAGTGCTACGCCCCAGAGGCTTTCAAAGTTCCAATGTTAATCTTATGGAGAAAGGAGAATTGAATGAATCATTGGACAGCTGTTTTAAAAACAACTGCTAGAAAATTAGGAAGAACAGATATGTTTTAGTTCTAAAATGTTTTTAAGCTTCTTGGGTCCAGGTCCAGAACAACTGAAATTTTGATCGAATTTCGATCAGGAGGCGATCTCTTGTAATTATTTAATACCCTAAGGGAATTTTTTTGTAATTGGACCACTCCTACAATTCTTGATCAATTTTCAAGTTTTTGGTGTCGTTGAGTAGTGCTTGGTCTGTAGTTGTTTCTGCCAAAAAATAATGAAGATCGGACTTAAAATAAGAGAGCTAGGCTATTCATCATTTAAATTGGAAAATTTCCCACTAGAATAATATTGGGATTGGATTGAGCGTTTTAAGCATCTGTTAATGTAAAGCTGTAAATACATGAATTTTGGGTGATTATTGGTAATCACAATATTGGATTGGTCCGGTATAATTGATTTAGAACCAAATGTAACATTTTTAGCAATGACATTTCATAGTTAAATTGAATTGCAACAAGTACATTAGTTATTTAAAGTGTAGCATTACACAGTTAAAAAGACTGCACTGGAAGTGAGGGTAGGTTTACACGTGAGAGTTTTTCACTCTCGGAGTGTAGTTAGTTACTGTCATAAAAATCTCAGACAGCTGTTGATAGTACTCGCAGAAAACTGTCTGGGATTAACAATCTCGGAAAATTCGCTGGTTGTGTAAACACCTCTGCGAGTACCTGCTGAGAGTACGAAACTCTCTGAGAGTGAAAAACTCTCACATGTAAACCTACCTTAATGATCTAACATTATACAACTCTATACTGTATACACCAGGAACGCTCATACAAGGCAAAACTCGAACCAAAAACTGCTAGCTGTGTTCTAAAGGGCAGACAAAAACGGAAAATGAGCATCTAAAGCTTTTGTGTGCGCGCTTAGGCTACTTACCTACACGCTTCTCTACGGATGCTAAATTTATAAATTTATTAAATTTAAAGCCAAATGCTGGCTGATTATAAGAGCGTAAATATCTTAGCCATTACATTTAACTAGGGATCGCCAACTGGTCGAAATTCGACCAAAAACTCAATTCATCTTGAGCCAATTAGATTAATACTAGTATACGTATTGCTCGAAATCGAGCAATTTATTTTAATACAATACAAATGTTACTTTTAGCTCTAAATCAATGATATACAACCAATCCAATATTGTGAATCGCCAAAACTACACGTATTTACAGCTGATTTATTAACATAAAATGCTTTATTCAATCCCAATGTTATTTAAATGGGAAATTTTGAGATTTCAAAGGTGGTTAGCGCATGTATTTTCAGTCCGATTCTCATCAGTTTTTGGCGGAAACAACTACAGACCAAGCCCTATCCAACGACACCAAAAACATGAAAATCGGTTAAAAATTGTAGGAGGAGTTCTCAAGACAAAAAAACCCTTAGCGTATTAAATAAGTATAGATTAGAAAACCCCATGATCAAAAAACGTACATCAATACACAACTAAGACAGTAAAAAATTACTAAGCGTAAACTTTTTTTATTTGTTGGTTAGGAAAAAACTTGCAAGCTTCAAAATTGTAGATAATGAAATGGACTTTAATCTTTAAATTCAACATTTCTTGACAAAGTGAACAGTAAAATGAAGAAAATGTGTAAACTTGTGCGTGGCGGGTCGCTGAGGATTTCAGAGAATTGCGTCTTCATTTTCAATGTCCGGAATGATATATAAACCTATTTAGAAACCCGTTCTTGCAATGTGGAGGGTTTTTACATATTCTCAGTACAAATTATTTAATTTAGCTATTTATGTTATAAATAAACATGGTAGACAACGATTAAAGCACCCGCCTAAACAGTTATTTAGCAATGCAGTGGCATAACACGGTGTTGCATAGCCTTTAGTGCAGCAGCAAGAGGAAAACAATTGACTACCGTACTGCTTTGTGCTCAATTATTAGACAAACTAAAAATTATTACGACAAAAATGTTAAATGTAAACTTTTTAGATCAACTTACAATCTGAAACTTTGCCGCTAGAAGTTCGTTCTTAGCCCAAAAATTAAAAAAAAAATTTCTTGCTTAGAAACTTTTTCATGTAACGTTTTCAAAAGTATTTGTTTTATTATTTTTGTAATTTTGTAATATTTAATATAACTTGGGACTAACAAATATTTTTATACCGTCAGAATCAGCAGTTAATGCAAATTAAGGATAAATACGGCTCAATTTATTTATTGTGTGTGCGAGAAACCAGCATGTGAATGACAGTGTTCGCACTGCCAGTATCAGTAATTTGGTCATTCTTGCCTGTCCTCTTTCATAAGGTGGCGGGGTCTGATAACGGTGTGAGCGTTCCAGTTGTACATATAGATTTATATGCTTAACACTAAATTATATGAAAGGCACTTTAAAGCATAGGTAGAATATTATATTTGGAAATACAAATTTAAATAAGTAGTTATTTAGGTAACTGAGAACCTAAAATACATTAAGTAAAACATACCGTTTCATCCCTTCACTGAATTTGGCTTGTATTAGTCGCTAACACTTGCAGGAATAAGAATGATAACTTATCCTTTGTAGTGGATCCAAAGTGTTCTCAAGCATGCGTCTGGAATACAAACATAAAACTCAGTAGACATGTAATATCCAATTTAAAAGATGAATAAAAGTTACAAGATTTGTATTTAAAAAAATGAAATGTAGGTCTAAATCTACATCCCTCATCAGCGTTTTACTAAACTTAGATAAACAATGTGTTTGGTCATTAAATGGATAAGGTATAACTTAACTGTTACTGTAGTATTCAGCCTCTTATTTGTGATGTCTTATTTTTACAGCACTTTTTTGTTGGCCCAGCCCACAATAGTTTATTTCGTCATTAGTCCGGAAAGTGGTCGTTATCGGTGCAAGATCGAGTTTCAAGTACGAGGCGAAGCCGAGAACTTGAATTTGATCGAACACCGATATACCACTTTCGGACGAGTTACGAACAGTACTTTTCATCATACCACCTTTAATAAATTTACAGTTTGGATAAAAATTAATAAATTTTAACCTAAATGTGAACAAAAATAAAATTCTTAAATTTTAACCTATATACCCCCTCTTACGTTGTTATTTGTTTATCTTGTATTTGAACTATTTACAGCTGTTATTAAAAATAAAAATAAATTAACTTGTTTAGTGTCCCGAAAACCACTGTTTCGCAGTCTAGTCCCGAAAACTTTGTTTACCAACACGTTTATCCAACCCACCGGGAATCAACTAGTTTTGATCACAGCTGACCGTTCCGAAAACAACGTTTATCGCAATGGTATGATGAAAAGATATAAAGAATGTCTGAAATAGGCCAGCCAGATTGAGCAAAGTTTCTTAAGTAAAATTGGAAAAAACTTATATATGTTGGTAGAATTAAAAACTGTCTTATATGAAAAGGGAATAAGGTTAGTACCTACTGTAGTATTATTTTACTGAATTTTTTATAGGACAACATTAATTATTTTAAGGCTGCACTTGCCAAAACAAAGCATACTTTGACATCACATTTACTTCAAAAATCATTACCTGTTCTTTTTACAAATATAACTTATTGTGCAAAAGCCTAAGTAATCTATTGAGCCTAAAAGTGTGTTTACGCTAGAGGTTGACAACCAAAAGTTATTGACTTTAGCCACATGAATATAACAGTAAAAGTTGAAAACTTTTGGTTGTCAACCTCTATTGTAAACACACCTTACTATACTATATCATTAGCAAAAATGTAGGCTAGCCTTTTGTACGAAAAATTTGTAATGGAAAGCCCGTAGTTGAAGTAGGTTATTCGGTTGTTTTCTTCTTGACAGCACTAAGTCTAGATTTAGTTGTTAGTAGGCCGAGCAGGTAATAAATATCACTTTTCTTATTTTCATTTAAGGAATGTGGCAATAACTTAGTCACATAAAGAATTAAGCCCGGGACGGTGTTACTTTTTTGTTTTGCCCTTAACAAATAAAGCAAAAGATGTGTCCGCTAATATTTACCATGCGTCTGTTAACATGATAACTTTTTAAAGAAGCCTCCGATGTAGATAAAGTTTGGTAGAAAAGGCATCATCTATTTTAAAAATCAGTTCGCGAACCAATAATTGTACCATGGGAACGTGATTTTTAGGGTTTCAAAAGGTGAAAGGTGGGTTTTCGGGATTTTTATTCTCATTTTTTTAAAATTTGACAATCTAAGCTCAAACTATTTCAATAACTTAACAATTTAATAGCCTATATTTTGAATAATTAACTAAAATTAGTTACCAGTACAAAGAAAATAAAATCAAGTTTTCTGCTGTATATTATTGTATTATCTGTACATTAATAAGGGAAATATAAAGAAACCTTGCCTTATATTGCTCATTCATCAACATACTTTTGATAAGTTTATTTGATTAGTAAGTAGCTTTATGCATTAAGAATTAACATTATTGCATGCGCCTTCACTAGGTTGTTGGTAACCCTTATTTTTGCTTAAAAACTCCATGGAAGCAATCCTACAAACTAAATCCCAAGCTATTCTAATGCAAAATTGGTTTATTGTTTAAGAGAGCAAATAGATATATGGTGTCTGTTCTTAATTGTCTGATTAACTGTCTTCCTCATTCCTAAGATTTTTAAAATTTATGTTTTGGGATTTGTAAACATAAACAATCATTCCTTTGTAATGGCAGCTTTGGTTGTGCAATTCAAATAGTACAGCAGGTTAACACATCACTGCAGCATATGACATGATTGACCTTCCCCCAATGCTGAAAATTTTTGCATAAAAACATGTCTTGTGGTTGCTGAAGAGCGCTTCCCAATTAATTTTCTTTGCCAGCCACCATTTTGAAAATAGTACTCACTGGTGAGTGCTCAGCACCTGGCGCCCTCTCCCACATTTTCCAGCCATATCAAAGATAACGTTATTTTATTAAAATGTAACTCAATTTTTCACTAATCAGAAAAAAGAACTAAAAGTTTTAAAAATGTATATACGATTATTTTAAGAGAGCTCTGTCATGGCACTCACTGGTGAATGATCAGCACCTCTGGCGTTGTCATTAAGTTTGTTGACTGCAATTTAGAAACGTTTGATCATTGTCTATGTCATCTCTGGACCCATTGTTCTTTTCTGGGATAAAGCCACAGTTTTACTTAAGATAAAACTCTATTATTATAATGTAGCCCTAAACACATGTAAAATGAATGCAAAATTTTATAAAATATAATAGCAATACGGTTAGAGATGTTCGGAAACGGATTGCACAATTAATTAGATAGCCTGAGTCGTCCATAAAACGTAGGCAAAAGCGGCCCTTACCTCACCAGTGAACTGCCGCACAGCAACTGAATGAAGTAGACGATACACGAGTGCTCACCGGTGAGTGCGCAGCACGGCAGAAAATAACTAGACCACTCACCGGTGAATGCCCTGCAGCGAATGTGTTAAAAAAATAAGTTAATTCATCATAACTTACTGTAACACCATTATACCAATAGTAAAATAATGAACCTTAGGTTTAGGCCTACTTAAAATGAGAGTGGAAATATATTCTTTATTTTATTGTGAGGATTATTTATTAGATTATTAAGAATTTTTTGTTGTCTTGGGGCCTAACTTAAATAAAATTAACCATTGGAAATCCGGTGAGAAAGCGGATCTGTTACAACGAGTTTTATGATTGACATTGGCGATACAAGTGCTTTGTTATACTTGTATGACTCCATTTCATTATTAACTACCATATCCGGCATGCTTTGCAAAGCTAACCAGAGGAAGTTTTTGCCCTTCAGATGAGCTCGTTCGCTACGCTCACTTGCTGTCAGGTTAAACTCGTTCGCTACGCGACTCGCTGTAAGTCTATAATTTTCCTCTTGGTTTTATTATTACCGAAATCCGCTCAATACTTTAACTGAAAACAGCTGTTTAAATAACTAATATTTCTAAATGTAAAAATATGTTCCAATACAAAAATGTTGCTTCCATAAGAATAACATGGTAATTTTGAAAACGTGCGATACAGAGCCCTGTGGAATTTTCTTAACTTTTTCTTTCATAATAACCTTTTTCTGTCAATAACAAACACAACAAAAAATAATAATTATATCGATCCAGCCGTTCACGTGTGATGCCATTACTAAAGAAATATTGATCCATTTTTATGTGTAAATATCTAGGTAGGCCTATGGTATGTAGGTGAAAGCAACATTGCAATCTTACCATTAAACTTAGGGCCCAACAAGTGATCATTTTTTTTTTAAAGAGTTCTCATCATTCATTAGGCTAACTATTTAACACTGAAAATGCTTCTAGGCTAGAAAATTAATGAACATAAACAGACAAATAACTAAGTAAGTTTAGGCCTAACACTAATTTTGTGGTTTTTTGCTTCTATTGGCTACTGTACCATTCCTAAGTTATAAACTATCAAATAAAATATCTGAAAGAAAGTCAAACATAAAACTTCTTAGTTTGTTAGAAATTAGACAGCTAGCTGATGCTGTCAAATATGAATCAGAAAGGTATTTTTTTGCTTTTGTATTGAGGGAATATGAGTTTTAAATGTTTCCAAACACCATTGATTTTTTTGTTACAAACATCGCTGTCAATAAAAGTGACGGAGGTTTACGGTTAGATTGTTAGGTTACATTATGATACATTTTTGTTAATGATTGTATTACGCATATCTTAACTCAAACTATTACAACTATCGAATAATCGAAATATCCAAATTGTAACTTTATAATAACGCTGGAGTAGGATAACGAAGTTTCGCAAAAATTTGTAGACCCTACTTACTTGTTTTTGTTATTTTCAGTTACCTTTTGCAATATAATTGTTTTATTGTCAAAAGGTACTTAGGCCTATGTTTAATGTCTTAGAACAAAACTAAATCAGGTGATAAAATTGTAATCGTATCGTGGAATTGTATCATCCTTAGTGTAGCAATATTATCGAAAAATCAAACTTTTAACATTGATAATAACGGTGGAGTAGGATAACAAAGTTCCGCCTGATATTTTTACTCAATGCCAGGCTAGCAAGGTAACCCAATAAAAAAGGATAACCTAAGGTCACTTGTTTAAAGGCAACTTAACCGAAAATCAAATAGCAAGACTTCACTAATCACTATTTTGAGACTAAATAATACTCTACATAATAACATTAGCTCCCAAGATATAAACAAGAACTAGGGCCTATTTTATAATATTCTTTCAATAATATTACCTATGGATCTGAAGGCATTTTACCAGTTTTAATCCACTAAGTTAGACAAATGACAAATCTTTATTGCCGTTTTCACATTGTTACATGTATGGCATTGTCACAATTTATAAACATGACTAAAAACAATGAAGTTCTATACTAAACTAGTTAACAGGTTTTTAAATTACAGTTTGTTAATAAATTCATCTATGTCATAAACACTTAAATTGAACAATAAAGCTTTCAAGGTTGATTTGAACTTCTTATGGCAGTGGTTCCCAAACTTTTTTAACCCATGGCTCCCTTTCAGTACAAACATGGCTTGGCGGCGCACTTAAAATAATTGACCCATTTTGCATTGTATTACATTACAATTACATTTTAAATTTATCTTTTAAACAGTTAACGTCTTATGGTCTCATGGTCTTTTATGGTCTGATATTAGGTAGAGGAACAAAATATGAGATTGATGTAGGCCTAAATATGTAACTCAACTCTATTTTTAGCTAACCTTATCAGAGTAAAAAACAATTAATTTTCAAAACAAAATGAAAATTTTCACAAAAGACTTAAGGTGTTTTTCAGCTCAAAATAATTGCAGGTTAGTATAATAGAAAGTAATAGCTCCACTTACCTTGATTACAAAAATGATGTGATTTTCTTCCACCAGTCGAACTTAAAATACTCTCAGGTAAAAATAATCGGGATTTTCTGTTTCTGTTCTTTATCCTTTTCTCCTACATGTATAAAATAAGT
>CM061531.1:199352265-199406885 GCA_030545055.2 Neoaliturus tenellus
GCGTATGGATGCACACCGGCACTGTGAGATCCGTTTGCGCTGTTAGATCCACCCCCCCCGGATCTCGTTGCGCCAAAGCCTCTGATTCGTCCTCCTGAGGTCGTCAGGATCACGGAAATAGTCGAAACAGCTCGAAACAAGCCGACAGAAATCGGATCTCACTTTGATGGATTTTTACATAGTGTGCGTGTGTATAAGCTTCCGTGAAACGACACCACGTCGCGCTAGCGTCGACTATACACAAACGGATCTCACAGTGACCGTGTGTATGGATACACACGCATTTACGATCTACGGTCACTCTGAGATCCGGTTTTTAATGGCGCGGCGGCGGACGGTAGGAGTCAGCCTAGCCTGGTAGGTTCACTCGGCTGCCTCAGCGAGCACACAACATAAATAAAAAAAAAATGATGATTATAAAGTTAAAATAAATTTAAATAAGTTAAAATTTTTCTCTGTCGTACATTTGCCTACTACCAATACAGAAAATAGTATTTCTGTACAAATAATAAAACTACATAAGAACTTAGATTAATTTATATTGTGGCTAAACAACAGCCAATTTTCACAAACCAGTCAACTGGTTCATAAGCAGACGGCAAAATGAAATCACCAAAATCAGCTACAAAGAAAAAAACATAGGATCCCAGAGTGCCTTTGGACGCGGCAATTGTATCGTAGATATTAAAATATGAGACGAAAATTTGTACAACAAAATTAGTTTTCGTAATATCGTAAGCTACGTTATTGCTTTATAAACAGAGCTACAAATGAAATGGAAAAAATATATTAATTGTGTCATGACCATCAGTGGATCTTTTGTTTTGAAATAGAGTAAGAAAATCCAAAATGAAAATCAGCAGATAACTTATTGCTGATTGTTTAAAGATCAAACTTCTCACAGCACAAGCATCGGGAAAACCGTTATATCTATACAATAAATGGAATGAAATAGGAAATTCAGCCCGGAGCCGGGACCACCGGGATTTTGAATTTTGCCAGTGTGGATACGGTGAAGGGGCAAGATGATCAGCCTAATAATATCAAATAATTAGCTATGGAGTCGTGGCTCGCACCCTCGCAGTTGCCTGTACATTTAGTGACGCTAACACAAATCTGATAAGCTGTCTATTGTTTAAAAAGCTCATTGAACTTTTCAAGTTTTATTCGGTGAAACCAAATCATTTAAGTTTTATTAGTGAAACCAAATCATCTGCATGGACCACTCTTGATATTTATGACTAATTTAATCTAATCCCCAAAAATTTGCCGCCCCTTAAAATTTGCCGCCCTGGGCCCGGGCCAATGTGGCCCATGCCTAAATCCGGTCCTGAGTCTGATGGACCTATGGGCGCCAACATGTTAAATCCGGCCCTGTTTACGATACTTGATATAGCCGGAAACGAGACAAAATTTATAACCTCCGGTATGAAACTTTTAAATCAATAGTGAGAATTCTAGTTTCTGATTTGCTAATGGCTTTTTTATTAAAGGTAATTGGCATCGATGTTGAAACATGATATATATAAAAAAAGTTAGAACTGAAACAGGGTATTCTATGAAAAGATTAATTTATATATTTTGCTTTAGCATAATGGGAGCTTACTTTCAAGTACCGGTACCACAATATATAGGCTATTCGGACAAAACAAAGCAACAAAGACAAAACGTAACCGGCAGTCGCGTCGTATACAATATGTCAGTGTGTGTGACCGGCCTTGTGGGTATCAATTACCTATCACACTTTACCGTACCTACACCATTTACAATCAAAGATTTCAACAAATTAAACTTATTTATTCTAAATAAGCAAGCATGTTTCTTTCCCTCATTTTGTCTCAGCTTGTGTGCATTGTGGGAAAAATAAGCGCGTACCATTATAGAACGGTATCGTCCTGTAGATGAGCATAATTGTATTATTATAATTTACAGCCCCCATGATAAAGCCCAACCGGCTTTCAAAGTGTCGATGTTAATCTTAGAAGAAGGGTAATTAGTTAAATTATCGGACAGTTTTGTTATATAAGTATTAAAAAATAGGGAAAAAACGTATGTTTAAGTACCGGTAGGATAGGCTACTGAATTTTCTTCAAAATCAAATGAAACTTTTGCAAATCTTGAGTTTATAGCTACGCCCGTTGGAAATGGAATTTTTTCGAGGTATTGCAAATTTTATGCTGATTCAAAAAAATGATAGTTTTTACCATGGAAAAGCTCGGTAAGCCCCTGAAAATCAGAAAAACCGGAAATAAGCTTTTTTATTTAGAAATAGGTTAAGTGGGTATTCAAACTAACCGGAATATTTAGCTGACTACAAAATGTTACCACTATTGCAATGAGATTTCAAATAAATCGGGAAATGCCGAAAAAAGGACAATGTCATCACATACCATTGCAATGTATCGGTGCAATCGTACCGATACATTCAAATTATCAAATGATAATTCTGTCATTAAACTATGATAGTGTAGTCTAATACCGACCTTAGGAAGGAATATATTTCCTTTTTTCTTTCATCGTAATAATTTAAAATATTTAAGTATTATTGTAGTTGTATTTAAAATATTTAATTAAATTGTCCTAAATATTGGAAGAATGGCGGAAAAACAATTTGAGTTGTAAAGAATATACATATATACCTAACAAAATATTCATAAAATTGACATTTTTCGCGAAGTTTAAGATGATTGGCGTTTTTGTAGGAAGGGGAGGGGGGTGTATAATAAAAATCTTGCCCCCCCCCAATCAAAATGCTGAAATGATGCCTATGACAAGAGATAAGCCCTTTGTACTGAGCATTTTAGCGCACTGTCTGTAGTTAGATACTTTATTTGAAACACCGACGCACCCTGTGGTGCGTATTTTAAGGTGAGTATGACTGAAGGGGTGAGTGTGATGATTGTGATGGATCAGATGAGGTGTAGCTTTGTTACTGACCAATATCAGCTGTTTCATTTGTCAGGGTCGTCCCTGTTGTTTGAGTTTACCGAGCAAATCCTCGGTCCCGGGTATTTCATATTAACATTGAAACTTTTAAAGCCTGTAGCGCGTATCTTCGGGGGGCGATATGGATTATAATAATGAGATTCTGCTCATCTACAGGACACTATACCTTTCTAACGGTAAAATCATAAAATGCGCAATTTGCGCACGGGCCACCTGGTAGTAATTGTTAGGTTACAAGCAAAGCCAAAGCAATCATATAACGGTTCAAAAGGGATATTTATGGTTTAACTTTCTTCTCAATCCTTTACGAATAAAATAATTAATTATTAAAATACTAGATTATTTATTTTTAGTTCTTGCAAGATTTGTACCTAACTCAAAATGATTTTAACTAAACAATAAATATGGTAAAATATGGGAGACCCCCATTTGAAACCTCATAAAACCTCACACATGGAAAATTCAAAACGACGACCTCCTATCCAAATTTATACCGTTTTACATGTTGTATTAATTTGCGTTCCAAATCGTAGATCTCTATTATCTAACGCGCAATCCTATTTCGATTGCCACATATCTGACGGACTATTACACTATTAGTAACTTGTTTGCAAAACAAACGTAAGATGTTTGTAACGGTTGAGGCGCGCCCCTAACGTACGGTAGTTGTGGATAGATGCAAACATTGATTTAATAATTCATTGGTTCAAAAACTTTCTGCGTGTTTAGTATGATGTTTAATTAGGCCTAGTTGTACCAATTTAAATTAAATAATGTACCATAGGTAGATTTTTTATTAAATTTTCCAATCCTTTGTGGAAAGAGTTATATTAAATATTATGTAATACCACGAATGGCCAGATAGTAATATCATGAGGAAACAAGATAGCTTAAAAACCAGTAGGGACAGGTTAGCAGATAAGCAAAATTAGCAGATAAGCAAACCCTCGGACTGCTTTCTGTAAAGAGACAATTTTCATTCGTGAGGCCGCCGTCGTTGAGTCCTGGTCATCTTCGAGACGCCCACGTTTCACTGGTCTACGAAGTCTTCCCTTCACCCGAAGGTACCAAACTCCATTTTTGTAGAATAATTGTAGAATTTCAGGCACAACAAAACGTCAGCATTTATATTTTAAAAATTATTTGTTTACTATAATTTACAAGGAAGTAGAGTAAAAAAATGTTAAATGGCATTCGTTGGTACTGAATTAATAAATCATTTTAACTGGGGAAATTGAGAGTTAGAAATGTTAATGTTAAAGCACTTTTAAAAAATATAATTCTACAGCGAGGACTGTGCTATTTTGTTAATAGGGCTCACGATGGAGAGGGAACTTCAGGATAATTCTTCGACCCTCTAATCCTAACCTTCTAAATACAATAAAAATGTTCAAAGGAAATTAGTAAAATAATTGTTATTAACAAAGGGCAATTCATTAACGAAATGAACTTTACACACATCTCAGTCTATGCTAGGTAATTTAACTTTGCAGTTCTTCGAAATGTTATACGTCAGGATGTATAGATTTTAAATTTATTCAATAAACAAGATTTTGTATCACAATTTTCACAGATATTATTATTTTAACGTAAAATTCCTAACGCCCACTTTGTACCAGATCAATCCAAGCAAAATTCTAATTAAGATGAGTAGTGGTTTTTGGCCACTTTTAAAACCGACCACGTGCCCACCGAGCCACGTGCCGCGGCAGCTGGCGCCAGCTGCCATGTCACATAGCTTCCGGTGGGGGATGGAGGGTATATATGAGATGCTGTAGTTATATTTTATGCCATATAGGTTGGGGTGGAGATGGCGATAGTGTTGGCGTTAGGGTGAAGTGAATTTGCGCATAAAGTGGGGTTGAACTAAAAGTACGCATAAATTAAAAGTTAGTTCAAAATTGAAATTCGTCGGTGTTAACAAAACTACAACAGTTGAAGAAAAATTAAGAGTTAGTTCAAAATTGAAATTCAAACTTATAACTGAGATGTGGAAAATATGTCAAGGTCATCCAGAGTAAGTTTTTAAAAATCCTATCCAACTATCACTAGAAATAGTTTTAAGTTGAAGTAGTTGGTGATAGCGGGATAATTCATCCGTGCCATGGGAGAGGTGTTTATCGTTTGAAAGTTGGCGATAGAATGAGAAGCGCCGTCTAGGGAGAGGGCTTATAAAATGGCAACCTTCCCCCCACCACCCTTTCCCCCACTCCTTTAGACCAATAACCGGTCGCCGACTCTATGTGGTGAAACTGAACTAGACATGGCGGCCGCCATGGATAATTCTAACCTCAAACCTTGGTGTTGCATTGGTGAGCATGCGCCACCCCCACTCCTTTACCTTTCTTTTATATTTTTAAAACCGAACAGATGTCCGGGCAGCTGCCCCTACGGGCAGATGTTCGGGCAGGTGTTGGGGGCAGAGATGTTGAAATATTGGGGTGGAGATGGCGATAGCGTTGGCGGTCGGTTGAACTGAATTTGCGAATAAAGTAACTAGGGTTGAACTAAAAGTGCACATAAATTAAAAGTTAGTTGAAAACTGAAATTCGAAGATGTTAAAGAAACTGTAACAGTTGAACAAAAATTAAGAGTTAGTTTAAAACTGAAATTCAACAGTATAAACTAAACTCTGACAGTCGGACAAAATTCCAATGTAAGCGAAGTTATAGGTTAGACGTAATTGAGCCTGGTAACGAAGCAGCCATAACGTATAACTAATGAGAAGTGTTCAGCGCGAATGCGAGGTAATGAATGTTTGTGGCGCTAATAAACTACCTGGTTTTATAGGTGGCAATGAATTACTCCGAGCAGAAGCCGGGCACTCGGGCAGATGCCTCAGCGACAGATGCCACTAGCGGGTCTACTGCTCGCGACGGGCGCAAATTTTAATTTGCCGCGTTTCATTAACACTGTAAAAAAATATAGTTATCGTCAAGATAAAATTCTGATATTTTAGTATGATGAACACTACTATATAACGGTGCCTATGGTAATGTTTTTATGCCGAAATTAAAATGATAAGACGAAGAAAAAAATACAAAACTATAGCAAAGCACTTTTGTTTGAAATTTATGACATCAAAAAGTTAGTTATCGAGGAAGTTTTTTATTTATTGGTCAGGTGAATTTTGTCAGCGGGAAAGTTGTTGGAAAAGACTTAAATCGCAACTTTGTAATTTACAATTTTTTTTTGTAGAACGCTTCGTTTTGGTTTTATTCTAATTCAAAGTTAATTAGCTCCGACGCTCGGAGCTCTTGTCGCACGTATACAACTTTAATAGTTATAAAAATTATGTTTTTATTATTATTATTTTGTTAATTATTATTTTAAAAAAGGTGATTGTATCCAAAATAATTACTGTGTAATTACTGCTTAATAAGACACTAGATATTATAAAAAATACATTGATATATACGACGTATTTTTTATTGAAGTTTTAGTTGAGTTTTGATATTGTAAATTTTACTAAGATATGTGTTATAAATAAAACGGTTTATTTTTAAAACACAGAAAAAGTAGCTTCCCTTATTGACTGTATAACATATGGCTGTTAAAACATGCCTATAAATGTTTTTACAAAAAAATTATTTCCACAAAAAAAAGGTAATATCCAGCAATTTTATGATATAAAAAGTTCTCAACTAAAAATAATAAAAATAAACTGACAGTAAAGGTCTAATTTTGTCGCCTTCTCTTAAAAGTAACCACACTTATCATAACAACAAATGATCTGGTAAATATCAAATGAAGTTGCCATGCGCCAACAAGTGGACAATTAATTCCGACACTGTCTTGCTTTCCCTACTCCTTCCAGGCCAATGACCGGTCACCACCGGTTGCTGACTCTATGTGGTGAAACCAAACTAAACATGGCAGCTGCCATGGATAATTCTAACCTCAAACCTGCTGCGCATGCAACGAGTTCTTCGGATCGGAATCACTCCATGCTGTTGCGCATGCGCCTAGTCCTGTATTACTCACTTTAGCGCTACTGCGCATGGATAATTCTAACCTCAAACCTTGGTTTTGCGTCTCTGCCCATGCGCCGCTCCCCACTCCTTTGCCTTCCTTTTACACTGCTGCGAACTGGACTGGATTGAACACTGTACTGGAGTGAAACAACTTCCCCCACCACTTGAGAACCCGAGGAGCGATACGAGCCCGATCTTCGCGTCAGTCGCCAACAAATTTTCATAGCGAAAGGTTGTTGGCGACTCAGCAAGAGGTTTCAAATATATAGTAGGCCTATATATATTTGAACTTCTTATACTATGTTGCGTTTTTTAATGCAATGTAGTATGTGTGTGTGTGTGTTTAGTTTTAAGTTGTATTAAATTTAAGAAATAATTTGCGCATTGCGATGTTAGTTATAAGTTGGGTTTAGCATTAAGGTGTATTAATTTTAAGAGGTATTTAGCATTAAGGTGTATTAATTTTAAGAATAATGATGGTATTTGGTTGTGTTGAATTATTTGGTTTTTTAATAATGATGTGTTGTTAGTTTTAAGTGTTGGTAATACTAATTAATGTTGTTTTGCCTTACAGCTAGATGTTAGGGGGTAGATTAAATGTAAATTCAGAAGTTCGGTTGAACTTCACTTAGAAGGGGTGGGACATCCGCAAAATGCGGACTAGGTTTTTGCATTTTTGTTTAGGAATATAATGGGTGGGATTAGTTTGGGTGGGGTTAGAGTTGCGTTTCTGCATTAGGTGTTCCAGTTTCCCTTGGAATTCACGGTTACGGTAGACCCGGACCGGACCGTTACGGTAGACCCGGACGGTCCAAACAAAATTGCGTCGATGTCCCTTGCAGAACGTAACTAGTGGGTTGGGAGTGGGAACCGTTAGGCAAACAGGGTGGTGGGAACAGTATTACTGTTCCCATCACCTTGGATCATTATAAATCTTGAATGACCTTGACCCACTTTTGGAAGGGTCAATGACCCCCCCCCCCCCCCGAAAAAATGGAGTCGATTTCCCCCCCCCTCCACCCCCCCCCCCCTCCACCCCCCCCCCCTCCCCCCCCCCCGAAAAAATGGAGTCGATCCCCCCCCCCCTCCCCTACCCCTTCCCCCACTCCTTCCCCCACTACTCCGGGTGAACGACCGGTCATGACCTGAAAAATTAAAATAGCTATAACTTGATAACGGATTGACGGATTTGGACAAGCGATACATCATTGAAAAGGTCTATGTAAGACAAACATTTTGGTAAAAGAAGAATTTGGTTATCTTATTTTAGTCAAAAGTTATGCGAATTATTTTAAATAAATACCTTCTCTTTCCCCTTTTCCCCCACCTCCCAGGTCAATAATCAGTCTCGGCCAGCTGCTACCCCTCTCATTTGCATATTGTTATAAAAGACGCACCGACTGCGGCTAACATTTCATTCTGATTCCAGACGTTACGCTGCGAACTTGGAGCCACAACCATGTCATCTCTGCCAACTACAACTTCTACTTTAACTTCTACTTCTACTTCAACTTCTACTACGGCTGTTATTGCACCAAAGAAAACTCTTCGTCTGAAAAATCCTCCTGACTGGTACAAGAAGCAACTTGGATCCCAACCTTCAACTTCTGGCACTATTCTTCCGCCTACCAAGACTTCTAAACTTCGAAGCATTTTTTCACCGCCTTCGCCTTCTACTTCGCTTTCAAACGACTCCACACCGCCATCAACCATCATGCCGCCTCCACAGAAGCCAGCTCCCCGTCTTAATACCCCTTCATTTGAATCTTTGCTTCATCGTCTTAGTACACCTGTCATTCCACTGTCACCATTGCCTCCTACCCCACCACTTACTATGCCTGAAGACCACACCTATCATAAAACTAAATCCACTAAGCCTACTCCCAAACCTGCTCCTAAGCCTGCTCCTTCAGAGCAATTTCAATTATTACAAGAAGAGCGTCGTAGGGCATTTAGCCGTCCCACTACTTGCCCTGAACTGCTCACTAGGGGAATTAAGAAAGGATCAGCTTGTGGGAGGAAATGTGTTAAAAACGAAAGTTTTTGCCGTGTACATGTCGTGAAACATCTTTCTGGACCACAACTGACAGAAACCCCCACCATTGAAGACGATCCTGAAATAATATCCGTCAGAGGAGAGAGGCTTAAGAAAGGTTTGAAATATTTTTTTCTAAGTGTTGTTGACCACCAACACATTTTGGCAAAATGTAACGGCTTAAAATATAAAATTAGAGTTTGTGAGAGTTTGTGTAAAGAGAAGAGATTTAACAATTTAGATTCTCAAGACTTTCTCCTCAGGGATAAAAAGGATCGTATTACAAGGTGGGAGCGTAAACAGTAAATTCACTTAGTTTTTTCCAAATTGTTGCTTAAAAAAATAATGGGGGAGAAACCCAATGCGTTATAGCGTTGTGTTTCTCCCCATTATTTTTTAACACTCTAAGTCTCGTGACCTACTAACCTACTTCCATCCGAGTAGTAAGAAAATTACTTCCCCCCACTCCTTTGGGTCGATGACTGGTCACGGTCAGCTCCTACCCCTCATTTGCATACTATTATAAAAGCAGAGCGAGCGTTGGTCACTCCTTCATTTTTCTTCTACACGCCGCTCTTGTTGTTTCGTCTCTGCTGTTTACAATATTTCTTGCTTCAAAATGCCTCCTCATCTGAATGAAAATTTCAATTCTTTTGAAATTTCTGATGTTTTTGAACAATCTGAAGACACTTTAAGTAACAACAGTGAAAGTGAAGATGATGAGGACGATGATGATTATACTGTTGAACTTAGTGAAGAACGTAAAGTCATAGCAATTGATCCACAATTTCCATTTGATACAATAGAAAAGTTTATGGTTGAAGCTAATAAATGGTTGGACTCAGGAAGTTATGTACGAATTGACTCTTTTATATTGTGTGGTGATAGTCATTCTTTACTTGTCACACCAAATGACAGAGACCGCATGTTGCAGTGGGCACAATCTATGATGGAGTGCTATGAACAAGGTGTGGACACTGGCGGCTATTTTCTTGCACAACTAGTGTAATAACAAAATTACCCTTCCCCCACCCTACACCCTATCCCTTTCAAATCCTATAAAGAAGGGGGAAAGGAGTGGGGATTATAAAATGGTGGGGGAATGTGTATAAATGCAGGTTGTTTGAAGAGACTTTTATTATTGTGGCTTTAGCAGAAACAACATGGAGTTTAAATCTTCAGCAAAAATAAGGAACAACATAATAAAGAGAGAAATTCGCAAGAAAGAAAAGATTGAACTTATAAAATTACAACTTATAATACCTTCTATTGAAATTGGATGTAGCAAAATAAAGACTTTGGTGAAAACTAACGAATATTTGTTACAATTGCTAAAAACAATCGAAGAATTGAAAAGCAAGGACATTCTACATAGTAAAATTTGAACATTTTAATATAAATAAGTAAACCCAAAAAAGTAGATGTAGAATAGAGAGTGAGGAATAGATCACTTTGTGGTAATGGACTAACATGCCACTTAGTGCTCTATTCCTCGTTCTCGCGTTAAATTGGATTACCTTGACCTATTTGTTTGACTGTTAGAATTTGGTTAACACTGCTGAATTTCAGTTTTGAACTAACGTTTATTTTTGTTCAACTGTTAGAGTTTTTTTAATACTGTCGAATTTTAGTTTTGAACTAACTTTTAATTTATGCGAAGTTTTAGTTCAACTCTAGTTAATTTATGCACAAATTTAGTTTAACCAAGTGTCTGTGCTCTAGCCATTTCCACCTAAAAATAACTAGAATTAGTTGGGTGGGGGAAAGTTCGTTAAAGCTTGAATATAAAGAAGTATTTACTAAAACTTTAATGGGAATAAAGAACACGAATGAACAATTAGTTTGTAGAAGGTTAATATTTTTGTTCAAAACGTTTGATTTCCTTGGATAGTGGTGGGGGAACCGTTATAAAAGGAGGAACGTGAGAGCCCATTTCATTTCTTGGCGAAATTTCGAAGAGTAAACATCTCAACATGTATCGTTGCGATAAATGTTCGGAATCGTTTCACGATGAAATTCTATTAGAATGTCATAAGGAACTAATTCACAACAACCCAGAAGAAAAACAAGAACAACAAGAACAAGAACAAGAACAAGAACAACAAGAAGAACAAGAACAACAAGATGAACAAGATGAAATAACAGCAACATATTCAACTACTTTACCAAATCTACAAGTATTTGCATTACCCGGTAAAGTAGTAATGCATCATAAGATTCAAAATGAAAACTTGAAGCTAGAAGAATTTATTAGAGAAGCAAAACCAATCATAAGTAAAACTTTAAAAGAAGAATTAAAAAGATTAAACTTTCTTAAATTTGGTTTACTATTAGAAGCTATGTTTATAAATGTACAAGAAGAATTATCACCAAGAGGATTCATAACAAAAAACCGAACTATCATGGAAAGTTCAGACATTGATTCAATAGTTGAAAACTGTATAGAAGAAATATTAACCAAAATTCAGGAACACGAAGGAAGAGGATCCGGATGGAGTCTTACAAGTATTGAAGTATTAGATATAAGAGTTCACAAACATGGATATGGACTAATGGGATCTAGTTACATTCCTTTGCCCAAAAGAATTAAGGATACAAGATCATGTATTAATGTGAAAAATCAAGATAATGAATGTTTTAGATATGCGATGACATCTAAGTTTGTACCAAATCATTTCGATAAACCTAACCAACACTATGAAAATCAAAGACATAGGTACAATTTTCAAGGAATTACTTACCCTGTATCACTGAAAGATATATCAAAATTTGAGAAGAAAAATCCTGGTACATCTATCAATGTTTTTGCATTAGATAGTTCAAACAAAGTGTTTCCTTTACGTGTCGTAAAAGAAGAGCTACCAGATCATACGGATTTACTACTACTAACGCGAGGAGATGTGTCTCATTATGTGTACATAAAAAAATTTGACTCTCTTGTTAACAAGCAGCTTTCTAAAGATCGACACAGAAAGATAATTTGCAAGAGATGTTTTAATTTTAAACGAGAAGGAAGACAAGGAAGAGAATGGTTACAAGAGCACAAAAGACTATGTAACAATAATTATGAAGCAAAGATTAATTTACCTTCGGAAAACAGAGCATTTGTTACATTTGAAAAGGTTCATCATCAATACCGTATCCCTATAGTTGTATATGCGGACTTTGAATCAACACTAATTCCTATAGAAGATGAAAATTGTGAAGCTAGAAAAAGTGTCAAATATCAAATGCACAAACCAAATAGTTTTTGTTTAATGGTTAAATCAACATTATCAGAAGAACATTTAAACCAATATGGATTAACTTCAGAACCTTTAGTATATCGTGGTGAAAATGTGGAAACAATATTTCTTGACCATTTATATTTAATAGCTGAAAATGTACAAAGATTATATACGAATATCGTACCAATGAAACCGATGGAGGAAGAAGAGGAAATTCAACATGAAAATGCAACTCATTGTTTCTTATGTAAAAATGAATTTACCATTGACAATTATAAAGTTAAAGATCATGACCACCTTACAGGTTATTACAGGGGTGCTGCTTGTAATAAATGCAATTTGAGCTATCGTTTACCACTATTTATTCCTGTGGTTCTGCATAACCTCAGTGGGTACGATGCTCATTTTATAATACCTGAATTAGGAAGAGACAATGGTTCAATAGATGTGTTGGCTGAAACTTCAGAAAAATTTATAAGTTTCTCTAAAACAGTTGGAAATGTAAAATTAAGATTCTTAGACTCCTACCGATTTATGCCGTCAAGTTTGTCTAAACTTTCTGAAAATTTAAGGAAACAAGATTTTATTGAAACAAAGAAGATTGTAAGTAACGACAAACTGGATCTCGTACTTCGAAAAGGTGTTTTCCCATATGATTATATAGACAGTTTAGAAAGATTTAATGAAACATCACTTCCGCCAAAAGAAGAATTCAAAAGTAAACTATACGACATGGACATATCTCAAGAGGATTATGATCATGCATGTAAAGTATGGAATGAATTAGGATTTACAACATTGGGAGAATATTCAGATTTTTATGTTAAATTAGATGTAACTTTATTATGTGATATAATGGAAGAATTTAGAAATACATGTTTTGCAGCATATGGATTGGACCCTCTTCATTCATACACTTCACCTGGACTAGCATGGCAAGCCATGTTGAAAGAAACAAATTGTAAATTACAACTTCTTACTGATATAGATATGGTTTTGATGTTAGAATCAGGAGTTCGAGGGGGATTGACACAAAGTGTAACCAGACATGTTAAGGCGAATAACAAGTATCTGCCAGATTATGATGCATCAAAACCAACAACATTCCTAGGTTATTTCGATGCAAATAACTTATACGGATGGGCAATGTCAAATCCCCTTCCATATGATAATTTTAAATGGATAGATCCAGAATCGATTGGAAACATTATGGATTTACCAAAGCATGGTGAAACTGGTTACATTTTTGATGTTGATTTTGAATATCCTGAACATCTTCACGATCATCATTACGATTTACCACTTCTTCCAAAGACTGAAATTTCCCCTACTGGAAGATGGCCAAAATTAATGATGACTTTAACCGACAAGTCTCGATATGTTGGACACTACTGGATGATACAACAAGCTTTAGACTTAGGATTGAGAATTACAAAAATTAATCGAGTACTACAATTTTCTCAATCTTGTTGGTTAAAATCTTACATCGACAACAACACAAGAAGAAGAGCCACCGCTACATCAAGTTTTCAAAAAGATTTTTTCAAATTAATGAATAATGCAATATTTGGCAAGACTTTGGAAAACAAAAGGAAACATAAGGATATCAAATTGGTAACTGATCCAGTAAAATTACAGAAATTGGTGCAACAACCAAACTTTGGTTCATCTATAATTATTAATGAAAATCTAGTTGTTATTTCCATGAACAAGAAGTCAGTTACAATGGATCGTCCTTTGTATCTTGGAATGTCAATCTTGGATATTTCAAAAACACATATGTACGAGTTTCATTATAAGAAGATGGTTAACTATTATGGAAGAGAGAACATTGGTATTGCATATATGGACACGGATGCACTAATTTACTGGATTAAAACAAATGATATGTATGAAGATCTACGCACCTTTATATATAAAGATGATTTCGACTTTTCCGATTATCCTAAGGATCATCCAAATTACGACTATGACAGAAATAAGAAAGTATTGGGAAAATTTAAAGATGAAACAAATGGTGTGCCGATGATGGAAATTGTAGCATTAATGTCCAAACTGTATTCATTTCAACTGTACATAAACGAAAGGAACGAACATCAAGTCACGAAAAAGGCCAAAGGAATAAAAACTTCTTTCCTGAAGAAGAACGTACAGTTTGAACATTATAAAAGATGTTTGTTTGAAAATGTTGAAACAACTGCAACGTTCAACACTATTAGAAGTTATAATCATCAACTTTTTAGTGTCAAACAAACAAAGTGGGCATTAAGCTACAAAGATGACAAGCGTCATATTTTAGAAGATAAAATTAATACTTTACCATTCGGCCACTACTCTCTAAACCCTATCGACCAGTAAACCTATTCTTCGTCCTCTACCTTCTTCCTTTTTCCTTTCCGTAAAGAAGAGGGGACATGGCAAGCCCAATGCCATGTTCCCTCTTTTTTACACTAATATGAAATGGCCTTGACCTATATTCAAACTATATAAATGAGAATAAACTATTCTATGGATCAGTATTTTTACATGCAGTGTACAAGCAACATCTGAAGATGGAAAGTGTGAAGGACAAGATTGTAAATGAACTACATAAACCAGCAAGAAGAAGATTTCCAAGAAGAAGTACAATCATTAAAGGAATGAATGATCTTTATCAAGCTGATCTCATTGAAATGATACCGCACAGTAAATTAAATAAAGGATTTAAATATATTTTAACAATTATAGACTGTTTTACTAAAATAGCTGACGCTTTACCAATGAAGGATAAGACTGGTAAAAGTGTTACAAAAGCTATGGAAACCACAATACAAAGAAATAAATTTAAAATTAAACATCTACAGACCGATGATGGAAAAGAATATTTTAATAAAGACTTTGGAGCTTTGATGAAGAAATATCAAATAAATCATTATTCTACAAATTCTGAAGTTAAAGCTTCAATAATTGAAAGATTCAATAGAACATTAAAAGGTGCGATGTATAAACAATTTTCAAAAAGAGGATCATACGTGTGGTATGACATATTACCACAACTTATAAAAGAGTATAACAACAAATATCATCGTACCATTGGAATGAAACCTATCCAGGTAAATAGTGCTAATGCCAAAATTGTATTACAACGCATTAAAAATAATACAACACCGAAATTGGAAAAATTGCAACCAAAGAAGTTCAAGGTCAACGATAAAGTTCGTATAAGCAAATACAAAGGTGTATTTAGTAAAAGATATCTACCAAATTGGACTAATGAAGTATTTACAATTTATAAAGTGCAACCAACTATACCTGAAACCTATTTATTAAAGGATAACAAGGGTGAATTACTTCAAGGTGGATTTTACGGACACGAATTGTTGAAATCAACAGTCGGTGATGTATATCTTGTCGAGAAGATTTTACAAAGGAAAAAGGATATGGTTAAAGTCCGGTGGTTAGGGTTTGATAAAAGTGAAGACTCTTGGATTCCTTCAAAAGACTTAGTATAGTTGTTTAATAGCTCATTGTGTGTTTAACCTTTATACAAGATGGAGATTGTACAACAAAAAGACCGATTTAATATCAATAACATTGATGAATTGACAGTTGACAATGATAAGTTAAATCATGGAAAACATGGTGAATTACTACCAAATACGATAAGATGTCTAATAACTGGTCCTTCAAATTGTGGAAAAACTAATGTTGTTTTTAACCTTATAACTAATCCTAAAGGATTGCGTTTTAATAATATATACATTTTTTCAAAATCATTGCAACAACCAAAATATCAATTATTGGATAAAGTACTTGCAAGTGTACCTGAAGTGAATTTTTACAAGTTTAATGCCAGTGAAACAATTATGCAACCAAATGAAGCAAAACCATTTTCTATTTTTATATTTGACGATGTTTCTTGTGAAAATCATGACACAATAAGGAATTATTTTGCTATGGGAAGACATCATAATATTGATAGCATTTACATTGGTCAAACATACAGTAAAATTCCAAAACAACTTATAAGAGACAATGCAAATATGTTGATCATCTTCAAGCAAGATGAAACAAATTTAAAGCATATATATAATGATCATGTAAATGCGGATATGCCATTTGAAAAATTTAAAGAGATGTGTGGCAAAGCATGGAATGAGAAATATAGCTTTCTCGTTATTATGAAGGAAGAAGATATAAAAAATGGTAGATATCGTATAGGGTTGGATAAATTTGTATTTATGCGTTGAACTACCGATGCTACATCTAGTTACAAGTTGAACTTCACAGTGTAAACATGGTGAATCAAGAAAAACTATTAAAAGAAATAAAATCACTCAGTGATTCTATTAGGATGAAGAATCGTGCATTGAGGATGGGTTTAAGTGAAAGAGAAGAATTTCTAGAGACTACATTTAAACCTATTACGGAACCTTTAAAACAGATATCAGAAACTATTGGTAAACCTCGTTATGAAGGAGATGTTTTACTACCAGTTTCTAAACAAGAAGTACAAGCATTAAAAAAAGAAGAAGATGATGATTCATACACAAGTGCTAGTGAGCAAGAAGAAGCAAAAGAAGAAGAAGAACCAATTGTTGAAAAGGGAGAAGAACAGCCAATACCTGAAGCTGAACAATCTATTCCAAATTTAACTCAATTGAGTAGCGATATATTACAACATGGACCTCTTGGAAGAAAATATATAATGAAAATGCTACATGACATGAAATCAAACCCGAATTTGAGTAGATCACACATATACGGAGCAAGAATTGATGGGAATGAATTAAAGATTGGTGATTCAAAGCTTGAAATAACTCAAGACGATTACATCATTATTGGTGAGCATAGATATAAAGGAACAAAAGGATTATATGAATTAATTTTTAAAAATATACCACTAAGATATTCATCCAAAGATTTAAGTGTTTTTAAAGAGATTTTACAAAATACTAACGCTCATAAGAGAAACTACTTAAAGGATGCAATGATTAATCGTTCACGTGCAACAAAATATAACATTGTTATAAAAAAGTTGTTTCCTCCACGAAAATTGCCCACATTACGTACTGCTCCAGCGGTGAGACAACCACTGAAAAGAAAATCTTTATCACTTATGGATTTATCACTTCTTGAACAACATGGTAAAAAGAGTAAAGGAGATACTTCAACCTCTGGTAAAGGATTGATGAAAAATCTATACAATACAAATGTGATTTACTACAACGACATCAATAAATTGGTTGACCGAATGAGACTATTGCATGAAGCCATGGAAGCCGGTCATACGGGTTTGAATAATGAATGGGTGGCTCTAGTTGATGAACTTAGGAATCGTGGTATAGTTGTATAATTGTCCGCGGATATAAAAGAGTTGCAAGCGTAAGACGTATCAGTTCTAACATGAGCGTCGACAAGTTCGGACGGTACTCCGCGTTAGGAGTACAAGTTGGAGAAGACAGAAAAAGAAGTGGATTACCGCAAACACCTGAAGGTGACTATAGCATAAGTAATAAACGTTTAAAACTAGTTAAAGATCCAGAAGAAGATACTGATGGAGCAAATTTGAAGACAGTAAAAGAAGCTACTTCAACATCATTGAAATTACATAAGAATACTTACGATGTTAAATCACATAGAATAATTAATGTTGGTAAACCAACTGAAAGTTCTGATGCAATTACTAAAGAGTACTTATTATCTGAACTTTCAAATACTTTAAAATTGCAATGGGGTAATAACTTAAAAGATGGACAAATGTATGATGCTGGAAATTATAGAATAACCAACGTGGGAAATCCCAAAAATAATAAAGATTCAGTTAATAAAGAATATTTACATTCTATAATACCGGAAAAAACTGAACATGGATTTTCTTTTTATAAATTTATTATAAATGACATTGGATACCCAAAGGAAGACGGTGATGCTGTAAACCTAAAATACATCAAGGACAACTGTATTTTACAAGATGTTAATGGAATTGATTGTCATGGTAAAACATTGACAAATGTAAAGTTTGGTTCTCAACCAAAAGATGCTGTTACTATGGAACAATTATCTAAAGAATTAAAAAAGGAAACATCCAATTTTGTAAAACATGAAGATGCCGTGTTAAAGCAGGGAGATAAATTTATACATGGAAATGAAAAGTTTAATTTAATGCAAGGAAATAATGATAAATGGGATGCAGGACGTAAAACAATAACAAATGGAAGATTTGGTATAAAAGATACAGATGTACCTCTAATGGTGCAAACATTAATTGCTACTGGTGGTACATTAGGTACATACAATGGTCGTAATAGAAGAATAAAAGATATTTATCCTGGTTACGAAGAAAATGATTGTGTTACAATGAAACAAACAATAACTTGGGATAAACACTTTGGGACTAAATATGATGCAAAGATGAAGAAAATAATTAATATTTTACCAGGTGAAGATTCAAATGATGCTGCTACTATTGGACAAGTCATAAAAACATCAAAAAGTGATTCAACAGCTTACACATGTAATGATAAACGTATTATGCAATTACATGATCCTCAACATCCAAAAGATGCTGTAAATTTAGATTGTTTAATAAGAATAGTGGGCAATTTACTTATTGATACCCATAATCATATAGCTAGTACAACGAGTCATGTGATAATTCAACCCGATGAACGGGAAGCTTGGATTAAAAATAGAATTATAAATCAATATATAATTAATTTGAATAACTAAGTCTTTAAATATAAAAGATTTTGCACAAGTTATTCATTTGTGTAAAGTATCTCGTGGAGTAAACACGCCAGTTATATAAGACAACATAATGAAGACCGTATCGCTCAGTCATCGTCAAGACAGCGGCAAGAGAGGACGTGGTATAACATCAGCTGCATTATCCCTGCTTAGACGGATTCCAGTTGGTGCTGTTGTAAATCGAACAATAGACGCTTTACCATACGAATTACATCTGCCCGGAGGTTATCAATATTGTGGACCTGGAACTAAGTTGGCAAAGCGTTTAGCAAGAGGAGATCCTGGAATTAATAAATTAGATCAAGCTTGCAAGGAACACGATATAGCATATTCAAAGTATAAAGATTCAACAAATAGATCAATAGCAGATAAAATTCTAGCGGAAAAAGCTTGGCAAAGAGTAAAATCAAGTGACGCAAGTATTGCAGAAAAAGCATCGGCTTGGGCAGTAACTACAGCCATGAAGACGAAAGCAAAGTTAGGTGGTGGAAAACGTCGCAGAGGAAGACCTGCAAAGAAAGGCGCTCCCAAAAGAGGTGGAAACATTAAAAAAGGACGTCGTAGAACTCATAAGCCAAATGTAAAGAAGACTTCTGTTTGGCAAATGGTAAAAAACGGAGCAGGTTTATACCTAAGACCATACCGTGTGTACTAAATAAGAAGAGTCAATTGATAATTCCAAATAAAGCCTTAACAAATCATCAGTTAAATGATTATGTGAAATGTTTGAAAATACCATTCTTTCGAGGAGTTTTTATGAAAGATGCATTACCAACTAAAATATGGAAAAATGAAACTGGAATAGTAAATTTGGATTCCACCTATGGTCCAGGTACTCATTGGGTATGCTATAAAAAGCTTGGACAAACCGTTTACTACTTTGACAGTTTTGGCAATCTACCACCGCCAAAAGAACTTCAACATTATTTTCGAAACTCAAAAAACATTTTTTACAATTACAAAAAAGAACAACCTAACAATACTGAAATATGTGGGCATTTATGTTTGGAGTTTCTAGCGAAAAGTGTCAGTCAGCTTTAAGATGTCATCGTATACAGTGTCATTGAGTGGAAATTCATCCACATTGAAAAGTACGCTGTTCCCAGCATTGCGTCTATCCAAGGAACGATTATGGGAAGCGGCATTACTTGATTTGACTACCTACAACTCAATTCCCAATGTTACGGAAGGGAAGAATAATTTACTACATTATTATGAAACTAAGGATGCTACAGGAAAATACTCAGAATTAAAAATAATTACATTTCCTACTGGAGCTTATGAAATTGATGATATAAACCAATTATTACAGAAACAACTCGGAGAAGACAATATTACCGTTAAAGGAAACAATAATACTTTAAAAGCAGAAATAACTTCAAAATATTATATTGATGTCAGCTTGGAACAGTCGATTGGCAGTTTACTTGGATTTACAGATACAAAAAAGAAAATCTTAACTCCTGGAACTACTCATTCAGGTGATTCAACTGTAACAATATTGAAAGTAAATAGTATCGATGTCACGTGCAACATTATACACGGATCGTATAGAGATGGAGTTAATCAACATATTTTACATACATTTTATCCAACAGTGGCTCCCGGTTTTAAAATTGTTGAGAAGCCACAAAACTTGATATACCTACCGTTAAACACCAGTTTCATTTCAGACATCGTACTGAACATATTGGATCAAGACGGTCATAGTGTTGACTTTAGAGGAGAAACAATTACTATACGGATACACATCAGAGCAGCAACATAAAAGTCAACATGGGATTATCATTTAAACCGCAACGGAAGAGTCGGGAGCTCAGTAGCTCCTCAACATTGGAAGAGTTAACATCGGACAACATTCGTTTTCTACAGAAGATTGGATTGAAACTTAACAGCGATGGATATCCTGGATATATCTCAAGGACCAACGTTCGACGAAACACTATGGGAGAAGGAATATCACACGCACAACCCTTACACTTCATCAAAATTAAACAATAACGATGAAATAAGGATCCCCATTCAACAACAAGATATTTACACTTTACCGTGTGAAAGTTACTTGTACATCGAAGGACGGGTATTAAAATTGGATGGAAAAACTGCTTCAACAGTTCCTTTTATAAATAACCCGATGGCATATCTTTTTGATGAAATAAGATATGAAATATCAGGGGTGACGGTTGATTCAACAAAAAAGGTTGGTTTAACAACGACATTGAAAGGATTAACATCATTAACACCGCATGAGAAGAATTCAATAGTCACCGCCGGATGGGTTGCCCCCGATAAAGACACTATAACACCAGCTTCCAACGGTCACTTTGATTTTCATGTACCTTTACGATTGCTTTTGGGATTCGCTGAAGATTACAAACGGGTAATAATAAATGTCAAACAAGAATTAGTATTACTCAGATCTTCAACTAATAAGGACTTGATACTTGCAGACCCTGCAACTACGGAAGATAAACTGGAATGGCAACTACAGTTGGATAAAGTTGTTTGGAGAGTACCTCATGTAAGATTGGCTGATGAACATAGAATCCTATTATTGAGAAAGTTGAAATCTGACCGTGATATTGTGATGCCATTCCGAAGTTGGGAATTTCATGAATACCCTACACTACCTCAGACAGAACGACAAACATGGACCGTCAAGACATCAACTTACTTGGAACGAGCAAGGTACATAATACTCGGTTTTCAAACTAAGCGAAAAGATGTTATCACTGCAAATGCTGGTCAATTTGATCACTGTAAAATAAAGAATTGTAAAGTTTTCCTAAACTCTCAATTCTTTCCCTATGACAATTTGAATGTCATGTTCAGCAAAAAACGTTTTTCTATTTTATACGATATGTATGCAAGATTTCAATCGTCATATTATGGAAAGACTAATACACCACTATTATCACCTGACCAGTATTATTCCAAGGCTCCAATAATTGTAATCGATTGTTCAAAACAAAATGAATCGGTAAAATCATCAAGTGTGGATATAAAAATTGAAATGGAATTTGAAGAACCAGTAGCGGATGGAACTTCGGCATACTGTCTAATTCTACATGATAAAATAGTTACTTACACACCGCTGACCGGAATTGTGAAGAATGTACTTTAAGAAGAATTGTACAACAACTGCAAATTTTTGAGGTTAGAATTATCTGCTTTAATTTTTGAGGTTAGAATTTCATTTGTGAAAGACAAGTTCAAAACAAACAATTATGTAATTGTATAAATTTCAAGGATTTACGAAAAATATAAAAGCGAGAAAATAATTAGTAGAAACTTCATTCTATCTTCAACCGTCGTATGGGAAACATCATTCGCAAGATGAATTCTACTAACGGAGAAGAAAATACACCTCTAATGGATGATAATAGTTCAGATATAGAAAAACAAGTTGAACGAGAAATGGACGAGTTCCTAAAATTCAACAAACATAAGAAGAGAGAAGAAGAAAAAGCTGAAAAAGAAGTAAAAAGGAAGAAGGTTGAAGTTAACATTACAACCAATATTTTAACAGAAGTATTTCTTCGGATTATCTACCCAATTTCTTCATGCATGACAAAAAGTATATCAGTTGGAATTTTAAAATCAATGGATTATTCACCAATTGTTATTTTAAATCATGGAAACAAAATGGTTACTTTCAGTGAAATTACTTGGGAATCTCTCATGAAACATTTACATCTTTTGGAGTGCTATTTAAGTAACAACACATTTGGAAGAAGAACAAGATTAAGTTTATTGGAATCAAATATTGAAGTTGATATAGTAAAACATCGTGGAGGACAAATTGTTCGCTTCAGAGATTTAACTACACATAATGTTAAATTATATTTCACTAAAGAAGAATTTTATACTTTAAGTTGTACTACCGGTCCCGTCACCAGATATTTGAAACAACTAATATTTTCAAGTGCAATAATTAAAGACTATCTAATTGATACATTGGACAAAAAACCTTTTGTTCCAATTTTATACGGTCCCGTGGATACTTCAATCTTTAATAGAATACCTCAAGAAGTTGAAATGTGGAGACAATTAAACAACTATCACACCAATTTTAATATTGATGAAATGGCACAAGAAGTGAAAGAAGAAGAACAATCCTGTCTGTTATAAACATCGGCTCATTCAATTTTTAAGTCAGTTGTTAGTAAGACTTCATCATGAATAAACGGGTTTCGTTTTCTAATGCGCCACATATAATGGAAGTTAAAAGAGGTATAATTGAATTTCAAGCTTTCCGAGGAAATGATGGTAATTTTATTATTAAAGAATTAGTAATCTTGGACATGAACACATCAGTAGTTTATCATTATTTGTTCAAACCTCCAGTACCATTTAATAGACTAACAACTAAAGCGAAAGTTACAAACAAATGGTTGAACAAACATTTTCACAACTTAAGATGGGATGAAGGTTTCATTAATTATAACATGATGCCGCACATTATGAATCATTATTGCAAAGAGTTTAAAATTATCTACACAAGGGGATTGGAAAAAGCAAATTGGATACAATCATTTACAAGCAACGAAGTGATTAATGCAATAATTGATAAAGATTTCCAATGCTACTTCAACGAACTTTGTATTTCATCAAAAAGTTTTAAACATCGAAGGTCGCAGTGCGCTTTAAAGAATGCCTACCGCTTGAATAATTTCCTTCAACAAACTGGTGGGGGTAGTGTCAGTGGTGGGGGTAGTGTCGATTATAAAAGTGAGAGCGCTACCATGACACAGCATGAGTATTACTCAAACCTCCGAAGAGACAACATCTCCGACGGACATTCTTATTAACAAGAAGATTAACAACAACATCAATATGGCATCACAGAACTTACTTCAAAGTTTAGTTGATCAGTTCAACGCTCATTCTAAATCATCAATTCTACCTACGAAGAAATGTTCTGAACTAAAAGAAGAAAAACACTACATCATTCATACTATTAAGAAAATGGAAACTTCAGTAGGTGATGCTATAAATTGCACTTTGAGCGAGGCACCTTATACAATTGGTGATGAAGCAAAATTTCAGATCTTCTTACCAAAGCGCTTCGTACAACTACTTCAAAATGAAGATCTTCGTATAATTCAACCCGGCGCACTCTATTTGGTATCACATGGACGGACCCAGTGGAAACAACTCTACTGAACTTACAATTCATGTAACACCTACTACTGATTAATTTGTACATAACATTGTAAATATTTCTTTGTATTTGTTTTTTCAATAAATATGATATAAAACAAAATAAAAATAAAAAAAGCAACATATTGTAATGTCTTTGTACATTACAATATGTTGCTTTTTTTTAAAAATTCCACAGGATGACCTTGACCCAATTTTGTATAATTATAAAAGGGGAAATGTACTTGCAAAATTCATCAGTCTACTGCTACCTTTCATACCGTACACATCTCGCTCTTAATCCCTGAATATAAAACTGCAACATGTCCCTAAAGGTTAAATGTGCATCTTATGATACCAACACCATAACTACTTTTGAACAACTTGAAGATTTAACTAACGAAATGCGAGTTTTACTTACCGGTGGTTATCACTTAACTGTTGATGTTAGTGCTACTAATACAAGGATGTTCACTAAAACAAAATATTGCGATGATGAAATATTTATTTCTACACAACCTACAACTTCTTCATCGCCAACTGGTCAACATAACATCAAGTTCCAAAAGTATTACCAATGTTGAATAACTTTTGACAGACAAAGCTACAACTAAAGAATCACGTGATCAATGTGAGTTAATAAAAAGGATGTGATACTTGTATAAATAATCATTCGCTTCTTAGCTCTCACCACGACAAGACCTATTTAAGAAAATGTTGTACAGAATGATGATTCAACTTGATGGAAAAATCTATGGAAAAGACTACAACACCGTTGAACAAATGACCCAAGATTTAGATGTATTAACTAAAGAAGGATATCAAGCTAAATTAATTTTAAAATTTCCTGAAGTACATCCATTATCAACAGAAGAACTTGTTGCTATGGCTAAGGCGGAGAGAGAGAAAAAGTCTGAAGAAAACAAAGAGAAACAAACTTCCTAAATTTTAATAATCCTTACACTTGTAAGGTATAATTTTTTAAAACTCCATTTGGATGACCTTGAAATTACCCCTACCACTTTTCACAGTACATAAAACTCACTATTGAACACTATACACTCTTATTCTTTCACTGGACTCCGCAGCGTCAACATGGAAGAGCAAAAATACAAGTACAAACCTCGTTACTGTTGTGAACAACAGTGTACAGATTTAGGACCAATGATGGTGGATGGGTTAGCTTGTACTAAATGTGAATTCTTCGGATCTTGTTATTGCAAATGCAAAACAAAACAACTACCACCACCGGAATTGCGAACTTTCAAATTTTACAAATCAAGATATTTTCATACATGTTGTCCTCAAAGATGTTTCAAATTTCACCCTCTAGATCTTGCTCATTGTCAACGCACCAATTCTCATCAAGATGATTTTTGTACACATATGATAAAAAGATGTAAATACAGATCAGATTGGTATTCCGATCCTGTACAACCATCAAATGTGTAATTTCAGTTTTACACTCTTTTTTAAAACTTCATTTGGATGACCTTGAGATTTCCCCCCACCACTAGTTCTAATTTTTATATAATATTAAATCATTCCACTTCCAACACTCTAACTAACAACATGGAAAACAAATTTATCAAGTTTGAACATATAATAACTGACAGGGAAGAGATGGAAGAATTGTTTCAAAACTTACTTTCTATCATTGACGAATATCCTATAAGATGGTTCAGAATTGTAGTTCAATATTTAAATCCTGGTGAATTGTTTTCTTCATCGAGTGAAGAGGATGAAACAACTACTTCGGTTCAAATAATTGAATTAAAAGACGAAGAAGAAGAACTAAACATTTTATTCAATCATAAGCTCAAGGTTCCCCATATAAAAGCCCCCTCCCTAGACAGCCCCCCTCCCTAGACGCCTGCTCAAGGTCACCATTATATAAGCCCCCTCCCTATGCGCCGATCCTCATTCCATCACCGACTCTCCAACAATGAACAACTCTCCATTGGCCCGAATGAATTCTAGTTTTGAAATAAACTCTAAAGAAGAGTTACAAGACATTTTTAATATTTTACAAGAACTTGTAGATAATTTTACAACCATCAAAATGAATTTGGAAATAACATACGATTGTCCTATTTGTGATAAGGTTGAAAGTTTAGACGAAGACAGTTTACTAAATCTAACTCCTGCACCATCTGACACTACTGATGGTAATAATGAAGAGCAACGTCTTTCCCCCACCACTTCTTTGTAATTCATCCTTCCCCCCACCACTTCTTTATTTAACTAACATTTCTCCCTTTCACTTCTTATTCCGTCTTCGACTTCTGAACTATCAACATCACTAAAATTTCAAACACTAACACAATCATGATGGATATGATGGATGAAGTTCCCTTCGTAACTAGAATGGAAGAGGATAAATTGAAATTGGAATTAAACGATTGGAAATGGAACGGGAAAACCAACTTGAAATGTTACATTTGTTCAAGCTTTCAATACTCATCTGGGGACTCTGCATTTACCTTCTCATCGTCGTCGGTGTTTGCATTTACAACTCTGTAATTCATCACAAAAGTTCAACTTGTTTAAACTCTGCTGTTGCACATTAATTGTATGTTCACTAATAAAATTCAAAAGTTACTTCAACCTATCCTACTATCACCAACTAGTTCAACTTAGAACTATTTCTGGTGGTAGTTGGGTAGGCTTTTTTAAAACTTACTCTGGATGACCTTGACATACTTTCCAGATCCCATTTATAAATTTGAATTTCAGTTTTAAACTAACTTTTAATTTTGTTCAACTATTAAGAGTTTTGTTAACACCGTCAAATTTCAGTTTTCAACTAACTTTTAATTTATGTACACTTTTAGTTCAACCCTAGTTACTTTATTCGCAAATTCAGTTCAACCGACCACCAACGCTATCGCCATCTCCACCCCAATATTTCAACATTTCTGACCCCAACACTTGCCCGAACATCTGCCCATAGGGGCAGCTGCCCGGACATCTGTTCGGTTTTAAAAATATAAAAGAAAGGTAAAGGAGTGGGGGTGGCGCATGCTCACCAATGCAAAACTAAGGTTTGAGGTTAGAATTATCCATGGCGGCCGCCATGTCTAGTTCAGTTTCACCACATAGAGTCGGCGACCGGTTATTGGTCTAAAGGAGTGGGGGAATGGGTGGTGGGGAGAAGGTTGCCATTTTATAAGCCCTCTCCCTAGGCGGCGCTTCTCATTCGATCGCCAACTTTCAAACGATAAACACCTCTCCCATGGCACGAATGAATTATCCCACTATCACCAACTAGTTCAACTTTGAACTATTTCTGGTGATAGTTGGATAGGATTTTTAAAAACTTACTCTGGATGACCTTGACATATTTTCCACATCTCAGTTATAAGTTTAAATTTCAATTTTGAACTAACTCTTAATTTTTCTTCAACTGTTGTAGTTTTGTTAACACCGACGAATTTCAATTTTGAACTAACTTTTAATTTATGCGTACTTTTAGTTCAACCCCACTTTATGCGCAAATTCACTTCACCCTAACGCCAACACTATCGCCATCTCCACCCCAACCTATATGGCATAAAATATAACTACAGCATCTCATATATACCCTCCATCCCCCACCGGAAGCTATGTGACATGGCAGCTGGCGCCAGCTGCCGCGGCACGTGGCTCGGTGGGCACGTGGTCGGTTTTAAAAGTGGCCAAAAACCACTACTGAGGACCCACAAAACTTCGTGATTGGGTCAATTATTTTGAACATTGCGATGAAATTGAGTTTTTTTTATAGATTTAGGATCTATAAAAGAACAGCGTACATTGTCTTAGAAATTATTCAAGATTCGATTGTGTCAAAAACTATGAAAAACCACCAGCTTTGAAGCTCCTGTCAACACTTCGGTTCCATGCAAATGGAAATTTTTTTTATAAATATAAGCGACATGAGTGGAATTCATTTTTCTACTTCAAGCAAAGTGGTGAAGCAAGTTTCAATTGCACTGGCAAGATTATGCTCCCAGTTTGTGTCAATGCCGAATGATAAAAAGAAGTGAAAAAAATTAATTTTTTGTAAAGCCAATTTTTACCGATTGCATCGGAGAAGGGGACTGCACATATGTCAAGATCCAATCACCAGGAGGACTAAATGCAGAATTATTTAGAAATGGGAATGGTTTTTTTCTATCAACGTTCAAAATGTTTGTGATGCCTCTTTGCAAATAAGAAACACGAGTTGGCCCGTGCGCAAATTGCTCATTTTTGATTCTGTATGGGTGAAACTCACCTACAGTACGTGAATGTTGATTATGAAGTGACAGAGATCTATTTTTGTTTACTCTCTTGCTTTTAAAATTAATCTGAAGGTAATCAGCTGTTAAATTACAATTCACATTAAAGAACTTGCAATAAAAGTTGGTCAACATTTTAAAGCGCCCTCTAGAAATAAATCAAAGGCAAGGGGGGCGAAGCCCGAAACAATATGACCTTTTTAATAACGATTCGTCACTGCGGTATATCCTAAGCTTTAAAATGACACCTCAATCTTAAAAATCGGTTAAGTAGGTCGAGAGAAAAAGGGATGTAACAGACTAAGAAAATTATAAGAAGATTTAAGAATTTATAAGAATTTATAAGAAGAATTTATAAGAAGATAGATAGAAGATTGTGGCTAGGCCTTGTTCAGCTGACGACACTCACATATTTCATTCATCAAATGTGAGACATGAGTTTGAAATTGGACTGTATGGTAATAGCGTTCTAGTCGGTGACGGTGGTTACGCTTGCTCAAACTGTTTGATAACTCCTTTAGAAGTAGTGAACAATGCAGAAGAGAGACTCTTTCAAGAATCTGTTGTTATTACGAGAAATCCAATCGAACATTGTTACGGCGTTTGGAAAAGAAGATTTCCAGTTCTAGCTCTTGGATCAGACTCAGAAATAAGATGAACAAGACATTAAGAATTCCACGTCCTCTTATAATTAAATATTTGTTTATTTAAATCAATTACTTTCCTTTAGTTTTGTTGTTTAATATTAGTTTTTGCATATATTGTTACTTTTGTGATGATAAATTTTATGCTTTTAGAGAGATAGTAAAATTATTTTAACGTACAGGCTATATAAAAACAATTAAAATCAGCAACAAAAACATCAACACAAATATTTAACCATAGCAAAACTTAAATAGTATAAGAACGAAGTCAAGCCCGCTTTTCGCCAATTCTTCTTTGCCGTCTTTTTTGCAATACTTTAATTCCTCACTTTTTATTTGAATGTATAACAAATCTTATGACCTGTTCGTATTCCTGATGATCAATCTGATTATCCACAATTGCTTTTTGTAGTTCAATTAAATTCTCCTTACTGTTCGACAAAAGTTTTACTATGCGCCCAGCCAGAGTTTTATCATGATGTGCGGCCCTCTTCTTCCTCCTATTTTAATAGGATGAAGGTGGGTTTTTAAGCGACTTACATTGAAAAGGCTATCTTGACCATTTAAATTTGTTTTACCGGTGAAATTTTAAACCACTGATGCTGTAGATTTTTGTTTGGCAAAGACCCTCATAGTATCCAATTCATCGATGTTTATGACTGGTGGACAGGGGGTTTCTTCAAAAAGCCGACAATAAGTATTATTAGATGAATCATGACTTTGGTTTTTTTCCTGAAATTAAGAGTGCGTTGGCTCATATGATAGTTCGGTAATTGATATGACCCTGTAAGTTTGGTCAGAACCGGCAACGTTTTGACTGCTGGGAAAACAGACAACTAACTTCTTCGTTATTAAATTTTTTACTTCTTTTTGCATCACTATTGCCGTTATGAATGATTTCGGAACTAATGTAATAATTTATCGTTCACACAAAGAAATAGGTTAGTTTTAACTCTTCGAATTAGAACTATCCACAATTATGTTTTGTTTATATGGACTGAGAATTATCAAAATTGTTGAGTAACGAAAGACTTTGTAATGGCAGTTGTATTTATGTAAACTGAACTGTTAAATTAAACCTAGATTAAAGTTAAACCGTGTTTGGAGAAAGCGCCTCTTAATAACGATTTTTCAAAGTAACAAGATTTCAATTAAATTTGCAATAACTTGTTAAACGTAGGGGTACTCGTTTTTACCAGTAATTTTTCAGACTCGGGAAAATTAAAGTTTAGTATAGAACTTCTTAATATTGATTCTATTCTCAGGTATAAAGTAATAAATTATTTCAAAGTTCACTAGTTAATTTAAAAGTTTAAAATAGATACTACTGATTACAAGGACTAAAAGGTGATACATAATTGTAATATGTGTAAATGAATCATATTAAAATATTATAATTATTGACGTATTTAACAGTTGGTTTCTTTGTTTGTGATAAGTTTGATCAATTTTCATTATTAAACTTAAATGAAAATACGAGACACCGAATCATGAACAAAGCACCAACGTGACAACCAATATAACAGTGCGCGCCTCCTAACCAAGTTCCACAGCTGCTGTGACAATTTATCTTTTCTACAATTTATATTTTCTTTTTTAGAAGTGACAATTCAAGAGGAATAAATTGCTTATGAACCTGTTTTTACAATACTACCTCCATTAGTAGTTTTACCCGTGAGATGGTGTGGTACTACTAGTAGGCTAAGTTAATTGATAGGGATTATAGATGTTCCGTCCTGTAGGTGGATGTAATAGTGAGGCTTCTTTCTGATAGGTCACTAGCAAGTTTAAGAAGCTAAAGGAAGTTTGACGTACAGGCGAAAATCGTTCAAAGAACTCAAAGAACTCCTGTGCTCGAGTCAGTTATTCTCTGAAGATCTTAACGATAAAAGTAGCTTTTTAAGAACTTAAATGGCGTGAATTAGGAGGAAAACTAGAGTGAGAATTTTTTCACCTTAAGTGCTAAAAGGCCTAACATAAATCTTTTTCTTATTGTTCTTAATGTTGAACATTGAAACATTATTCTTCTTGCACTTCTTCATCTATGTAAAAGTTGGTTTGATAACTATGTAATTGTTTCCACGAACCTATTTCTTAAGGAATTATATTACAAATATAAATATGCATCAAACCGTATTAAATGGAAACAAAAGCTTGTTTATCCAACGTATCAACTAAATACTCTTTTGTGATAGAACTTCAGAATAACAATTGTTTTAAATATCGAGTTATAGGACCAGTTTCACAGATTAAAAGTATAAAAGTGGAATTGACTTTAGGGATACCCAGATACCCCGTGCTTTTATTAGTGAAAACTGTAACACGCTGATCATTTTAAACCCTCGTATCCTTACCGTGACGTTCCGCTCGTCACATGTTCTCATTAATGAGATGCTACGATAGGGGAATAAAAGTTTCTCCGATACAATTTGATATGTAATCAGAGTGAGGGGCCGTGACACCCGTGACAGTTTGGATCCACCAGGCCTATATATGTCCCTGTGTTGGCTGTTTAACGACATTGCTACTCAACTCCCCCGGATAGATTTAATGTAGGGACGTAATAGGATTTTCATCACACTACATCAATATCACCTCTTTTCGACTTTCACTTCTAACAACAAAAAATATGCTTTTGAGATCTAGGGTCGAAAATGTTTGAATCCCCCACTAAAAGCCAATGGGAAGTGGTAACCAACAAATCTAAAACATAATAAGGCGACAACAACCACAAAAATTAACAAATCAGGGACGTATTTGTTATTTTGGCTGATAGCAACTGCCTGTGTTTGGCTGATAGTCTGTTTGGCTGTAGATATGACGTACTTGGGTAGTTATTGCTTTTTCCATGGGATCAGCTGTAGTTGTCAAATACCGTTAGAGTATTCTGGTTTCGGTGGCGGCAGCTTATGTGAAGTTGTCGTCTAACGACCAGAAACAAGCAGAACGTCTCGACACCTTTACGGTTAGTTAAGGTTCTTTTTTTATAGTGTCATTGTTTAACGTTTTGTCAAGGAACGGTCCAAACCCATACTTGTTATTATCTAACATCGACAAGTTGTTATAAAGCATCATTAATTACTAGCCTAATGACAAATGGCAACTGGTTCTGGAATCGGACCTTTTAAGAGCTACTAACTCGTCTCAGGATCGAACCGGCAAGTGATGAAAAATATTTTTCACTTTTTTAACTCGACCAAAAAAGTTTTGCCTACTCTCGATCGCATCAAGTTCTCGACTTCATCTTGATCTTGAAACACGATTCCATTTAACTGGATGGGTAGCTGAGTGGTTATAGTGCTCGCCTTTGAATCCAAAGGTTGCCGGTTCGATCCTGAGGAAAGTTAGTAGCTCGAAAGTTAGAAGGATCGATTCCGGACCCAGTTGCCATTTGTCATTGGGCTATTAATTAATGATGCTTTCTAACAACTGGTCGATGTTAGATAGTAACAAGACTGGGGTTTGGACCGTTCCCCGTCAAAACGTTAAAAATGCCTCTGGCGTAGATAGACACGAAATACAAAATACGACCTTGAGGCCAGCAAAACTCTATTTTCGGCCCATGTAACGAAATATACCATTGCTCCATTCCAAAATCTCTCAGAAATGTTTGGAAATCTAAGATGATGACTATCGAACCAATTAAGAAATTTAGTGTTATGATACTCCTTTTCTTGCATTCACTCATATTACGTTTTGGTTCTCGTGATAACGTTAAGTAAATAGGAAATTATCATATATATACCAGACCGATCGAACCTTTGAAATGAATTAGATTAAAAATACAAATATTCACTTTGAATGTAATTTTTAGCTTAATGTAACAAATCAGTTTTAACACCCACTTCATTCAACCTAGCTTACACGTATTTATTAAAACGAAATTTTAAACAAGAATTGGATATTATATCCAACCAAGAACACGTATAACATTGCAACACCTTTCAGACTGATTAGTAATAATCCTCTGGAAAAGATAAATTTTACATCGATGGTTGTATGCATTCTCGAACAATTAACACGTTGGATACAATTATAAATATACTAAACGTGTTTAAAAGTCACATTAATGCAACAATACAATAAGTTATCCTGGAACAAACTTAGCCATTACGGTACAACCAGCTACACAACTGGTCGTCTGGAACATGAACAAACTTAGCCATTACGGTACTTCCAGTTACACAACTGGTTTTCTGGAACATGAACAAACTTAGCCATTACGGTACTTCCAGCTACACAACTGGTCGTCTGGAACATGAACAAACTTAGCCATTACGGTACTTCCAGTTACACAACTGGTTTTCTGGAACATGAACAAACTTAGCCATTACGGTACTTCCAGCTACACAACTGGTCGTCTGGAACATGAACAAACTTAGCCATTACGGTACTTCCAGTTACACAACTGGTTTTCTGGAATATGAACAAACTTAGCCATTACGGTACTTCCAGCTACACAACTGGTCGTCTGGAACATGATCAAACTTAGCCATTACGGTACTTCCAGTTACACAACTGGTTTTCTTGAACATGAACAAACTTAGCCATTACGGTACTTCCAGCTACACAACTGGTCGTCTGGAACATGAACAAACTTAGCCATTACGGTACTTCCAGCTACACAACTGGTCGTCTGGAACATGAACAAACTTAGCCATTACGGTACTTCCAGTTACACAACTGGTCTTCTGGAACATGAACAAACTTAGCTATTACGGTATCTCCAGTTACATAACTAGTCTTCTGGAACATGAACAAACTTAGCCATTACGGTACTTCCAGCTACACAACTGGTCGTCTGGAACATGAACAAACTTAGCCATTACGGTACTTCCAGTTACACAACTGGTCGTCTGGAACATGATCAAACTTAGCCATTACGGTACTTCCAGTTACACAACTGGTTTTCTGGAACATGAACAAACTTAGCCATTACGGTACTTCCAGCTACACAACTGGTCGTCTGGAACATGAACAAACTTAGCCATTACGGTACTTCCAGTTACACAACTGGTCTTCTGGAACATGAACAAACTTAGCTATTACGGTGTCTCCAGTTACATAACTAGTCTTCTGGAACATGAACAAACTTAGCCATTACGGTATTTCCAGTTACATAAATAGTCTTCTGGAACATGAACAAACTTAGCTATTACGGTATCTCCAGCTACACAACTAAGTGGTAGTCTGGAACATGAACAAACTTAGACATTACGGTTCCTCTAGCTACAAATCTGATCGTCTGGGATATGAAAAAACTTTGGATTCAGAATAAAACATCCTGATTTCTTTAATAATTTTGGAAGATGTTATTATTTTGAATTCATTATTCTTGTTCCCCTTCTCTTTATCTATTAGCGCAAATGGTCAAAAATTAGCTGATAAATCTGGGAGAAAAATTTTAATTGTACTGGGTTAATGAAAAAGGATAAAAATCGTTTCCATGAAGTTAAAACGCGATGAACAAAATGTAATTTTTGTACCAGGCAAAATTATTTAGAAAATAATGTATCTATACAGGATGAACACCTTAACTGTGCATTGGCATCACAGAAACTATAAGGTTCAAAGAAAACTTTAACGGCTGAATTCACCTTATTTTTTATAACAATAAAAATATAAACTCCATTTTTATAGCCTCAATTTTCCAACATGGGCCAACGCAAGACTTTCTTCAGGCACATCCTACTTTTTATCATGGATTAAACATACTCCCCACCCCAAGGGGAGTATGTTCAATCTGTGGTTTTATGATATGTTCAGAAATATCATGCAATTTTAAATCATTTATATTTTTTGGTATTTGATTCTAAACCAAACAATTAAAAAAAACTAGTTATTATCCCATAAGAATTACACAAGGAAGACTTTGACATAGATTTTCCCTGAAACGGTTGCGTTAAAAAATACTCGTAGTTTGTCCTAACCCATTATTTCAATATACATTATTTTATTTCATTCATAAAAAAGGTGATTTTAGAAATTTAAATTTTTTTTCAATATTGCGACATTTTTAAAAATAGTCGAAAATCGTCTATTTTAATTAATAAAATTGATTTAAGAAGATTTCACATTTCAACACAATCATATCAGAGAATTCGATGTCAAGTTTTCCTTATCTAAGACGTTTATACCATTGCTAGCTATTAAGAAATAATTTTCAGGACTTTCTCTTTTAGACGTCTATTAAAGATACATTTTTTCCTGCCAGATTTTTGCGTGATTTTTATCCTCTATCAATGAATAACCCCCATCATATCTGCCATTTTCCCACAGTATCACTTACTTTAGGTATAGTCAATGGAATTGTGCAATCAATGTTATTACTCAATCTTCGATTTAACCTACATTCAATATAAACAGTAATATTAAATTGTAATAAATATAGTCAATAACTATCCACCACTGAAATCTTTAGCATAAAAAAGAATAGGCTTAGAAACTAATTGGTGTTTTTCTTGTTTTCTTAACAAATAAAGTAATGTAATTATTTTAAGCCTGAAAAATATAAGAAGTACAGTACAGACGGTGTTGCCTTACTCATTTCATGAAACCTTAACATTTTGTAATATGGGAGGAAATTTACTTGGAGAGCCCCTGCAGTAAATGTTTTAAGTACTCAAACTTTACTACAGGTCTTTAATGAAGTCGTTACAAGAATAATCTTCTCAGAGGAGCTTAAACTCTTATAATGACTCCGTCAACGATGAACTCATCATCGCTAGATAGACTTTGGAAACCACGTTACCTTAAGTACCTAGGATAGTTTCATGTGGTTTTCCTAAGATTTTTTTAAAAATCGATTTAAATACATGCTTAGTTATGCATTTCGTGTATTGAACCGAACCTATGACTTCTAGATCCAAAAATCAAGACTTTTTTCTAATGGTTAGCATAATACCAAAACTTTTGACTGAAATTTACAATTACTTGGGAATTGTGAAGTTTAATTCGCTTAATATGGTACAGTAACCGGGTGAATTTTGGAAAATTTACTAATAACACAATTATACATCCACTGTTGGAAAATTAACTTTTTGTTTCCGATGAAAATTAAGACTTAAAATAACTACTTCATGAACAAGGTTTTTATTTACCAAAAGCAATAAGGCTAGAGCCATTTTATACGTGTATCATAATACTAAGTACTGTATAATATTTATTTTTTTAACCTATCATTATTAGAAAGCAATAGGGCAAACACAACATGGAAACTAAAAAAGTGCACATAGCTTTAGTAGTTAAAATTTTGTGCACACAACAATAAACCTTATACGCAAAGTTAATGCATAAGTATTTTGATTTTAAACCCAGTTTGTTATTTAATGTGTAAACTTAAATTTCTTGGATAGAAATTCACAGTGATTCTACATTAAAAGGCACAGGTAACATGAATCATACCGGTTAATTAAGGAGCTAAATACAATCATGCTGCATAGAGAAGGGTGTTTGTATTATTATATTCCATGCATTAGGATGAGTATCCTTACATAATATTAAAATACGAGTCCCCTTCGGTGAAGGCATCTCCTCCCTACCCCCACCTCACCTCACGGTTCTACAAATCATTAGCTAGCGGCTGACTCAGCGGTTTCACACGTATTAACCTTGTGCATTACAATCATTATTAACACAATGTCCTCACTTTACTTAACCTCGTGACCAAGGATCAAGGCCAGTTTTTTGTGTAAAATCGCTTAAAAAGTGTTTATCTTGCTATATGTTTACCATGTTAAGTGTGTATTTTCAAAACATGATCGTTTAAACTAAAGTATATGATCTGGCCTAGAGAGAATAGCGTGGATAAGACAATATATTACTAAAAAACGGGGAGTTTTTTTAGCTAAATGATTTTACAAAATTGTAATTTTAAAGTTTAAAATCAAACGAATAAGAATTATTATTTTAAAAATATTAAAAATTCATCACTATTTAATTCGTGTCGTAGTAATTTTTTGCCGTTGAAGTATTTGAAATAAACTTAAAAACTAGATAAAGCGTTTTCTAAAAATAAAAATAAAAATACCCCCGTCGCAGCAGACCTGCGTACTCAGCGAATTTCCAAACGATCTTGAGATATAGTATTTTCCCCATAAACACCACAGGAGGTTTGCTGCCATGGGATGTTGTTAGAAAATTTTTGTTTTGTTAGGAAATGTAATAGTTACGTAAAGGTAAATGTCAAACTGTATCAATATTCGGCCCTTTTTAATTTTCCTTATAAACCCCATAGGGGTGAGTATGTAGGTTTGCCGCCATATGGGTGTTGTAAGCAAATATCAATTGAACCCTACCAAGTGAATGTACATACCAAATTTTATCAAGTTATTCCAATAAATAAGCTAGATACAGGGTTTTGTTGATTTCCCATAAGATTAACATGGAAAACCTATGTTTGGCTTTTCTCCATAACCTAGAGCCAAGTTCAAAATTCAAAATACTAAACTGATTGTTATTTAAGCTCTTTTAAATGGTTTTTGTTAAAATTGTTGAATTTTGAAAATTATGAAATGCAAAAACCCGATTTTTGACCCCTTTGAAACCCCATAAAACCCCGTTCCCATAACCCGACCAAGCTGGTTGGCGAACTCATGAAAATAGACCTAGTTTTATACCTTCATACCAAATTTCAACAAAATCGGAGGTCCCTGATAAAAAGTTATCAGTACCACGGACACATATACATATATATGAAAATGAACGAACGATGTTTTTGGCTTCTGGGGACCTCAAAATGAAAAAGTAACATGGTCCCGGAATTAGGTCTTACCATGGCTACTACCGTAATAGCGTATTCCCTATAGGGAAATTCACAAAAAAATCGTAATGGTTTGGGCAATTTTATATAGGAATCATATCAGTTACACATAGTAAATTTGGCTATCAAAGATTTATGGAAAAATTTGTTATCTTATTTTAAAGAAAGTTGCGAAGAAATTTACGGGTTTTTCGCGTTTTAGCTCTCTTTTAATTCCCTTTATTTAATCCATTATTAGATGAATTTTACATAGTTTTTGGGGGTGGTTTAGAAGTGAATAGCAAAAATTTTAAAAAGATTGAACTATAAATAGGAAGAAATCGTTTGACAGAATATCAATCTTTAGGAAACAATAGATTTAGTGCATATAAAGTGGTTCCAACAAATTACACTGCAGTCACGGGCCATGTGGCATGATATATTTCATTCGGTTATACCTCAAATACCACTCAGTTTATAATTATTGAGAATATAATTGATATTATTATTTCAATTTCTTCATTAAAAAAATTTTAATAGTTTATTATCCTTTTTAAAGATATTTAGGGCCATATTTGGGGTTGAGAAAGAATCCTTAAAGAGATGTTTTGAAATATCTTTACACAATCTTCTATTAACTGTAGCATAGAAATAGTATTTATTGCCGTAAAAACGTAAAACAATACATATTAAATTGGCTAAAAAATCAGGTAAAGTGTTAATTTTATATATTATTATATAAATTACGTATACATTTGATACTTTAAGTTTAAAGAATCAAACCAGTTATTTGATTTGAATTTCAGTCAAAGCCTAAAATTGATATTTATATCACGAAACAAAGTTACACTTTTAACTAATAAAATATCAGAGGGATTACAGCCTAAACCAAAGTGGTCGTAAAAGTAGACACTAATGTTTGAAGTTTATGTTATATTGAAATTTAACACTGTATACAATTCAAGCAACACTAGGTCTGTAAAGTTTTTCTTTTCCTAAAAGAAATGTTTCTGGCGTTTAACTTTTAAATTGGATGCCTCACTTTTTTTAGTTTAAAAATTAAAGAAAATTTGGGGAATATGGCAAAGGTTTTTGACTTAAATACGTGACTTGTCTTTGATTCGATTAAATTGGATTTTGTATTGGTTTTGTTCATTTAGTTGTTCAATTGTTCTACTAATAAACATTTAACGTCGTAGTGTGAGTGTATATAGTACCAAAAAATTTATTTATACGATTCTCAATATTAATTTTTTGTCTGGAAGTAAGATATAATATCAACTTAAAATATTTATAACGATACCAACAAAAAGCATTTCATATTAATTTCCTTTAAATTTATAACTCTGCAGAAAAACAAAATAAATAATCCTGATAAACAAATAAAAAACACATTGAATACGCAGGTCTTCTGCGACAGGGTAATTAGAATTTATGTTAGAGGAGTTAAAACCTAAGCAGTTTGCATCAAATACTAACTTAGTATGCTTTATTAAGTCTCAAAAAGACAATGCAATGATTGATAACTTAGCTCTGTACGGCGATCTACGGTGACGAGACCCGCCAACAGCGCTGCCCTCGACCTGACAAACTTTGTAAAATAACATTTCCCCCAATGGCACTTCATAGAGAAAAACTGTAAGATGCATAAATTATTGTTAAATACCTAATATTTAATGATATTATGAAGTATAATGATAATATTTAATGATACAATGTCACCAAATGATGTCATATTTGGTGACATTAGAACCATTGGGATGACGTAAACATAATTGGAAACCCATCAAAATATATTTTGGAACATTTTTTATTAGTTTAACGGCACTTTGACTACATCCTGATGTAATAAAATCGTTTATAATGCACAATTTGTATTTACCCATTTTTTTGTACATTTGTGTATTTAATTTATAAAAAATAGGGTCAATATGAACGGAGCTATGACTATTATTATTCAACAAATACCTTTAAAAATTATTTAAATTTACATATATTTAACACAAGATAAACCCACTTTTGCAAGAGAGTTCATCATGGCAACATTATGGTATTAATTGGTTTTGGTGACCCTCAGTGTCCCCAGAAAAATGTCTAATCGGTACCAAAACTATATCTTTCGGGTATAACTATCTCCCTTAATATGCACGATAGAGGCGGCTGGGTCCGCTATATCGTGCATACTATATATAGGCCTACTACTAATATTATGAAGTTTGGTGACGGACTTTAAAGACACCCTGTATAGCATAAAACTAAGAAGTTTAAAGAACATTTATTTGTTAGTTTTGAGTTAATAAATAGACGTGACTTCTGATAGAAACATGTTTGTTTTAGTTTTGTCTTTTTTAATGCTATTTTGAACTATTCTTAAAACTGAAATAAAATTTAACTTCTATTGATGAAAGAGTGTACCGATATTCGAAGAATAATGAACCAATTGTGCATGATTGACGATTAATGCATAGTAAATTTGGAAACGGAGCTGGCCTTTTACTTTTAGAGTCAGACTGCAGTTAAAATGTCTTTATTATATGGCCATACTTCTCCTAAGCGTAACTTGAATTAAAATCACGTTTTGATATTTTTGGTAGAATACGTTTTGATAAATCAGGAAAAATTAGTAACTTTATTTCACTAATATATAATTTTTAGTATTTCATTTATAAATGAGTGTTGAATTTGTTTCCGTGGTAAGCAAAATTTAAGAGCAACATATTACGGAAATCAATATATACATCGACATGAATTTGTGACAACTGTTTCTTTCATCCCTACTTAATAAAAATTATGATAGAATATCCTTTTTTAAGTTCAATTTATGGACCCTTTTACATTACGTTATCTGCTCAGTCTTCCAGGTTGTGTATTGAAAATAGTTTGACTCATAAAATTGGATATTATTCAAATTTGCTACCCATTTCAAATCATCGATATTAATTGGCGAGTTGGCAATCAATTCCCCTCCGACATACGACGTATCCCCAGACGGCCCTAAATAAGCGCGATGCGACGATTTCCATGTAAATAGCCACCGGGGCCTTGGTCACACCGCTTCGTGAGTGTTCCGATTATCTAATACTTAATCTACTTTACAACTTTTGTTCCAGTACGAAACAAATTTAAAATGATGTAATACGTACACTAAAACAATTTAGTTTAAATCATAAAAACTATTATTTTGTTTACTTAGGCTCCATTACACTTCTTCATTCTTCAAGGCGAGAAATTTGTATTTAAACAAATAAATTTAATTGAAGCATTGATTGTACATTCGAATTTGGTACCTTATCCTCCGAGACCATTTCACGTAATGGCGACTTGATAAGCTAAAGAAAACTGGACATGGTAAAGAAATAAAAGAAATGTGGATTTAAACATATTCTATAAATATTTATTACTAGAAATGGGATGATCATTAAAATGTTAAAAATAATATTTTGTTTGGTTGCTACTTGGGATGGTTGATAAAAATATTCAGGATTCGAAGAATTCGCGTTCACTAGAAAGTGCAACGAAATCATTTTTGTTAAATATTCGTATTTATAAATTTACGTCAAACCCACTAGAATAAATATGTTCAACACTCTCGAGAAATATAAGACTGAAATAAATTAGTAATGACCAACCATAATATGGAATAATTAGGTATTATTTTGTTTTAAAACAATGAAAAACTTTGCAGTTTGCTTTGTAATATACTAGATCTGAGGTTAATAAGTTTTTAAAGCTTTGTAAATTCTAAAAGTTGAAAAGGTAACGTTAAACAGCTTTATCACTAGAGCAGAAACCTCTGGATGACAGACCGCCGGCGGCTGCTCGTCTATGTTATCTTGACCCGTCCTTTTATACTACGTTTTACTTTGAGATTAGTTTATGTGTTTAGAATTTAGTTTTCAAAGATTCATTTACGTCATTTTATAATTTTAGACTATTAAGATAAATAGACACATTAGATATAATACAAATTATTGAACTTTACTCGGCCAAACCTTGTAAGGCGTTTAAAATGACATCTTATAATAAGAAGTATTTTTAAAATATAACTGGAAGTACCCTAAAGCACATTTACACTACTGCGAACCGAAAGTTCACTGGTGTTCGCTGTGTTTAGTACGAATTCGAGAACACCTGATAATATGCGCGGTTACACCAAACTGAATACGAAAGAAACACCTTGATCATACGCGACGACCATGGGCGAGTTCAGTGATTGTTAGTTAGTCTTTCTATGTCTTGCTGGAAAATTTTATTTCATGAGGAACAATTGTGACTGGTCTTCTATTCCATTAGTCTTGAATGATAAAACGAAACAACATTGTATACAGCTACGGTGATATAATCAGACTCGAGTCACTCGATGTACATTGAAGCGAGCACCGAACTTTTCATGAAAATATCCTTTGATTGGATGGATCAGAAGCGAACGACAATATTCGAGCACTGCCGAACACGGCCGATTTGGATTCGTTCACGAGCGATTCCAAGGGCACACCAAAGCGAATTTAACATCCAGTACTGCTTGTTCGCTATATTATAACCCAGGATTTATTTTTCGCTATCATAGTTTTAAGTTATCTTGCAAAAATAAAATATAACATTTATGAATTTACAAAAATTAACTGCTTTAAGATAGAAATTAAATTGAAACTTTGTTTGTTTCGCATTTTATATTATACTTTCTGTAAAAAAAATATATTAGTGAAATGACTTAATGGTATTTTGTGTAGTACCTATTACAGCCAAATTAAACCTTTTTCAACCCCCTCTCTCTTAGTCTGGCACATAAACGTTGATTAAAACCAACAACTCAAGCAAAACTAAAGCAGCATACAATGCATACTTAAATGAAATTCAACTACGGATTATTAGTTTATTAATTGTCAGAATAACTATACCAATGAAAAGATATCTATAATTTATGCGAAAAATATACTCCGAAATTTTGAAGTCAATTTGATGGTACCTTTGAAAGTAACATTCGCCATTGAAATTAGATTTTATCAATACATGATTTTATCAAAGGGTTTTATTAAATCACTTTTGTATGAGGATAGTCATCTCTTCAAGTAAATTATCCAATTATTCGTCCTTCCTGAGGCTTCTGCCATATGCTTTTTGGCAGACATGCATAGCGGTTCAGGCGAGGTCTCCTTATGCACTAGTAACATCAACAACCTAATCTTCTTGGATATGATATTTCAAATAATGTAACTAACATAATATTAGTTTATGCAGCGATTTCAAAGGCTCAATATAATCTTTGTAATCAATACTTTATCAAAACCAACTTAAGTTTTTTAATGTAATGTAAAAAAGTATAAATATGTGGACAATTTATACGTCACAGTCGGTCGCCCATCGAAACGTAGCCACACCCGATTTATCTTGAGCTAATCGCCAATTACAATAGATCACACCCTTTGGATTTAAGACACATTAACTAACTCAAACATGAATTGTAATGGGAAAATAAGTTGATGGTCGAATTGCGTAGTTTCTATTATCTTGTATAGTTGTATTTTTTTACAATAAGCGGTCATTACTAGGTACTACTATTGAACTATCTTTGACAATGAACCTGGTTTGTTTGTAGTGTATTCACGTGTTTCTAATTGTCAAACAAACTGTCAGTTTACAGATGTTTATATGTTTGATTATAAACAAAGATATTTCATGATTGACAGGACACATATGATTATACAGGGTGTATCAAAAAGAATTATCCGATTTTATATTAAGTTCATTATTAAAGTCCGCCCAGTATTGAATGCTTTTAAGTAAAATAATCAACTGTAATATCATTAACTATGCTTATTGGAATGGACGAAGATGATAAAATTTTATTAAATGAGACGGCTAAAATTGGACACTAGCCTTAAGCAATACCAGAGCAACGAAGCAACTAACACAGCCGATGTATCCGATATTGATTAAGCCATTTAACCCTCGATCGCTGTTCAGCGTTCAGCCAGGTAACGGCTCGAATGTATACTCTTCGAACAAAACATATCTTAGACTTACAATATTCCACTGTTCTACTAATATGGATTAAATGAATTTTCAAATCTAAGATCAATTACAGGTGAAAATTCATATTGAATTGTTGAAATACATGGGGTTTTCCCTATTGTTTTGAATAAACTCATAACTAACCTATTAAGGCATACGTTTTTAACTTTAATAATCTACATAAACACGTGTATAAAAAAATACTTGGTTATGTAGTAAATTTTATCTTTGGTTATTTATAAAAATATATAATGAACACTAGCTATTACATAATATTACACACTTAATCGTTTCTAAGCATCCAAGAGTTTGAAATAAAAGATTTCATTTTCTTTCACAACGCTCAATGGTTTTATATCCTACTGTTCATTTGAGTTTTATGTTTTACGATATTTGGTGCAGAACTTGGGTCCACCCAAGCTTATGTGCCTCGTAAACCCCATTCCGATTTTGAAAAATCTTGCTTTGTAATAAAAAATAACAAGTAACAAAAATTCTTGGTCAATTCAATTAGTTCACGTTTTTTGCTTACATGTTAATCCACTTTTACTTGAAGCTTACTAAAATCTCCTTTTGCGAGAAAGCGGACCAAAGTCGTCAAAACCCTTGTAGTTTTACGCGGGAATCGAAGCCTTAATCTCTTGAACCGAAGTCCAAGTCACTAACCGGCAGGCTAGCCAATTTGCCTGTGTGTACATTATGTTACCAAATGTCTAAATAAGTTAGAGGCTCATCATGTACAATTACTATCAATAGCTATTTCACCATTGGACAAATACCGAGTCGGCTGAGTAAATAATTCTTTAGCCCGTTAAATCACATATAGAACTTTTAATTTTGCAATTATCTGTTATAAAAAGTATACATAAAACTTATAAAATACAGTTGTGAAATACTGGGTCAAACAAAATTGGTATCTCCGAAGACACTGGTTGTTACACAAAATACACTCGCTGTCATCGGTTTTGGTTTTGCAATTCAGATTACGAAATGTAATAATATAGGAATCAAATATAAAGTATACTTTATTTGTCTATGTTCCTAAGAGGCACAAAAATTCCAATAAATGCAAATGGTAACTAACCATTATTAACACAAATTATCAATGAAGAAATTGTATCATTTGTCCATATTTTGTATAATATAACGAACTCATACCATCGACATCAATCGATTTTCAACAAAGAATGAATATGTTCAATGTTAATTTAATAAGCTATAATACTAAACTAGACAAAGCTCATTGGTCAAAATTTTACCAAATTTCAGTTGATGGACAGACCAAAATTAGTTTAAAATTATATCATATAAACATACATCCAATTTATGTATTATACATCCATAATTATTTTTTTGTAAGCATTTGTTATTATAACAGCTATCAAATTCGATGATTCAATTAATTACAGTTTTTCCATAACATTAACATTGAAACTTTCATATCCTGTAGAGCGTAGTCCTGGTGGCTGATTATCATCAATTTGGCGGAAAAACTGCAGACAAAGCCCTAACAAACGACCCGAAAAACTAGAAAAATTGGTTGAAAATTGTAGAACGAGTTCCGATTACAAAATCCTCTGAGCGTATTAAATAAATATAGACCAGTTGTTAATCGTACTTTTACAAGTGAAATGGTCTTCAATGGACAATTTTCAACCAGTACGAAACTTCCCTCAGAGACTTGAAACAGAAAGCCACTAAGGCACGTCATACAGGCACAATCGATATTGTCGACAGAGGAGATGTGAGCGATGAAACAGATGAGACGGGAACAATATAATAATCTTTATACACTGTAATAATGAAGAACTTTTTCAAAAAATTTTCTACAAAAGGCTTGTTACAGAATTTATTTTATATGTGTCGGATATTTACCAGATATCAGATACCATCATTGTAAAACACGAAACTAGTTCGTTATTAAATTGGACGAAAACAATACTGCATATCCGATCATGAGTTTTTAAAAAAAGTTAAGGTTACTGTAATACAATACTGTAATATCGGAAATTTAAGGCTCCGGTCTACCCGAGTCCGAATGCCGCTTCGCGGCCGCGGCCATAGCTCTAGGCGAGTTTTATGGATGCAGAGGTTTACGGGAATGGTGTTTTAAAAATAACTAATTAAGATAAGAGATTGGCTCTTAATTTTTCTAAAAGTACAAAGACAGATCTTGTCTTCTGTGTTTTTAGAATTATTTTATAAAATTTCTAATTTCAGTTATAACTGTCTAAAACCATCTGTTTTTCTCTAGTGGAAAGTTTTATAGATGCAGAAGTTTACGGGGATTGTGTTTTGAAACTAACAAATTAAGATAGAGCTTGGCTCTTAACTTCTTCTAAAAGTATAAAAAAGGATCTTTTCGGCTATCTTTTTGGAATTTTTAAATAAAATTCCTAATTTTAGCTATAGTTGACTTAAATCATCTGTTTTTCTCGATGGAAATGCAAGGTTTTTTTAGATTCCTGTTATCTTCTGCTAAATGCAGCATAGAGCTATAAGTGTCATATTAAAGAAGAATAACAGTGCTAAATTTCCTTAGTTACACTTTGGTAATCTCACTTTGGTAGTTTCATCAAAACTAATAAAAAAACTTTAGTTAAAAATCGAGAAAAATAGATGATTTTAGACAGTTATAGCTGAAATTAGAAATTTTATTTTAAAATTCTAAATAACAGCCGACGAGATACTTTTTTCTACTTTTAGGAAAAGTTAACAGACAAACTCTATCTTAAGTGGTTAGTTTTAAAACACGATCCCCGTAAATCTCTGCAGGCATCAAACTCGCCTAGCGCTACGGCTTCGAGGCGGCATTCGGCATTGTTGTTCGGGCTCAGGTAGAGCAGAGCCTTAAAAAGAAATTTGAAAAATATTCTCACATTAATCTGGTTATCCCTATAATATCCTGGAATAAAATAAACATTTGAATTAATAGCCAAATTGATCTACTTATGAGATATAGACTAAGCAAATATTGCACGTTAAAAACATTAATTTATTTGCGTAAATTTTCTGCAATGCTATTACATTATTAAGTACAAATACAATAAGTTTATTTTAGTAACAGGGATTATTTTGTCTGCAAAATATCAGTAATCTTTAAACAAAGTCAAGTGAACACACACGTAATGTAAGCGTTAAATATAATAATACACCGACTGTGATACACAGAGACATTTGCCGGCTGGATAAAGTCGTCCACTGTAGGGTTTCCCACATCACTGATCCTTTTATCTTGCTGCATGATATCTTTCTTTATATTATCGTTATTTACACATTTCTGCTCCAAATCCTTCGCAAGCATGATTTATTTTGTGCAATGCCATTTTGTACCTTAACTTTAATGAATGAGTGTCGATGCAATTACCTGTTTTATGGCATACAATTTTGAATTGTTATTTAAATGTAAATAAAGTACTTGATTATTACACTAAAATACTAACCATCTCAAGGTTTTATTCCTTATTCAGCCAATAATTTACTAGTATTTGTTTAAAAATACTTGGTTCACAATATTTTGAGATAAAATATATGATTTTTCCTTCTATGGAATAATTACTAAATACTAATTGAAATTAACACAAATTTGATGTTGTAAATAACCAAAACGTTTGATTCTAAAAACCTTTAATAAAAATTATTTAAGTAAAATCTTAACTATTTGTATGAATGATCATTGGTCTTCCTTCGTAAATATAAAGCTTAAGTACGACAATCTTATTTATAAATTGACTTGTATATGCTAATGTATATAACAAGCCATTTCACCAAGAAAGGAATCCTCATCGAATTCACTACTTTCCATTTCAGCTAATGGATTCAGTAGAGAGCTATACCGTCCCAGGTATTGCTGATTCAATACAACAGGCAACTGCATTAGCTTGATGTTCGAATCATGTCGCTCACTCACAAGGTAATGTGATTGTATGGCACAAGCCTGTTGAATCACGTGATAGACTCGGTTGTTTGTTGTTAACCACAATTTCTAATACGCAAAGGCTCGCAAATTCTGCCATAATTTCAAACCTTGAAAATATATTTCGCAATCCTAAGATCTTTAAAGTATTCACTATGTTTAAAATGCGATCCTTTATTTTAGTGCCTCATAGATAGTTAATTTTACTGGCATTTTCATGACACTTAAGGATGAATCTATACTTATTTAATATGCTAAGGGTTTTTTTGTGTTGAGAACTCCTAAAATTTCCAACCGATATTCCAGTTTTTGGTGTCATGGATAGGGCTTGGTCTGTAGAGTTTTTTCGCCAAAAATTGATGAAAATCGGACACAAAATAAGGGTGCTATCCACAAATTAAATTTGAAAATTTTTCTATTAGAATAACATTGAGATTGGTTTGAGGATTTTAAACATCTGTTAATGTACAGCTGTAGTTTATGGTGATCACTGAGATTCAAAATATTGGATTGGTTGGATTTCATTGATTTAGAACTAAATGTAACTTTTTTATTGTACTAAAATAAATTGCTCGATGTTGAGCAACACGTGCACTAGTTCTATTGATTTGTTGTTACACTTCTAAAAACAATATATACCTGAAAAATAATATTTTAGAATCAAAATTATAAAAGTGAATCGTACAGAAGGAGTGAATTTTCAATTATAGAAATGAATTATATCTGAAACCTTCATGACTATACTTTTGTTAAGAGATTTATAAGAATCCAAGAATCCATCGAGGATTTTTGAGAAACTTATTCGCTTTCATGATTTATCAATTAGTGATGTCATTAAAAATTGTCTAAAGAGTTACACTTGCTAGCATTAATTTTAGTCGTATTCTAAAACTATTGTAAAACATTGTTAGATAATCGAAAAATAACATGTAAGATAGTCGGAGATAAAATTAAATTGCGGTCAAATAACAAACCTGGTTATATCCGGAACTGACGGACGAGGAGCAACAAGCCTTTCTCACAAGTTTTCAGACTAATCCTTATTAGACAAACTGACCATTACCTATCCGCAAAACCTAAATGTATAAGAAAAATAGAAAAAAAAACATAATTTCTACCACCTTTAAATTATAGAGCTTTAATTTGAATTCGTATTATCTTCTTGTTAAGTTCAATGCTACCTGTATATTGATGTTTATGAGTCAAACATTCAAATTTTAAACAGTCAGTGAAACATTGGCAACACTGGTGTAAAAGATATCGGTTCCGCAGCCATAAATCCCTGCCTGTCCAAATGAATGTTAACCGAGTGATATGTCGACGGTTCTAACGTTCGAACAATCGACTATCTGGGACTGGAGATGTTCACGAGACGTATTGTTTTCTGTTCAATTGGTATCAACATGTGTTTTTTGTTCTCTTTTGTCTTCTAAAGTTTCGTTGTAAACTTCTTAACCCACGAATAGACTTTGGTGTCGTCATAGCACCAACTTATCAACTTTTGTATTAAATAAGAGACTAATGGACAATTTTTTACTTAAATCTACACGTTATGCTATACTTTACTGTTTAAAATACCCAGACTTGTTGAGGGTTTACCCCTGATAATAATATTGCAGAGTTGACATTTTAAATAAATTTTGACAGTTAAAAAAATAATTAATGAAAAACAGACGTTATACGACGATTTCGTCTGAGGAATTAGCCTCATAGAATTATTAGAAAGTCATATTGTTATCCAAATTCAAAACCACGAAACAAATTACAATACTGTACTATTGGTGGATTTTAGACAAATTCGTGAGGCTTTGAAATAAATCTATACATTAATAGAAAAGCAGGTTTCATTTCCTCCGTTTTCTTAACTTGCGTGCATCAGGAGAGAAAACCGCGCATACTGTTAGAAAGGTATTGCTTCCTCTAGATGAGCAGAATCACATCGGTCCCCATGGCTACGCCCTACAGGCTTTCACAGTTTCAATGTTAATCTTATGGAAGAAGGGTAACTGATTATCCAGTGGCACAGTCGTGTCACGTCGCCAAGTCCCACCCAACCAAACAGACGACACGTGCCTATATAGACACGAAGCAGAATACGACCAATTTTCACTTCTCAAAAAGGCACAAAAAGAACGCAATTAACCCTTTTTCGTTTTCCATCCGTTCAACTGGGTCAATGAACACTAAAAATCACTAAGCTTACTTCAAAAACCCTCAATGAAGTAAAATATATGCATTCAAAAGTAGCCTTAAAAAAGTCAGAAATGTGGTTTCCTACGCACAACAAACTTTTTAAATTTTTAAGTAAAGCTACAGGCTTTATCACTGATGGGAATCACACGAAACTTTGTAGGAATCTTCGTATTTGTACGTAGTACAAACCTTTGTGTACAAAGATCAAGTTTATTCACTTTAAATATCACAAAATAAAACAAATATGAGATTTCTTAAATCACTTTGTTTACATTTCGTAAATATAAAAGGTAAACAAAGCAGACATTTGACATTATAATTTTAATTCGTTGTAGAAACCATGTCAAAACATCTGCTATCATATTCATTGATTTGATCAGCTGACACTGTGTTATACGGAAAATTGCTTTACTTAAAATTGTGTTGCCTTTCGTCTAAGCCAATAAATTGATTTGAATTACCTGTATGACTGTATTAAAAAATAAAATATTGTTATCTTTAGATCTGGAGAATTCTTATTATTCTCACTGTTGTAACTTTGTTGTTACAACAGTGTAATTTTCCTTTGGTTTAGTTACAACCCAAAAATTTACAGCAAACTCAATAAAAAGACACAAAACTAAACAAACTAGGAAAACGTTATCTTCAAAACATTGGTCTAAGAGAAATGTCTTTTCAAATATTGTAAACTCTGGAATGAATGAAAGAAACAAATACATGAAGACATAAAATATTGATCCAAACTAATGAAGAATTGACTATATACGGTGCCAAATAAGATTAATTATCCTTCTCCGCCTATACGTACGTGCATTAGTTGCTAAGTTAACTTCTCAGTGACAACTGAACCGATCTGCAAGATTGTGATGAAAAAAGTAATGATGTTATATTTGCCAATTCTTCATCAAATTAAAAGGCCTAATTCCTCATCGAGCGCTTCCTATTCCTATTGCGCTTGGAATGTTTGGTTTGGACCAACTCATTTATTGAGCAAGAAATAATCGCGATAGGCCGCCTCCCTTATGACAGAAAACTAATAGCCCCATAAAAATGCTATTTTTGGGCAGTGTTGATGTACCAAGCTTTGTTGCTGTATCTACCTAGTATTCAGAAAATGCATGGTAAGCCTTCTTATTGTACTCCCTGAAAAATTCTGCTAGCGAAATGTTTGAACTAGAAACTGTTGTCGTTTCATAAATTACAATGTACAGACGTTGCTGCAATGAGTAATTTAAAAAATCCCAATATACTATCATTCGAATTTAATTGAGTGTTTGGAGATTGCTAATTTTTATATTAAAAGTGGACCAATCTTTAAAACAGATTAATATTTTGGCAATAATACAATAAAAATAGTATCCGTAGCAATATTGCTTCATCCATTCTTTTAATCAGATGTACAATATTAAATATTTATAGCTTAACTTCTGTTTTAACGCTTCACATACAGAACACAAAACGGCTATGAAGCAGACCTGTAGTAGAACGCAGTTAATCTTAGGTTGTCTTTACTCAAAAATAGTTCTATGTAGTCTGAAAATTACACTTGCAGAGTTATTCAGGGAGTAAAAGTACCGTACGGTGCATTTTCTTAACAATGCAGATGAAGTAATAAAATTTGGTACATTAACACGACACAAGCTTATGCATTTAACAATCTTTGTTTTATATGTCGATATGTCGATCGTAAATAGGAATTCGGAGAAGGGGGTGACCGAGATTAAAAATACCTTCATACCTCCTGTCACTTCCCTTACGAATCACGGGTATTCAGCATAGGCCCATACATAAGTATTTTAACTTCTTACTCAGCTAAATAGCTAAATTCTACCCTACAAACGACAGCAGTGCGTGCTCCTCTGTATAAATTCCAGACAAACGAATACAAACATAGTGTTCCATTTCACTTTAAAGCTTTTAATTAAATCTGTTTACTGAAATATTTTACTGTTAAACCCAAATGGCCAAATGTGATAAAAAATAATGATATCATAGCAAAAAACACAAAGTGTTGAGGGGTTGCCAAGTCCTAAAAAGATATGATATCAAAATATGTTCCAAGTCAATGACTTTGGTTTTAGAATAGCTACTCGACAAATTGATTCGATCTTTTAATGCTTGGTAAACATTCCGTAAAACAATATTGTTTTATTTCGAAACCGTACTTGGCCAGCAGATGTATTAGTAAGTTAGGCCTATTTACTAATGGGGATATATGACGATGAATGAAGAAGTTCTGAATAGGTACGGTTCAATAAAAATAAAATAAAATACCATACATCTGCTGGCCAAGTACTGTTTCGAAATAAACCAATATTGTTTTACGGAATGTTTACCAAGCATTAAAAGATCGAATCAATTTGTCGAGTAGCTATTCTAAAACCAAAGTCATTGACTTGGAACATATTTTGATATCATATCTTTTTAGGACTTGGCAACCCCTCAACACTTTGTGTTTTTTGCTATGATATCATTATACAGCTGTTGTAATAACAAATGCTAGCAAATCAGGAAAAAATCATAAGTTTCAGTTATGATTTTTTTTTCAACGAATTGTTTTCAACTCATTTCGTCCAGTGGGCGATCTCTAGTTGATATAACCCATCAAACACTTTGTCAAGTGAGGTAAACTCCTCAGTTATAAACATAAAACATTTCTTACTCCAAACAGCTCTTAATAATGTTTTCCAGTAACGTAGAAAATCAATCAACCGATGTGACTGGCCGAGGCAGATTTAATTGGCGTTGCATTAGTACAGCTTCAATATCATTGATATCGGGGCGGCCGGCCTGCCGGTCATTGATTCATTACGAGATATTAATCACACTGTGAAAGTTGTCTCAGTGGTTTGTTATTGCTATTATTAGTACTAATTATAGATAGGAATACTAATATTATTCATTAGGAATGTGAACTTGATATCTCTCCCTAAAAATGGGAGCATGGATTAAATGGACGAATTATTTTCGTCCAATGATTTTTATTTTTCATATGGGGCTTACGTCTTGAAAAATCGATTGGAGGAGGTTACAATACTGGGAAAACAACAGGCTTCCATCGTACAGCCCTTCAAAAGGGCCCATGTTCGGTTCCGTTGTATCTGTCTAGTTATTTGAGGTATATAATTAAAACCTGGCACAACTGTTAATTATGTTTAGGGGAGGCTAAAGGGGTGGAGCGATTATTTTGCCAGGGCAGTCAAACAGCCTTTGCGGAAACTACCTCAGTACGTTTTCCATTGTTCACCATCATACTGAGGGTGAGAAACAATATCCAGTGTTCGGGTGTATAACAATGAGGCTAAAGAAACGGTGCTGCACTTTAGCACGTATGGCACCCATGACTCAGGTCAATGATGTTGAGGAAGGAGATTTGGTCACGGAAAGGAGGTACATGGTATTCATTGACTACATTTATAGCCTGCGTCCCCAGTAGTGTAAGCGCCTGCCGATAAAGGCTGTCGGTATCCTGGTCTCGCGGGTCGAAAATTCATCGTGCAGTGCTTTACCTGCTTCCAAGTTTGATAAAGGTAAAAGGTGGTTTTCATAAATAATATAGAAATGGGCTATTTCATTCGCTTTTTGATTTTTTTTATACTTGGAATCCATACTAAGCTATGGTCTGAAGTTGTTCCAAAGTTGATCAATTTTGAACCATTATAGTTTAATATGGATTCAGAATAAAAGAGAACCAAAAAGCGAATCACATACAAGCGTTGGGTGAGCCGGTGGCGTAGTAATTAGAGCGCCGGAATTCGGGACCAAGGCAGCGATGTCGTGGGTTCGAATCCGCGTTCTGCCAGTGACTTTTACCAGTACCATTCACCTCTGTCTTGTACCGGCTCACCTCCTTACTTTGTCTTATTCGATCCAAGCACGGATCAATAGATTAAAATAAAGGCGCAAAATAGGAGCAGGTGGAACACTTCATGACATTCTGAGAGCCTATAATTAGAGCCTTTAACCCTATCTTAAGAGTCTGCAGCACCTGCCACTTTGGATTTTTATTCCGATAAAACCAATGTTAAATTTCAAACGTCCGCTACGCCTTTAATATTGGTAAAAAACACTCATTTATCTAATTTTAAATGAAATTTTATTACCTAGATCACTTTGAAATCCAACGTTTTAGGTTATTTATTGTATGATTAATAAAAACCAAAGTATTCTCAAAAATATTTTGTTCGAAAATGGACGCGTTTTTTCAGTTGCCTCATAAATCGCTATATAATTGTAATTTTATTTCAAAATGTCCTAGATATAAAAATAATTAGTAAGAATATTTTGGTTTTTATTAATTAAACAATCAATAACATAAACCTTTAACATAGAACTTGTGTACTACTACTCTTTTACAAGGCGTTGGTTTTTGTTATATCAGGGGGGCACAGCCAACCAGAAGTCAGATTAAATCTTAAAAGTAAGTAATGGTGACATGTACATCAAAGGTCCCCCATATCAGAGTACAATGCCAGAAAACGGATATGAAATGGATTGCCAAAAAAGAAATTATTCAAACCCACTAACCTCCGTTCACAATTTAAATATGCAGGGTTGGTCAAAAGTTTGAAATAAATTCCTGATTTGTTGGCCATAACTTAATTCATCTTTATTTATTATCTGAAAGTCAGAAGTTACTAGAAATACTCTAGACTTTTTTCAACCCTATAAGTTTTGAGAATACTATAAAATTATCTATTTATTACATTTTTAAACATTAAAATAAATAAAGAACCAAAAGTTGGCAAAGCGTTGAGACGGAACTTTTATCAGGATATATCGCAGCAGGTAATCCCCATAGAT
>CM061531.1:199406985-199498930 GCA_030545055.2 Neoaliturus tenellus
AATACATATTGACTGTTATTAACTGTTTTCAAAATGGCAGATGCTTTACCACTAAAAGATAAAAGTGGCAAAAGTGTTACAAAAGCAATGGAAACAGCTATACAAAGAGACAAACATACTATTAAACATTTACAAACAGATGATGGAAAAGAATATTTTAATAAGGAATTTGCAAATTTAATGAAAAAACACAATATAAACCATTATTCAACAATTCAGAAGTAAAAGCCTCAATAATCGAAAGATTCAACAGAACTTTAAAAAGTGCAATGTATAAAATGTTTTCCAACAGAGGATCGCACATATGATTGATATGTTACCAAAACTTATAAACGATTACAATAACAAATTTCATAGGACTATCGGGATGAAACCAAACCAAGTAACTAGTAAAAATGAAAACCTTGTATTAAAACGTATAAAAACGAATACTAAACCAAAAGTTGAAAAACTAAAGCCTAAAAAATTTAATGTGGTGATAAAGTGCGAATAAGTAAATATAAAGGTGTATTCAGTAAAAGATACCTGCCAAATTGGACCAATGAGGTTTTTACTGTATTCAAAGTACAACCTACTGTACCTGAGACATATATTTTAAAAGATAATAAAGGACAATTGCTTGAAGGAGGGTTTTATGGACATGAAATGTTAAAATCAACAGTAGGCGATGGTATATTTAGTTGAAAAGGTGTTGCAACGGAAAAAAGATAAGGTCAAAGTACGATGGTTAGGATTTAATAAGACGGAAGATTCTTGGATACCTAAAAAGGATTTGATATAACGATAGAGAATCATTTTAGGTTGAACCATTACAAAGGATGGAGATAGTACCACAAAAAGAGAGTTTTTACTATTAATAATATAGATGAACTCACAGTGGATAATTCAGAATTCAATAGTGGGAAGCATGGCAATTTGTTACCAAACACCGTTCGTTGTCTGGTTACCGACCTTCCAACTGTGGAAAAACTAATGTAGTATTCAATTTGATTACAAACCCTAAAGGATTACGATTTAACAATCTATATGTATTTTCAAAATCACTACAACAACCAAAGTATCAATTATTGGAAAAAAATACTGACTAATGTGCCTGAAGTTAAATATTTAAAGTTTAATGCAAGCGAGAGTGTCATGCAGCCGCAAGAAGCTAAACCATTCTCCGTGTTTATATTCGACGATGTATCTTGTGAAAACCAAAACACAATAAGGAATTACTTCGCTATGGGTCGACATAACAACATAGATAGCATTTATATTGGCCAAACTTACAGCAAAATACCTAAACAACTCATTAGAGACAATGCAAACATGTTAATTGTATTTAAACAGGACGAAACCAACCTAAAACATATATATTTTGATCATGTAAATGCGGATATGACATTTGAACGATTTAAAGAGTTGTGTGGAAAGGCTTGGGCTGAAAAGTATGGGTTCCTAACAATTATGAAGGAACAACCGCTAAACAATGGTCGATACAGGATAGGATTTGATAAATTTATATTAATACATTAAACGTGGTATAACACATTCATTGTTGTACAACACGTCTTGCTACAAACATGGTTAACCAAGAAAAATTAGTAAAAGAAAATAAAATCACTTAGTGATTCTATTCGGGCTAAAAACAGAGCATTGAAACTAGGTATTAGCGAGAGGGAGAAATTCCTTGAATCTACTTTTAAACCTATTACTGAACCCCTTGAAACAATTAAACAAAAAATTTGCTAAACCTGTATTGGAAGGAGATGCGATTGCACCTATTACGAAGTTTGAAAGAGAAAATGTAAAATCAGAAGATTTTAGTGATGAAGACCTGGAATCCTCTACGTATAGTGGTTTTACCGGTGGAGAACCCGAAAGAGAGCTAGAATCACCGGACTATAGTGGAATAAAAGAATTATATGAAGTAAAAGCCAAAAGAGGACATGAAGTTGTATCAACTGCTAGTGAAGAGGAAAAAGAAGAAGAGACAAGGGAAGGTCCGTCAAACATAAGCTTATTGGGTGAAAACATTCATAACAAAGGACCTTTAGGAAGGAAATACATGGTAAAAATGTTACTCGGAACAATTCCTAATAAGAATTACCATAGTTATGGAGCGAGATTAACAGAAGACGGTTTAATGATAGGTAATAGCCCGTTAAACGTTGACGAACATGATAATATTGTCATTGGTGATCAAAGGTATAAGGGCACAAAAGGATTATTTGAATTATTATTTGAAAATAAGCCTTCAGTATCGGTAGTGAAAGAAAAAGACATGGAAGCATATAAAAATATTTTGGAACAGACAAATGCATATAGGAGAAAGTATTTACCTGACCAGCCTCCTTTTAGATCTAAGTCTTTAAAATATAAAGAATTTGTATCCAAGTTAATACCAACTTAGAAGACAAACAATGCCGTTAACACAAAGAAAACCTGTAAAACGAAGATTTATGGCATCCACTTTGGATGTAAGTGCTCAGGAACGAAGAAAAAGAAGTAAGTCCGTTACGGGTACAGGTTTAATGAAGAAACTATATAACACAAATGTGATTTATTACAATAATATCAATAAATTGGTGGATAGAATGAAACTAATACATGAAGCTAAAGAAGCGGGTCATACTGGATTGGAAAACGAATTGGGTGGCTTTAGTGGATGAACTCCGAAACCGTGGGGTAATCTCATAAAAATGCGTTACTCCCTAGAATACTATTCAGTTGCACCATGAGTGTCGACAAGTTCGGACGTTACTCCTCGGATGGGTTATATTATGCCAATAGTTTAAAAAGAAGTGCTGGTTTACCACAAACACCTGATGGAGATTATGATATGAGTAATAAAAGGTTAAAAAACATAAAAGATCCTACGGATGAAAACGATGCAATAAATCTAAAAATATTAAAGGAAAAGATATCGCCAACATTAAAACTACAAAATAACACATATGACGCAGAAGATCATAGAATTATCAACGTTGGTAAACCAAATCAAAACGGTGATGCGATAAACAAAGGTTATTTGTCATCTGAATTAAAAAATACGTTAAAATTCAATGGGAAAACGTATAGTGCCAACAATAAACGTATATCCAACGTAGATGACCCTAAAGATGCAAAAGACAGCGTAAATAGACGCTATTTACATTCTTTGATACCTGAAAAGACAAAAGATGGATTTTCTTTTTATAAATTTGTTATTAACGATATAGGTTATCCAAAAAATGAAAATGATGCTGTAAATCTCAAATATATAAAAGATCATTGTGTCATACGTGATGTGGGAGTTATCGATTGTCTTGGCAATTGTTTGGCGAATGTAAAAGATGGTTCAGCACCATCTGATGGTGCAACAGTGGGTCAAATGAAAGAGACTTTAAAACAAGAAACAACTGGATTTGCAAAACGAGATGAAGTTATTATCAAAGCAAGGGGATGACTTTATTCAAGGTAATGAAAAATTTCGTTTATTGACATACAAAACGCTTATTGGGATTGCAGGCATGGAAGGTTATCAAATGTGTCATGGGGGTCATGCAGATAGAGACGCGGCTGCCTTAGGACAAACAGTACATCTAGATCCAAATAATTACTATGCGTTTTTTATATGTAGTAATAAAAAATTAACAAACATGGCGCAAGGAAGAGAAGCAAATGATGCTGCAACTGTAGGACAGGCTATCACATTATCACAAATGGATAGCAAAGTGTATACTTGTAATAATAAACGTATAACAGACCTTAAAGACCCTGAACATGTGGATAATGCTGTCACTGTTAATTTCTTGTAAAAGTTTTAGGAAATGCATTATTTGATGTATACAATCTTATTGGTATTCATTCAGGTCGTACTCCTTTGTTGGAATCTGAGAGAGGTACTTGGATTAAACGGGAAATTGTTCAAACTATTTTATCAACCCTCATACAAAAAAGTTTAGATCATCGGATTGGGGTGATTTTGATATTTAATAAAAGAACACAATAAACAACTTCATTTATGTCCAACTTGTCATAGAGGTAACACATAAGTTGTACATTGCGATTATAAAAGGACAATAATGACGTTCCAGTACATCAGTCCATATAGAGACACTGTAAGGAGAGGAGGTGGGATCACGTCCACAGCGGTTTCTCTGTTAAGTAAAGCTTTAAAACGAATTCCAGTAGGATCCATAGTAAATAGAGCAATAGACGCATTACCATACGAATTTCATATACCGGGAGGTTATCAGTATTGCGGACCAGGAACTAAATTGAAAAAACGACTGGAAAGAGGCGATCCTGGCATAAATAAGTTAGATCAGGCTTGTAAAGAACACGATATCGCATATTCCACGTTTGCCGATTCAAAAAATAGATCAATAGCTGACAAAAAGCTTGCGGACATAGCTTGGCAACGAGTAAAATCAAGTGACGCTAGCATAGCAGAAAAAGCAGCAGCTTTAGCAGTAACAGCAGGTATGAAGGCTAAAACAGCAGTAGGAGGTGGAAGAAGGAGGAGAAGGAGAGTAAAAAGGAGGTCAACCACAAGAAAACATGAGAGGAAATATAAAAAGAAGACGACGATCTACAAGAAAAGGCAGGAAGAAGCCCACCGTGTGGTCAATGGTAAAAAACGGGGCAGGTCTTTACCTAAGACCTTATCGTGCATATTAAATGAAAGAAATCAATTGGTCATACCACATAAAGCATTTAACCAATATTGAATTATTTAAATATATTTCCTGTTTAAAAATACCATTTTTCCGCGGTGTGTTTATGAAAGACAGTTTACCAAAGAAAATGTGGCAAAATGAGACTGGAATTGTAAATTTGGATAATACTGAAGGGCCTGGCACCCATTGGGTTTGTTATAAGAAACTAAATAACAATGTATATTATTTTGATAGTTTCGGTAATTTGCCACCACCAAAAGAACTTCAAAATTACTTTAAATCTGCTAAAAACATATATTATAACTATAAAAGAGAACAACCTGATAATACTTCAATATGCGGCCATTTATGTTTGGAATTTCTAGCTAAAAGTATCAGTCACTATTGAGATGTCTTCCTATACGGTATCATTAACAGGAAAATCGTCCACTTTACGAAGTATCCTTTTTCCAGCGTTACGCTTGCAAAAAGGAAGGTTTTGGGAGGCGGCACTATTGGATTTTACAACTTACAACTCTATCCCCAATGTTACGGAAGGTAAAAATAACGTATTGCATTATTATAAGGGAAAGGATGCCAGTGGAAAATTTACAGACTTACAAGAGTGCAGGTTACCCACAGGTTCTTATGAAATTGATCATATAAATGAATTTTTGCAAACTAAAATGGGAAAAGACAATATAACATTAAAAGGTAATAATAATACGATGAAAGCTGAAATTACTTCCAAATATTATATAGATTTCACTCAACCAAACTCAATTGGTGATTTATTAGGATTTTCCAACGATGAGCCTGTTTTAGAACCAGATGTAACACATTCCGGTAAGAAAACAGTAACAATATTAAAAGTCAATAGTATAGACATAACTTGTAACATTATACAAGGTGCTTACAGGGATGGGGCTAACACCCACATCATACATACTTTTACCCAAGTGTACCACCTGGATTTAAAATTGTTGAAAAGCCACAAAACCTGGTATATCTACCGTTGAACACCACTTTCATTTCAGACATCGTGTTGAGCGTATTGGATCAAGACGGTAACTTGGTAGACTTCAGAGAAGAGCCTATTACGATTAGATTACATTTAAAATCGACACTTTAATACAAAACCATGGGTTTAACATTTAAAAGCGAACAATCTACGGGAAACCGCATTAGTAGCTCTTCAGCTGTGGAGGAGTTAACACGCGAGAACATTCGTTTCTTAGAGAGAATTGGATTAAAATTAACCGAGTATGGATATACTGGATATAGCGCAGGGTCCAACATTCGACGAAACCCTAGGGGAAAAAGAATATCACACCCACAACCCTTACACTTCATCGAAATTAAACAATAACGATGAAATCCGTATTCCCATACAAAATCAAGACATTTACACACTACCATGTGAAAGTTACTTGTATATTGAAGGACAAGTTACTAAAAAGGACGGTACTACTGTTGGTACAACAGTTCCATTTATAAATAATCCTATGGCTTTCCTATTTGATGAAATTAGATATGAAATATCAGGTGTAACAGTTGATTCCACTAAAAAAGTAGGTATTACGACAACTTTAAAAGGATTAACATCTATAACACCCAATGAAACCAATTTACTTAAACCTGCCGGATGGGTATTACCTACGATTGACACGATCACTCCAAATCCAAATGGATATTTTGATTTTCATATTCCATTACGTTTGCTGCTTGGTTTTGCTGAAGATTATAGGAAAATAATATTAAACGTTAAACAAGAATTAGTTTTGTTGAGATCTTCTAACGATAAAGACATTATTAAAGCTGCAGATGCTACTACAGATGCGACTTTAGAATGGAAATTAAAATTAGACAAAATTGTATGGAGAGTTCCACATGTTAAATTGGCTGACGAGCATAGAATGCTACTTTTAAGAAAATTAAAAGCCGATCGTGATATTGTTATTCCATTTAGAAGTTGGGAATTTCATGAGCATCCCAGTTTACCTACTACGGATCGACACACTTGGACTGTTAAAACATCGAATTATGTAGAACGAGCCAGATATATTATATTTGGTTTACAAACAGGTAGAAGAGACGCCATTACTAAACATGCAGGACAATTTGATCATTGTGACTTGAAAAATATTAAAGTTTATTTAAATTCACAATTCTTTCCATACGACAATTTAAATGTGTCATTCACTAAGAAGAAATACAGTATATTGTACGATATGTACGCGAGATTCCAAAGTTCATATTACGGTAAAACAAATACACCTTTATTACCACCTGACAAATATTTCGATGCCTACCCAATAGTTGTAATCGATTGTTCTAAACAAAATGAATCAGTAAAGTCTTCAAGTGTGGATATAAAAATAGAAATGGAATTCAACGATGCTATACCGGCTAATACAACTGCATACTGTTTAATTCTACATGATAAAATCGTAACATACACACCTTTAACTGGAATTGTTAAAAATGTATTGTAAGAACCGGTTTTGTTTCATTCCGCGAGTATAAAAGCAGAGCGTACAGACCGCTCCTCATCAGTTTGTTGCCTACTGTTGTATGGGTAGCATCGTATTCAATATGGCTTCTCCTAGTGGTACACCTGAAAATGTGGTAGATATTGAGAAGGAGATATCTGAGTTTTTAGATCCTCAAGGTCACCAGGAAGGAGGTGAACAAAACGTTTGCGGACAACTTCACGCCAGTAATAATGTTGAAGAAAAAGGTAAAAGAAGAAAGACTATACAAAAGAGAAAAAGGGATATTGAAGATAATATTTCTCCAAACATATTGAGTGAGGTATTTTTGCGAATATTTTACCCAATCTCTTCCAGTTTGGATAAAAGTGTTTTAATCGGTGTTATGAAATCTACAGATTATTCCCCTACTGTAATTTTAACTCATGGACCCAAAATGATTTTGTTTACGGACAGTGCTTGGGAATCGTTTATGAAACATTTGCATCTACTAGAATGCTATTTAAGTAGTAACATGTTTGGAAGAAAGACAAGAGTAGGACTTTTGGATTCAAATGTGGAAATTGATATCATTAAACAACGTGGTGATCATCAGCTACGGTTTAGAGACACAACAAGACATGATAACAAAATTCAACTTAATCGAGAGGAGTTTTTCATTTTAACTTGTGCTACTGAACCTATAACAAGATACTTGAGACAACTGGTGTTTTCAAGTTCGATTATTAAAGATTATCTGGAAGACACTTTGGACAAACAACCGGACGCACCTATATTATACGGACCTGTGGATACTTCTATATTTAATAGAGTTCCTCATGAAGTACAGATGTGGAGACAATTGGAAAAGTACGCTCAACTACATAAGAAATCAGTAAAACAGGAAGAAGAGGAAGATGGAGGAGAAGAATCAAGTGTTAGTGATGAAAATGAAAATAAGGAAAATATAAAGATGGAAACTTAAATGACAATGGTTAGTTTTTAAAACAATAACCAACATTTTGTGGGGTTAGGCCTATTGGGGACGGTGCCCACGTTAAATATACACCAACGCGCCAACAACTGTACGGCCTGGTATAAAAGTAGTACCTACCGTGGTGTGGAAATCAGTTGACCTCCTGACTTCGTAATGAGCAGACGTGTGACCTTCAAAATGGACAAGGGAGAAGAACAACAAGTAAAGTCCAAGCCTGGTATTATTGAGTTTCAAGCGTTTCGTGGTAATGATGATAGATTCATTATAAAAGAACTTGTGTTTTTGGACATGAATACAAGTGTTCCTTATTCGTTTTTATTTAAACCACCATGTTCTTATTCGTCTTTAACTAGTAAAGCCGCTACTACCAACAGATGGATTTCAAAACACTTCCATCATATCGATTGGTATGATGGTTTTACAAGTTACACGGACTTGTATCACATTATGCATCACTTTTCAGACAAGTTTACCAATATTTACACAAAGGGGCTGGAAAAGAAAAGATGGATCGAAGGATTTACTCATGTTCCGGTTAATGATGTGGAATTGGATAAGAATTATCAATACATGCTGGAAACCATATGTATTTGTACAAAAAGCCCAGAACATGATAAAGATAGACATTGCGCTTTGAAAAATGCCTATAAACTCGCCTCTTACCTTCAAAGTGGGGAATTGGGGAGTGGTGGGGGTAACGGAGAGTATATAAGTGGGGAGCAGACAGGGACCTGGCATGAGTATTACTCGAGATTCCGAGACGACAACATCTCCGAGCAAGAAGACGATCTGTAACCTGACCATGGCATCTCACCAGTTCCTTCAGACTTTGGTCGAGCAGTTCAATGCTCACTCCAAGTCAACAATATTACCTGTAAAGAAGTGCTCGGAACTAAAAGACGAGAAGCACTACATAATCCATGCTATGAAGAAGATGGAGACTACAGTTGGGGAGGCCATCTGCTGCAGTCTCAGCGAGGCACCGTTTACTCCGGGGGATGAACCAAAGTTCCAGGTGTACCTGCCCAAGAGATTCGTCCATCTTCTACAAAACGAGGATCTTCGCTCTATTCAACCCGGGTGTCTATACCTGGTGTCCCACGGCTGCACGGGTAGCAATTCTACAGAGTTGACCATCCACATCGCTGACAAGCAGCAGTGTTAGATTTAAGTTTTAATGTTGTACATATGTTGTTGTTGTAATGTTTTATAAATAAACGAATCATAAAAGACAAAAAAAAAAAAAAAAAAAAATGCAACATATCAATATGTGACAGACTTCACGTATTGATATGTTGCATTTTTTTTTAAACTTCGCGGGTGACCTTGACCTTTGACCTTTGCATTTCACAACTACCCCCACTACTGTAATTACCCCCCACTACCGCACTAGGATTCAAACCTGCTTGGATGCGAAAAACGGTCAGTCTGTTGCCAACTAGCAAACGATGAGCACCTTGTACGAGCTTTGCATACAACGAGTTATAACTCACAAGGACTTGTTCCCAACATGTTTACAAGACAATATACCACTAACAATAAAAGAAGATGTCAAACGCTACAGGAGGGAAAATACAGGGTATTCGGAATACTCCTGGTATAAGTTCCACGACGGGGAAAAGTTTTGTAGGCCTTGTGGCGAGGCCGCCGTCAGAGACCTTCGGCGATTCGTACAGGATGGTGGTATAAAACAATTCGGATTTCTAGCGCCACTGTTTCGATTTGAAAATTACAAGGACACCTGCGCTATTTGTTCCATTCCATTGTATCGATGGAAAAAGTTTAGAACTGTTTAATTGGATTTTCTATACCCCCACCACTATTACCCCCACCACTTTTTCATGTACCTCCAAGCGCTGTGCCTCGGCTTCATTTCTACTCCAGCAGCCAACCTAGCAACATCAAGATGTCTCTGAACGTTAGTTGCGCAAGTTACGAGGAGGTGAGCATCAAGACTCAGCAGGAGCTAAACGACTTATACAAGGAGTTGCAGCTGATGGTGGCACGAGGCTACCGTATAAATGTGCAAGTTTACGCTTGCAATATACGGAACACCCGGCAGTCAAAGGAAGAGCCTGGACACTCCTCGACGGCTTCCTCACCAGCGTCCATGAAGACCGAGCCAGACAACTTGGACTACTTCAGCTGACTAGCAGTTGTATTTCTTGTCCTAACCATTGTAGAATATGTATATTTTTTCATTATATTAAAGAAGTAAAAGAGCAGAAACACCTATCTTGTTACTGACATATAAGCTCAGTAACAAGATAGGTTTTTTTAAAACACAATTTGGATGACCTTGAAACTTCCCCCTCCACTGCTTTGTTACCCCCACCACTTGACTATTGGTGTACATGGCACATCGCAATTGGAAACCTCATTCCATCTTCAACACCCACACCGACAACATCAACAATGGCAAACCTACCAACAGATGAAAGATGTCCTCACGCATGTTGTGACTTCGTCCACGAGTTGGAGAAGAGGATGCAGGAGAGGGCGATAAGAAGAAAACAGATCCACTCAGAAAATATCATGATAGTCAACGGCTATCTTTTATTGTTCGGCCTTATTATGGTTGTACTTTTCATACTGTACGGCATAGTCACATGTGTCGGCAAGGTTGCAGAAGAAAACGCTCGCCACCATCAATTGGAAAGTTTCAATGTTACTTTGTAAGTTTTCCTTTTTTTTTAAAACTCCGTTTGGATGACCTTGAAAATTCCCCCACTACTCCACCACACCCCCCACCACTTCACCATGTTCCTGCATGAGCATCACATCAACCGTCATTCCTTGTCCGACAAGCAACCATGGCAGACAACAACACCATCAGCCAAGCTGACTCCACTACTGATGTCGGTACAAGTACGGGTTGGACACTGTCGATCGATAGTGTACACTATTTGGAGTCAATTTGCGAACGTATGAAGGAAATACTGCGGGACAACCCTGGGATCATAATACAAATGAATTTAAATTATGATTGGTCCCAAGTTAGAATGCAAGGGGACGACAACAACGGTCAACAATCTCCACAATATTCGCCCATGTCCCCGATCTATCCTTACGGCGAGTCTGACGTCGACGAAGATGAGGTTGATGAAGATGCAGGGGACAACGAGGCTGAAGAGGAGTAAGCTTCATTCCTTTTTTTTAAAACCTAAATTGGATGACCTTGAGAATTCCCCCTCCACTATTTCCTTTTTTTAAAACCCAAATTAAATGACCTTGAAAATACCCCCTCCACGTACTTTTGGTTTACCCCCTCTACTTTTCAATACTGTTACCACAGTCTGTAGCTCACATCATTCCTTGCTTAGCTATCATGGCGGACAGCACTCTTTCTCGAGTTGACTCCACTACGGATGAAGAATGGCCATTTTCCTGGAATGTTCATCTGCAAGACTCGGCAGAAGTGGATATGTTGCATGAGAAATTGGTGTATGTATTAAACGAAAACCCCAACATTGAATGTAGAATGACTATGGATTTCGATGCGACAGGGGTCCACACTCAACCTTCCACTTCCAGCCAGCCTGAACCTCAGCTACAGCCAAAGAACTTTACACATCTTTACACTCCAATACGGCCGGAGGATGTGGTTATCAGCGAGGCAGACTCTACTACAAGTTATATTGAACCAACGAATTGGAAGCTTGTTGTTGACACCTTACACAAGGTCGACTTAGTATGTGACAAATTAAAGGAATTGATGATGCAAGATCCTGGTCTTCGTTTTAAAATTGATTTGTTTTTCATCTGGGGAGCACCTGCACGGGGCTCTTCGTCTGACAGCTCTCTAAGTACAACGGATGAGGAGGAGGAGGAGGACGACTAGTTATCTTTTTTAAAACTCCGTTTGGATGGCCTTGACCTTTCCCCCTCCACTGAGTTTATTTAAGGTGCACTCTCAATGACTGCAGCATCATTTCATCGCGCACCTTCACCACAGCAACATGGAGAGTCAACTCAACTACTGTTGCGAACGGAAATGTTTTTCATGGCCGAATGACATTGATGTTGCGGATGGCCTGGCGTGTAGAAAATGTGAAGCTTTTGGTCAATGCATGTGTAAGTGCAAGTCTTGGAAGAAGCCGAAACCGGAGTTGAAGACATTCCATGTGTACCAGATGAGAGGGCATAAGTACACTTGTTGCCCTGAACGTTGCATTGAATTCACATTAAAACAGCTAACTGGCTGCAAATTGTGCAACAATCATTTTGCAGGTTTTTGCAAACATTATTTAGGAGCCTGTCAGTACAGATCAACTTGGCATACAGAAGCACTCACTATCAATGAAATCGCTATAGATACACAAGAGTAGTCTTTCTACTCTTTTCTTTTTTTTAAAACTCCATTTGGATGACCTTGACCTTTCCCCCTCCACTCACCTTAGTTTATATAAGCTCCATTCCTGCTGACCACGGCATCACTTCATCTTGCTCCCTCGCCAAAGCAACATCAAGTATGGAAACTAAGCGTGTCTCATGTTGCGAGCATAAGTGTTTAGAGATACAAGGCGTCATCCATTGTGCAAAGAAGCTTTGGGAGGAAGAGACAGGGACAACCTATTGCTGCGAGGGCAAGTGTTTCCTACTACCAAGATGGCAAGTGGACGGGCTGGCCTGCCGGCAATGTGAATGCTTCGGATGTTGCAGGTGTAGATGCAAGAACCAACAGCTGCCACCACCGGTACTACAAACTTTCAAAATCTACAAATCCAACTACTTTTACACTTGTTGTCCGCAGCGGTGTATTAAATTTCATTTCTCCAATCTTACCAATTGTCGGAAGTGCTACGGACAACCTGATGGGTGGTGCACCTGTTTTCTGGACTCCTGCCGCTACAGATCGGATTGGTTTACAGATCCGTTGGAAATTGATGAGGTCGCCCAGGAAGCACAAGAGTAGTCTTTCTACTCTTCAACTTTTTTAAAACTCCATTTGGATGACCTTGAGATTTCCCCCTCCACTTCCCCATATACCTAGAGTACACAGAGCCTGATAGTCAGTCACTCGGTGGCTGTCGTGGGGTGCGCATCGGTGTCGGCGCTCCGTTGTTAGGTTTTCAAGGTCACAGTAATGTCAAATTGTTGGTGTTGTGCTGGTTCAAGGTCACCTGAGGGATAACCGATTGCCCATTTAGGCAGGGTCATGTCAGAAACTCGAGTTTAACTTGGCACTTTTGCCGTTTCTCGTCGAAAATTCGCTCCAAGTGGTCAAGGTCACGGGTACTCTGACTGAAACTCGGAGCGTAGTGCGAGAAACGGCAAAAGTGCCAAAAAATTTTAAGTTTCGGCGTGACCTTGACCTCAGTGGCGTCGGTGACGTCATTTTGATGACGTAAGGGGTGATGACGTCATCAGCACGTCATTTCTGTGACGTCATGGGTGTGACGTCATAGAAATGACGTCATTAGTGATGACGTCATCGATGACGCAATCGATGACGTCATCGATGACGTCATCGGTGAGGTCATTGACCTCGATGACGTCATCCCTCAGGTGACCTTGAACTGAGCCAGCACCAACAATTTGACACTACTAACTGTGACGTTTTAATACTGTAGAGTTAAAATATGTATTTTAATTTCTTATTTATATTAAGACAATCTTTATCATTTTGCAGTACTACAATTAGTGAATACATATAAAACGAAGTAAAAAAATCTGATACTTCGATGAAAATTTATAAAAGGTCTTTCTTGTTTAAATAAAAAAGTAAACCATTATAATAGGTAAAATGCATTAGTATAAAAATGCAATTCTAACTTGGTTTGTTGAGAATATCTAGATAAAGTTAAACTTTCAGTGAAACGCATTGAGTTCGCAAATGTACATCCAGCAAGACGATCGGAACGTTGACAGAGTCATTTAAGACTTTAAGCCCTTTTGAGAAGATTATTCGGATAATTGCTAACTTTATTACAGACCTGTAAAGTTACCTGAATTCTCATTGATTTGTCTCACAAACTAACAAAACTTTTCCAAATGAATTGCCGTACCTCTTTACCTGAAATACCCCCAATGCAAACTTTTTTATTAAACACTTATTTTTAGTGTTTTTAATGTAGCATTGACAAAAGCCGCTATGGATTTTTGACGTGATAGGCAATAGAGTTGCAGATTTATTTATTTCTTAATTTCAAGTTCTAAAACCGATTGGATCATGGGGAGGGGGTCTTATGAGGTTATTGGCGATTTTTTACCATAATTTGTAATATCCAATTTTAAATGAAACTATTGGAAAGAACTCAAAAACAAACAAAAACTCCATATTTTGATTTTTTAACTAAGCTTAACTGGTAGCGGAGAAAATACAAATGAAGTTTTCCACGTATCTTATGGAAAACCCTATATATCACTTATTTTTAAACATTTCTCATTAGGTGATGAGGAATTAATAGTTGGTTAAAAGTGATAGAATTAACCTATCTACTGAATCCCACGGTGTTTTATTATGAAATAAATGTAAAATTGAAGGGAGGGAGTTAAAGAGAGGTGTCTAAACATAATCAGCTGATCAGATTTCTACATTTGTCATGTGAATGTTTATATGTGGAATTCGTAAACAAACCATGCCTGTTAGATAATTTGGTTATGAATTTTATTTTACTTCCTTAGAAACTAGTTTAAATAAAATATATTTAAATTGTAAACATCTGTTATTATTAATCAATAAAAATGCCTAGTTATTTTAAATAGTATTGTTCAAGCTGCCGTTAAAAAGTTAACTAAAATATTTGTACACTGTTGTAAATACTTCATGTCCATGATGTATTTGTAAGATATGACTGTTTTGGAAACAAATATATTTAATACTTATTAACATCTCAAAACATCTCGAAATATATTCAAACATATAATACAGTGATGTAACCTTTATATACTTTCGTGAGAGGATAGTGAGATTTTATCAAATATTTTGTTTATTGAAAAACTAGAAAAATGTCTATTGTAAATTAGCTGAGTACGTAGGTCTGCTGCGACATGTTTATTAATGATTATATAGTTTTATTAAACGGAACTCGGCGTGAAGTTGTTTCTAAAGTAAATTGGCAGTTATCCATCCAAGCGGGTCCTACAAGCTCTTTAAGTTAGTCATTTACCCATTTGGTTAATACATTTAAATATTATGAAATCAATTTAAGCCGCTCGTACAACGGTATTCATATTTTTCTCGTAAAGCCTAATGTGTTACACATTTTTATATAAATAGAATAACGAATAGAGAACAGAGACATATAAAACAGGAGTGCAGGAATACAATCAGGTAAGTAAACTAGGCGACCTTTGCCTTCAGCTTGACACTTCTTTGAGATTATGTTACGATATATCAGAAAAGATTTCACTGTGGATTAGTTTAAATAAGAAAGTAGGTTTAATCATGAATATGGTTCTAAAATAAACTTCAAAGTCAGTTTATTATGCCTGGCGCACCTTTAAAAGTATTTTTAAACTGGTTAACTATTAATTGTTTTTTAAATATTAAGTTACGTTTTTAATAGATATGATTATTCAGGGCTGCTATAAATATTATTATTCTAAACATAATTTAAAAAAATACCCAATTTTTTAGTTTGAATTTTTTATATTTTTTATTATTGAAAAATATTTAATTTTTAACAAATACCTTGCTTTTTTTCAAGATTACGTTGTGTATGATATCAAAAGTTAGAAATTTCCATTTCTAACTTTTAAACATTCCTTATGTATAGTAAATTTTTTTTGTGATATTCGACTTTTCGGAATCAAGACAGCGAATTTTAGTAACCAGAAATTTTCAAACATATCACAGGTTACACTACAAACATTGATTTAAAAATAAATTTGTATTTAAATTCTTCATCTGTAAGACAAATCATGCTCAATTAATCCGGTTTTGAATACTGTATTGTTAGGAATTAAACTTTTGTAGTTATGGTAAAGATTTAAACAAACAGTAAACCATTATGAGGACATGAAAGTAGATGTAAAGTGTGTACAATTGATGTACCGCAGTCGTAATCTATCCCACGCCCTACGACATCGACCGAAGAGAGTAAGGGTTGTCCCGAGAGCGACATTCAGTCGAGAAACAAACGGGATCTCAAATTGGATCAGGGAATTGTGCAAGGCAAAGCACACTGTCGATTGTTCGCACACAGTACGACGATTTGGGAATTCGCATCATGTTAAATATCTAAATTACGTTAAATATATACAGTACGTTTACTTAACCAATGAAACATAAACTGAAAGGTTGCTTTGAATAATTTACGTAAAGAAATTTTTATTTGTCAACACTAAGTTTTGAGGTGTTAATAAGTATTAAATATGTTTGTTTCCAAAATAGTCATATCTTATTAATACATCATGGATATGAAGTACAACGATGTACAAATATTTTATTATAATTTTTAACGGCAACTTGAATAATAATATTTGAACCGATTAGGCATTTTTTATTGATTAAAAATAACAGATTTTCTAAGCCCTGGAGCACGAAAAGGTACCAACACTTTGTTACAACAAACTCTATACTAAGTTTAAAAACATATACACTCATAAATAAGTAGATGCTACAAATATCCTTCAAGATGTTTGCTTGACTTCCGTTTCCGCTGAAGTTTGCCGCTTTAACGAGTTTATTATCATAGTAGCTCGGATCTCATTTCCTCGTCTGGCGGCCTCAACGACTGTCAACCATTCTATATGCGACGCGTAACGGTTTAGTTTTTACGGTCAAATATGTTAGCAATGCATGTAGTACCTTCAAAGTACTTACTACAAAACTTAAGTCACTATCTTCGCTTTGTCACTTTGTAATTCGTCTTATTATAAGTCGACTTGTAATTAATTGAGGATGGGTGTATAATGGAGGGTGATGTTTCCTGGAGCTTTGTTACAGTCTAAGACCAGCTGATTCTTTTGACAGGTTAATTAATTAATAGCCCATCAACCAATGAAAACTGATCCAGTTTCAAACGTTGAAAAGCTACTTTTCACGAGATCGAACTTGAAACATTCTATGTGTTTTGATATTGCTACGTTAATTATTTACGAAAATCTTATCTCCATAGAGTGTTGTGTCAAACTATACATTACTTTTATTTCTCAAAACCTGTCTTTAAACCCAAAAATTGAAAAATAAATAAATACTAGTATTTTTTACAAAGATTGCACAGAATGTATTTTAAACCATTGAACAATTTGAAAGTATGAAGTAAAATTATAACATGGCATACATTGAGCATTTAATTTAATTCTTTATTAACATGGCTTAATAAACATAATTATTTTACTTGTAATAAGCGAAACTTTAACTTTATAAAATGATACCTAAGTAATCTTTGTATTTTTTCATATTTTTCTACGCAGACTCTTTGTGACTGCCCCACGTTGGGCGCCAAATGTAAAATTACCTAAGTGATTGTTTGTATAAATTTTATTTTTATTCACTTGTGATGCCTCAAACTAGCTCTTAAAACTCTGAGCAATGATATCTCAAGGGCGGTTCTTTGCCAAGGCTGATCCAATTGAAGGGAAAATTTGGGTGATTCGTGTTTTTTATGCAAGTGTTAGACCACAGCACAGTCCGAAGACGTGACACGCAGTCGTGTAGAGTGTAGGTGTTAGTATTCGGTCCACAGCACAGTCCGAAGACGTGACACGCAGCCGTGTAAAGTGTAGATGTTAGTGGTCGGTCCACAGCACAGTCCGAAGACGTGACACGCAGCCGTGTAAAGTGTAGGTGTTAGAGTTCGGTCTACAGCACAGTCCGAAGACGTGACACGCAGCCGTGTAAAGTGTAGGTGTTAGAGTTCGGTCCACAGCACAGTCCGAAGACGTGACACGCAGCCGTGTAAAGTGTAGATGTAAATGTTCGGTCCACAGCACAGTCCGAAGACGTGACACGCAGCCGTGTAAAGTGTAGATGTTAGAGTTCGGTCTACAGCACAGTCCGAAGACGTGACACGCAGCCGTGTAAAGTGTAGATGTTAATGTTCGTGTGAAATGAATATGTTTAATTGAAAATTGAGGAAAGCCTAGAAAATGATTTGAACAATGAAACCTTTTATTATTTTACTGTATTAATTTAAAATGAAAGAATAAGACAATAAATTGTACTGACCTTTTATTTAATGTTTCTGTAATAAACAATACACATTTTACAATAAATATTTCTCCATAAGTAACTTCCTAATCAACTAACCAATTACTAATAACATACAATGCATCTATTAGCCTAACATCCCTAAGCTATCCAGCCACAGCACAGTCCGTAGACGTGCACGCAGCGACCCCTAACAACCCTACGAGCCAGCCACAGCACAGTCCGAAGACGTGCACGCAGCGACGGAAACAATGCCAGTGAGCTGCCGCTACACTGCCCCCTTATATACCCGAGTTGCCGGCCGGGGTGTCACGTGACTGGGATAGCGACACCGGCCCGGTCATTGTTGCCGCTAAACAGCTGACGGCACTACAACAGCTGACGGCGATTCTGCCGACGCACTAATGTCAACATCAATAATAAACGTTTGTCAAAATACAATCATGTGTGTTCTAAACTATCTTGTATGTATTATTTCAACTTATTATTGTTAATATTATTTAAATATTGTAATGAAATGATTAAACTATTCCTACGAATCTACAAACTCATTATTACAATTCTTATGTTGACATAACCTATCGTCTGCTGTGAGTACAATACAATATTTACAAACCATTTATTTACAATTAAATATTACTGCTTATGCTAATATTTACCATTAACAACAAATAATTCTTTATACTTTCAACTAATAAAATGTTCATATCACAGAAATACAATCTAGACTATCTATTTACAACTCTGACGAAATTTGTCTAGGCTAGGCCTACTTTTAATACTACGTTTAGCAATTATTTTCATTTATAAAAACAAATTATGTTTCCTAGGATAGGCCTATAATAATATTATATTAGGTAAATTAACAATATTATCAAATTAACCCATAGGCTAGGCCTATTTGTAATGCAATATTTGGTAAACAAACAATATTTTCATGTCAAAATTAGGCTAGGCCTATTTGTTACATTACAACTTGGACCCTATTACGTTTATACGCTTTTAAATTTGTTTTCAAAACACATGTCATCATAGTAATTTAATTGGGGGGGGGGGCGTTGTTATACAGTGAACCTGAGCTAAACCAAACGTGGATGAAACCGAAGCAGCCATTGCAACTTAAACAGAACATGGTGTAACATTCTCCGTATGTAAGTGTTAAGCCCGTTCTAGCTCTGACAACACAGAAGTTGCTCGCACTCTAACAACACTCGTTAACTACTTGCAAAACAATTGCTTGCCAGTTGCTGGCTACCGATAATGATTGTTGCTAGACAACATAGTGCTCTCTTGACCCATGAAGACGAATAGACAATGATGGATAAATCATGTAAGGGATAAATAATTAGATTTTGTCAAAAATAGTTAGGATAAGAATATGAAATGTTAAAAAACGACCTTTAAAAGAACACCTCAAGCGAAGGATGCAAACCAGTGCACTGATATACAGGGAATTTAATTAAAACGAGAAAGGAAATGGTTCGATAGGAACTATTATTACATTACAATGTCTAAGTCTCATGAACTCCATGTAGACTTGGTAAGAAGTAAAAAGATATTTGATTATTCTGTAGTTATTTTCAATGTTGCCTAGCAACATATTTAAAGTCAAAATTAGTATCCTACTCCTACTAATATTTTAAATGTGAATGCCCTGTTGTTTGTTAGACTTTTACGTGAAAACTACTCAACCGATCATCATGAAACCTTGTACACATATTCTTGGATGTCAGAAGTACCATAGAGTACTTTTTTTAAGAATTGTTTTTTACGAAAGCTAAAAAATTGGTATATAAAATCTGAAAATCGATCTTATCTTTTTTATTGGTTGCTAAAAAACAAATTCCAAATATTAGCGGATTTTTTAATAGCTACAATGCGAGCGAAGAAGTGGGTTAAAGCTAGTACCCAATAGTAGAGTTCTACTGAGAAACAAAATCAGCACCACTTTTAATGATTCAATTAAAAGAGAAAGATGCAAGAACAACAAGCTTAAAATTTAAGTTAGTGATGAAAAACCTGCGAAGAAGGTGCTTGTTTATCAGTAGTGTGCTCTTATGACTTAAAAATAAAGAATATTTATTAAACCCAATGTAGCACCTAAACTATAAACCAAACACAAAATGATTAATAGAAAAACTGTTCATTGACCGGGCTCCCAAAAGCTGGCAATACATGGTAAGGCTCGCATCTCTGCTGTGGGCTTTCTTGAGATGTCCATGAATTGGAGTTGACATTTCTTGTAATTAAATCAATAATTAAAAAGATGTGTTTGTCAATTTTGTTTTAAATTTAATGGCGTGCTTTGATGTGGCTGATATGTGATTAGTAAATAACTTTTGAGTTCATCCAAAACCAGCAATACAAGAAGTCGGAGTGCCCCCCTCCACTCACAGTAAAATGTCACACTATTCGATGGGCCAGCTGACCTAAAATGACTCAATTTCAAAGTAATTTCCTTAATAATCATCTATAAATCCCCTCTTTGAATTAACACTAACCTGAGTTTTTATACTACAGAGTGAAAAAAGGTCGATTATATCGCCAGTTATTGCACTGTTTCCTGTCGACAATATGATTTAATTACGAGTGTAATCGACTGCCATTTGAACTCGGTCCTCTATTGAAGGTGAAGTTTATTTCACTTCCCTCTAATAATTGACACCTTTAATTTGATGTACACATTGACTTGTGCTTACCTGTAAGATTTTCTTCCAACTTCACACTGGCCGCTTGTCAAAAGAGCAAGATATCCTATAAGCCTCTGAAAAATTAGATTTAAATGGCACAAATAAAAATGTGCAATGTTTCATTGCTGAGACTAAATTGTGTCAAAATATTTTAAGCCGTTCTTGGAATTTTTACCTTAATGTACATCTACGTTATGCTAATTGAGGTTTACTTAGGTAATCGGCTTAAAGGCTTATCGTCTTATAATGACTGAAGTCGGATTATCCTCCCTTATCTAGTGGTGAAGGTGGAGTTCCTTACTTGCTTGGTTATTATTAGAAACTTTTAAATAACACATCGTAAGTGATGTAATATCTGAAAGTGGAAAACTATAATCATAATTTTAATTTATATCTGTTCGTTTCATTTGTTTTTTTTATAATTCCTATTTAGAAAAAAATTATTATATTAAATATAGCTACAAAATAAATAAATAAACATATTATTATGATGTCGGATTTTTCGTTTCGGCAAAAAATAACTTATACCAACCAGTTTCTAATTCTTGCTATATTTTAGAAGTAAATTAAAATTTATTCAATTATTAAATCTAAATTTTAGTACCAAAGTTTGTTCTCCCTTTGAGATAAAAGTTAGTATGAAACATTCATTTTTTAATTGAATTAAACAATTGATATATTCATCAATAAAAATCTTGATTGAAAGAAGTTGTGTTTTAGATTAGAGATTGAAATTAACATAAAAATATTTATTTTGATTCATTTCTATTTTGTTATATTCACAATGTGTTTAAAGATAATTGAGGCAGTAAATGATCTATTCATGCCCCTCCCCCACCTGGATTGATGAAAGGCTTAACAATAACACGTTACAATACCTTTCCCGTCTTTGAACCATGTAATTTGTCTCCAGATGACTAGTAACGTCTGACCCATTTTCAAATCTTGCTTAAAAAAAAAAAAAAAAAAAAAAAAAAAAAAAAAAAAAAAAAACACACAGAGAGTTTTCGGTGGTTCTAAAAGTGTTTTTGTGTGTGTATTTAAAATTTCTAAAAACTGACAAGACAAGTATTTTTAGTTTGGACGTCAGATTTGAAAATGGGAGGCAGGTCCTAAAACAAGCCATCTATGGACAAATTGCATGGATTGGAGACGGAAAAGGTATTCTAAGCTATAACTGTTAAATAAATTATCTATAACAGTGCCATTTCTGCTGCAAAAGTTTTCACTTTAGTTAGGGCTAGTTTGAGACCCGCGGTTTAGTTTCAAAGCTATTTTCCAACTTTGTAATTGCCAAGGTCAAGATTTACGGTCCTTTTGTATTAATTACCGTCTATTTTTAATTTTTTACTTCCTTACATTTTAAAAATATAGAATAAAAAATATTTATTTAACAACTGAACTTAATAATGCATACACTAATGATGTTTCTGCTGTATTAACGATCCATCCTTTCATTGGCTGAGGTATTAAATATCATTTAGCAATCCTTAATTTTACTAACACATATATAATGATTTTTAACATACATTTTATTTACTAATTTTATTCAAAACCACCAAAGTCTAAAGCCAATTGTTGGCGGTTCGATATTTTTCAATTTTTGTTATTTGAAAAATTATTAAAATGCATGTAATTGGTTGGGACCTATTAGAGGATTGCCTTTGCTAATAATCAAGCCTTTATCCTTTAGCAACGATATTGTGTCAGATAGCAACGGATACAAGATAGTCCTTACTTCCATATCGAAGGTTGAACCATTTATTCAACAAGTTAAACCCAATTTACTTAACGAAGGATATACTTCTTAAAAAATATTACACACATCCAAGGTATTTGACAATATTACACACATAAACTCTGCCCTTCCTTTCATATTTTAAGCTGATATGCCAAGTATAATCTTTCACCATTTCCATGACCATTTGACACCATTTTTGACACCATTTTTGACACCAAATTTGACACCATTTCCATTTCTATTCTTTCACCATTGACGATAAGATCGCCTAGATCAATTCCCTTATCCGATTTACTCTTCCGCTTAAGGTCTCTCTTGGGATGTCACTGAATCATCTGCAGGTTCGAGAACATCTATCCTGTTTATAAAATGTAAAATAACGTAATTAAAATGTTATTGTTTTGATCCAATCAATAATTCTTTATATTTATTTTAAGAAATTTTGAACAAACTGTAAGCATTAAAAAATATACCAAGGGATATGCCACTATAGACCCGACATGAAATGCAATGGTCAAATGACTAAGAAATGAAATCTAAGTTTAAACGATAAAATAAACTGTTAAAGGGACGTTTGAAAGTTGAAGGAAGTCACTTCAAACTTGATAAAGTTAATTTACACAACGAATTTCAAGTTGAAGTTTTAACGTCTATGGAATAAAAAAGACCAACATTTTTTTAACAAAGGTCAGTAGTTTCAATTTCTCAGCCTCTGTACTTTTGGGACTTATTTATATGGTGTTAACCTCGAAACGATTACCTCATGACAATTGCGATTTCAACTCGTTTTAAACTTTAAGAAAAAGTGGGAGTTTTCTATTATTTTTTAGTGTTCCGTTGCTTTCGACTAGAACTCCAATTGAAGTGATATTGAGGAGTTCAATTGTTTATATTAGTTGTAATGACGTTGTCCTCAATTTTTACTTTCTCCCCCCATACCATAGTATATGGAGAAAGTATTGTTTTCGTAAAACACTTCGCATTAGTTTGATGATGTATATATCCATTTTGGAGCCCCCTTTCCCTCTATAAATGTATATATTGAGAAATTATTGGTTTCGTCAAAATTTTAAAATTTGAGTTGTTGGTAAATTTATCCGTTTTGGTGCCCTCTGAGTCCAAAAAAGTGGTTTTCGAGTGATGTCTGTGTGTGTGTGTGTGTGTGTGTGTGTGTGTGTGTGTGTGTGTGTGTGTTGTCAGGATGTAAACAGAGCTAGAGGATGTCCTGATGGTCCGATTTTGGTGAAATTTGGTATGTAGGTCCAAACGCACAATAATTCCAGGTGTTTTTTTCATTTTTTTGAATTTTTGATTTTTAAGGGTATTTTACCCCCAAAAACCCTCAAAAATCGTGAAAAATCCAAATTTCTCAAAAACGGCTCTAACGATTTTGATTAAAATTTTGTGGTTTATTAAGCTTAAAGTGGTGAATAAAATGACACCACCCGCATCTCCGAGAAAATGCTCGTTCAAAAGTTATGGCGTAATAAGTGTTTCAAAAATCCATTTTTTGGATTTTCGAAATAGCTGTTATTTTGAAATAAATTTTACTTATTACCATTAAATCAAGCTCAAAAAACTAAATAATCCAGTATTTCAAATTTTTGGTCTATGTTAAGTGGTTGCGGAGAAAATTCAATTTTTCGTTTAGCGGTAAACGCAGTACGTTGTTAAAAGTCACAGACGCACGTAGGGTCAAACTCACGCTGCTCAGCTGGTAGCTATCTGACTGAATCATCCAGACATTTATGTTTGAAGCTTTTAACATATTTTTTTATGTTGTTGGGAGAAAGTATGTGTCAGTTAACTGATACCGTTTATTATAATAACATGAAACTTTAAAAGAAGTGACAAAAGGCAAGGGGTCGCCTCGCTCACTTACCTGATTGTTCTTCTGCTCCTCTGTATTTCTCTGTCATCTATCCAATAGCCCACAAAGGACAGTCTACAAATGTGGTGTTCTTAATGTCGAGTATGGTGAAATACAATTACTGACAATCTAAGAGGTTTCTTTAAGAGATAGTATATTAGATTCACAAAAGATTTGGGATTTGAAAACATTCGGGATAATGAAATGCAATCAAGACAAATTTAAAGGTGCAATCTATTCCTGTGGTGACCAACATTAAAAATATTTTGATCATAAAATTATTGCATAAAACATCATTTTCGTTCAATTTCCTTTTTCTAATCAAATGTATAATTGAATTACACTTATAGTTGGAAATAAAACCAGTAGCCAATTTTATTGTTCTAATTCAATTGATGGATACTATTGTTTTTATCATGACTCGAGCGCCACAGGTCGTTGTGAATTTTAAAATGAACAGCATACATTAAAACAGCATAGAAACAGTATATATGAATTGTAGAACTCGCTTTGAAATGCCAAGGTTGCCGATTCGATTTTAAAAAGTTTGTAGCTTTTTGTATGGTCGGACCTAGACCCAGCAGCTTTTTTTTAGTGGGCTATTAATAAATGGTTCTGGCAATTGAACCAGCTGGACTTTGTAAGGATTAAAAGAAACATCTCTATTGATTCATCCACCCCCTTCAGTCACATTCCCATTAAAATACGTACCGTATAGCGTTATCACCTCAATAAAGTATCATTAATAATAAAACTTAATACAGTATATTATAGCAATGATATAAATTTATAACGGCCTAAATTGTGACGAAAGAGCACGTATTTTGTTTTCCTACAAATAGAAGGGTTCTTGTGGAGGGTACCTAAACGAAGAGTAACTTTCTTACCACACAATTACAAGCAACGTGACTGGTAATCGTATCATTCAAGACACTGTAGACTCTGAGACTGCGACACCTGACGACAGAGAGTCAGAGCCAAGATGGATGACGACATGGGTCGCTGACGCTGGAGTGATTGATATACGAGCGCGTTTAAACTTTGATAATGAGAGGCTTGAATTTCTTTATGCAATCATGATTAAACACTCTTTAAACACAAAACATTGTGGCATCATGTCATGTATGTATGTTATATTTAATATATAACATTGCTAAAACTGTGGATCGCATTAAATTTTTAAATATTTCACAATACTACAAAATAATATTTTAGAGATAAGAATAAGCTTTGATACTAAATGGTAGTCTAGTTTGGTATTAAAATCGGTTATCCTGACACAACGGTTGAATAGATAATTGAAGTATACTCGCTGATGAGTTTGGAATGTGGTTGGTGTCTATACTATAATCAATCATAAAAATACTACTATACTAGGGTAATTTTATGGGAACATATTCTGCATTCACAAAGCTATAATATGAGTCAGTTACATAAAGTATTATGATAAACAGTAAAAATCTGAGGATGTAAAACATTTTACTGAACAGGAAATTGCTCGTTTCCTATCAATTTCCCCTTTGATTTCATTGCAATAAACTAATTTCCTCTTTCATCCAAACATTCTAACGTTCTATTCCTGCTGCAAAGGGCTGTTTATTAATTTTATCCATACTATTCTATGAACATACGACGACTAAGGTTTAAGATTAGTTGTTCAATAAAATAAAACTCTAAGGATTACAAACATTTCACAAGTTTTGTTCAAATTATCCAACGAATTATTCTCGAGAGGTGGGTAAAATCTCAGCCTTAAACATTTCTTGAAATTAATCAAATATTAACAGAGGACCAGTTTGGATTTAGAAAAAACAAAAATATAATTAATGCCTTATTTTTCTTCAATAAAAAATAATTGACTCATTAAATCAAAATGAAAAGTACTTTTGGTTTTTTTTTATATAGCTACGTCGTTTGACTCAAAAGATAGTAATAGTCTCCTTTCTAAAATGGAATGTATTGGCGTTTGGGGTTTAGAGTGGGACTGGTTTAGGAGTTATATGAGTGACTGAAAACCAATCAGTACCCAATCTTAAACCAATCGTAATTAATTAATTAATTAATAACACACATAATGCTCTGTTGAACGTTGATTATCTAGTTGTCCAAGGGAGCTCTATCAGACCAACCCTCTTCTCAATTTACATAAATAACTTAAATAAATTGTCACTTTCAGGCATTTTTTTATTCGCTGATGATACATCCGTAGTTTTTAATGGGGCAAACTGGGAGCCGGTGTTTCGCGAGGCTGTACGGGATATTTGCAAAATCAAAGATTGGTTTACACAAAATGTTCTGATAATGAATATTTTAAAAACAAAGTGTATGCCGATCTTGTTACGCTCAGCGAGCGAGGCACCGGCGCACCTCCAGCCGGCGCTGCTGATGACCCGACCACCGGCGCGTGTGGCTGTAGCGTTTGAGAGGGTTGACCACTACAAATACTTGGGTATCATTATTGATTCCAAACTAAGGTGGGAAAATAATATATTTAGTTAAAAAATAAACTTAGAAAACTCAATTCTATAAGAGAGACGAATGTTGGCGCCCAGGTTCCTTGGGTTGTAAAATCGTTAAATTGTCTTGACTCTTTTTTTTACATAGGTAATTTTCTTTATCGTAACATCCCATCCTGGATTAGAAATCTAGAAGTATCTAGGAATGTGTGAACGGTTTATCACAGACTGGCTGTTGGAGCTTGTACTCGGCCGCGCAGAGTCTCTCATCTGTTCTGAGTGAGTCTCTCATCTGTTCTGAGTACTCTCACTAAAACGTATAAGCGATACTACCAAATTTACTTTCTCCAACTTACTGACAAGTGTTTTACTTTATCTTTTCTATAACCGTTCTGCTCTGTCTAGTCAAACAACTTCTCAAGTCAGCCCATAGAAGTATATACCCCCATAGCAGCAGACCTGCGAACTCAGTGAATTTTCAAAGGAGATTGAGATTTTGTATTTTCCCCATAAACACCATAGGAATGAGTATGTAGGTTTGCTGCCATGAAATGTTGTTAGAAAAAGTTATTTGTTATGAAATGTAATGGTTAGGAACTAAAAATAATTGTCTTTACTATGGACATTTTTAAACACCAAGGCACTGATTGTTCTTCGTAAAAAATATAATTAAAATATATATCTCACAGCTATGCGGGTGCAGTGAGGCGATGCTGAGTTTTACCAGCTGTAAAGATGGCCGCCCGGCGCTGCGATCCGTTTGCTTGACACGCAGTGCTCGTTAAAGTGTGTTACACGTTTCGATGAGTCAGCCTAATCGTTCTGTTTATAATATAATAATTGACGATATTAATATTTCATGTAATTAAATTTAAATTCAGTAGCTGTCAAACCTTCTTAAAATATTTCTTTTACAACATTGTTTTGTATTTTATGTTTAGTTATACAATATTTTGCAAAACCATAGTGTATTTTAAGTGTGAAAGAACTTGTCCGCGCACCTGCACAGGTCGATTTCGACCCAAGCGGGACTAATTAAGTTTATTTTAAAAAATTGTAAATTACATGTGTATTTTAATGAAATAAATGGATTTTTTACTTGACTTTCATTAAAATTTCAAAATTCCAACTGATAAAGCCCACAATTAATGTTTAACACTAGTTTGAAAAAGGATTAATAACTATTAATGAAAAAAAAACCTCTTACTACTTTAATTAGAATGAATCTTAAAACTACAGCAGGTAAAAATAATCAGACCGAGATGAAAGCGTCAGACTGAGCAGTTAAACCCGGGCCACGGCTTACGCGCGTCTCTCTGCATGACATGTGTCAAGCCTGCCCCCCATTGTCCTGGCACTTGTGTCAGACTGAGCAGTTAAACCTCGGCCTCGGCTCATGCACGTCGCTATGCATGAAATGTGTCAAGCCTGCCCTGCCGTTGTCCTGGCACTTGTGTCAGACTGAGCAGTTAAACCTCGGCCACGGCTCACGCACGTCGCTATGCATGACATGTGTCAAGCCTGCCCCGTCGTTGTCAGGGCACTTGTGTCAGACTGAGCAGTTCAACCTCAGCCTCGGCTAACGCAAGTCGCTTTGCATGACATAAGTCAAGCCTGCCCCGCCGTTGTCCCGGCACTGTGTCAGACTGAGCAGTTCAACCTCAGTCTCGGCTCACGCACGTCGCTATGCATGACATGTGTCAAGCCTGCCCCGCCGTTGTCCTGGCACTTGTGTCAGACTGAGCAGTTAAACCTCGGCCTCGGCTCACGCAGGTCGCTATGCATGACATGTGTCAAGCCTGCCCCGCCGTTGTCCTGGTACTGTGTCAGCCTGAGCAGTTGCACCTCAGCCTCGGCTCATGCACGTCGCATGACATGTGTCAAGCCTGCCCCGCCGTTGTCCTGGCACTTGTGTCAGACTGAACATTTAAACCTCGGCCTCGGCTCACGCACGTCGCTATGCATGACATGTGTCAAGCCTGCCCCGCCGTTGTCCTGGCACTATGTCAGACTGGGCAGTTGAACCTCAGCCTCGGAACACACACGTCGCTATGCATGACATGTGTGAAGCCTGCCCCGCCGTTGTCCTGGCACTTGTGTCAGACTGAGCAGTTGAACCTCAGCCTCGGCTCACGCACGTCACTATGCATGACATGTGTCAAGCCTGCCCCGCCGTTGTCCTGGCACTTGTGTCAGACTGAGCAGTTGAACCTCAGCCTCGGCTCACGTACGTCGCTATGCATGACATGTGTCAAGCCTGCCTTTTCGTTGTCCTGGCACTTGTGTCAGACTGAGCAGTTCAACCTCGGCCTCGGCTCACGCACGTCGCTATGCATGACATGTGTCAAGCCTGCCCCGCCGTTGTCCTGGCACTTGTGTCAGACTGAGCAGTTGAACCTCAGCCTCGGCTCACGTACGTCGCTATGCATGATATGTGTCAAACATGCCCCGCCGTTGTCCTGGCACTTGTGTCAGACTGAGCAGTTAAACTTCGGACCCGGCTCACGCACTTCGCTATGCATAATATGTGTCAAACCTGCCCCGCCGTTGTCCTGGCACTTGTGTCAGACTGAGCAGTTAAACTTCGGACCCGGCTCACGCACGTCGCTATGCATGACATGTGTCAAGCCTGCCCCACCGTTGTCCTGGCACTGTGTCAGACTGAGCAGTTGAACCTCAGCCTCGGCTCACGCGCTTCTCTCTGCATGACATGTGTCAAGCTTTCCCCGCCGTTGTCCTGGCACTGTGTCAGACTGAGCAGTTGAACCTCAGCCTCGGCTCACGCGCTTCTCTCTGCATGACATGTGTCAAGCCTGCCCCGCCGTTGTCCTGGCACTTGTGTCAGACTGAGCAGTTGAACCTCATCCTCGGCTCACGCACGTCGCTATGCATGATATGTGTCAAACCTGCCCCACCGTTGTCCTGGCACTTGTGTCAGACTGAGCAGTTAAACTTCGGACCCGGCTCACGCACGTCGCTATGCATGACATGTGTCAAGCCTGCCCCACAGTTGTCCTGGCACTGTGTCACACTGAGCAGTTGAACCTCAGCCTCGGCTCACGCGCTTCTCTCTTCATGACATGTGTCAAGCCTGCCCCGCCGTTGTCCTGGCACTTGTGTCAGACTGAGCAGTTAAACTTCGGACCCGGCTCACGCACGTCGCTCTTCATGACATGTGTGAAGCCTGCCCCGCCGTTGTCCTGGCACTGTGTCAGACTGAACAGTTGAACCTCAGCCTAGGCTCACGCGCGTCTCTCTGCATTACATGTGTCAAGCCTGCCCCGCTGTTGCCTTGGCACTTGTGTCAGACTGAACAGTTCAACCTCAGTCTCGGCTCACGCACGTCGCTATGCATGACATGTGTCAAGCCTGCCCCGCCGTTGTCCTGGCACTTGTGTCAGACTGAGCAGTTCAACCTCGGCCTCGGCTCACGCACGTCGCTATGCATGACATGTGTCAAGCCTGCCCGGCCGTTGTCCTGGCACTTGTGTCAGACTGAGCAGTTCAACCTCGGCCTCGGCTCACGCACGTCGCTATGCATAATATGTGTCAAACCTGCCCCGCCGTTGTCCTGGCACTGGTGTCAGACTGAGCAGTTAAACTTCGGACCCGGCTCACGCACGTCGCTATGCATGACATGTGTCAAGCCTGCCCCACCGTTGTCCTGGCACTGTGTCAGACTGAGCAGTTGAACCTCAGCCTCGGCTCACGCGCTTCTCTCTGCATGACATGTGTCAAGCTTTCCCCGCCGTTGTCCTGGCACTGTGTCAGACTGAGCAGTTGAACCTCAGCCTCGGCTCACGCGCTTCTCTCTGCATGACATGTGTCAAGCCTGCCCCGCCGTTGTCCTGGCACTTGTGTCAGACTGAGCAGTTAAACTTCGGACCCGGCTCACGCACGTCGCTATACATGATATGTGTCAAGCCTGCCCCGCCGTTGTCCTGGCACTGTGTCAGACTGAACAGTTGAACCTCAGCCTAGGCTCACGCGCGTCTCTCTGCATTACATGTGTCAAGCCTGCCCCGCTGTTGCCTTGGCACTTGTGTCAGACTGAACAGTTCAACCTCAGTCTCGGCTCACGCACGTCGCTATGCATGACATGTGTCAAGCCTGCCCGCCGTTGTCCTGGCACTTGTGTCAGACTGAGCAGTTCAACCTCGGCCTCGGCTCACGCACGTCGCTATGCATGATATGTGTCAAACCTACCCCGCCGTTGTCCTGGCACTTGTGTCAGACTGAGCAGTTAAACTTCGGACCCGGCTCACGCACGTCGCTATGCATGACATGTGTCAAGCCTGCCCCGCCGTTGTCCTGGCACTGTGTCAGACTGAGCAGTTGAACCTCAGCCTCGGCTCACCGCTTCTCTCTGCATGACATGTGTCAAGCCTGCCCCGTCGTTTTCCTGGCACTTGTGTCAGACTGAGCAGTTAAACCTCGGCCTTGGCTTATGTACGTTGTTCTGCATTACATGAGTCAAGCCTGCCCTACCGTTGTTTTGGCACTTGTGTCAGACTGAACAGTTAAACTTCGGCCTCGGCTCAGGCGCATCTCTGCATGTCAAGCCTGCCCTGCCGTTGTATTGGCACTTGTGTCAGACTGAGCAGTTAAACCTCGACCTTGGCTTATGTACGTTGTTCTGCATTACATGAGTCAAGCCTGCCCTACCGTTGTTTTGGCACTTCTCTCAGACTGAACAGTTAAACTTCGGCCTCGGCTCACGCGCATCTCTGCATGTCAAGCTTGCCCTGCCTTTGTCCTGGCACTTGTATCATGTAATTAGACATAGTGCAGTTTTAGTTTTGCTGATAGAATGTTTTGTTTATATGTTTCTAATTTATCTTTTGACTTAATTCCTAACATTTTTTTATTTTTCATCAACAATATTTCATTGTTGTGTTTATTGTACAGCATTTCGGTAAAGTAAATAATTTTCGTATCATAATAAAAATGAACGTCCTTTATGCAGTATTTTTTACATTTAATTAGCTTGTTTGGATTGCGAGGTTACGGCTCTGTAATAGTAGCGTTGAAATGATATTTGGTTTTATTTGGAGGCTGATATACTGATTTTACTAGTACTTTTACTTCATAATCAGAGGGTCATGTAAATTGATTAAGGCAATGTGGAGAGATGAACAGGACAAGACTAATGTGGCAGACGTGATGTGACATCGCTATTGTGGCTATTATACGTCATTTCAGGGAGGTAAAGTTGAAACGTTATGATGAAAGAAACTTATGATGAGAAAGATTAAAGTGTTAAAACTTCAGTAAGATTTATCAGTATTACTAAAAAATCTGAACGCGTTTACGTTCAGGTATTATGTTCATACTTAGGTTTGGGTATTATTTATATAAACTAACCCTAACTTACTTTACCTTTCAGAATCGAGTTAAGAATTGAGCTAAAAAAATAGTACGATAGACAATTTTAAGCCCACAATCTCTATTATAAAATAGGATAAACACGTATGTGTTTATACGTTGGTAATTGATGGACTCGGCAACCACTGGATTGTTTGCCCTGAAACTATATATATATGAAAATAATGGAATTGGTTTTTAATCCATAATTATTTTAAAGCCCCTAAGGTCTTAGGTTCAATGCCATCATTAACGTACTCATGATCGGGGTTTTGGAAGTTTTTTTATTGGATTTGTTTACAAACAAAACAGATGGCCATACATTTGTTTACAAAAATGTAAAACAACAAGAGTTTGAAAAATATATGAATTCCAGCTGACAAGGATAAAACTATTCTAGATACAGTGTAAATATTTCATTCGTGCATGAATTTACAGTACATAATTTCGTGTAAACAAACTACATACACCTCGTACAAAGAAAAGGTAAGGTTAGTACAATATAAAAAAATAAAAAAAAAAGTGACAATTTTCACTATTTGGTTCACTTATTTCGCTTATTACTTACTAATAAAGTAAAATTAGTTTAAAAAGTACAATTAACAATAAATTATATAGGCAAATTTCAGGTAACTGCTCTTAGGTTCTTAATTCATGTCTCACGATTTTTATTAACATTAGTAGTTAGTAATTTTTGTAGAAAGCTTTAAGACTGAGTTATATACAAATTTTAGCTTCGGACAAAAATTGATGCTTAAAATTAATTAAGACATAAATTTGTTGATGAACATTAGGAAACTGTGATGTGGTATTAAAAAATATATACAAATTCGTAAGTCCGAAACAGGGAAACATTTTCTTTAAAAGTCTTTTTCCAGAAAATTTTATATTCACTTGACTAATCACTGGATATAATAAAGAGAATACAGTATCACTTTTTATGAAACGTGAGACAAGAAAACTGCCCATAACTTATTCCTGCAATACATTATAGCTTTTTCTTGTGTCAAAGACTTGGTTGGGACTTACAACGGAGCTGCCAAGATGCTCTCCCAATCCAATTTTGGGCTAGTTTATATTCCAGCATCTCCCCAGGGACGTACCCTACTCTGTCTCTGAGCTTTTGTTAAGCCTCAATAACTTTTTAGTTCGGTGAAATTTCAAAAAAACTACATAAAAAAGGATGGGTTGCAAGATAGAGTATATAATTGTACTTAATAACCTTTATTGCCATAAATACTGATATAGTTTCTTGGCAGAAAGTAAAGGTAACCTAAGAATTTGTAATAACTTACATCGAAATTGTGAACAGTATACACATTGGAGGTGTTCTTGCCGATACAGGAATGGAACGGTCTATAATCAACCCGTCGACCACTGAGAGTAAGAACAAGCGACTCACGTGTTAAAAGGCACGTATGTGTGCTGTCATAAACTCTAGATTACTTGACGTTGAGTCAGCAACAACATTCACACATAAAAATGAAATCCATACCTGAGCGGCAAATATAAGTCTTCATTGTCTAGAAAAGTTTGAACAATATATTACATTATAATCAGGAAATATTAATATCAAATACCCTGTTTAAACAGAAATATTTACCCACATTTTTTACTAAAGGCCAATCAAGTAGCCAATCAATGTTCAAAGAACAATTTACGGCAATCAAGAAGTTGTTTGGATAAAATGAGACCAATCAACAATCAATCGACTTCGAAGGAAACGAGTTTTCAATATCGGAAAATATTAGAAGGTAAAGTTTTTCAAAGCACTGTTTATGGAGAAGAACGGCAAAGCTTATTAAACAAATTCTGTCAGTGTTTTATAGGTGAAATAAAAACAAATTGTCAGAAAAGAATCTACAAAATTAAGACATTTCTTTATTCTAAAACTTCGTTATTTAATTACATTTTATTCTCTTGAGCTGGACTGAGACTATTACAAAATTTAGTGATACATTGTTAAGAATGAGAAGATATAACTCTAGGCATTAATCTTCTATTGACATTAAAATCTCATAATAATAATTGATTACTCTATTTCTATGTACCATACGAATTATGATTACCTAAAGCCCAAACTCCAATTTGACTGACAAGGCTATCAGATCAAATCGGACTGTCCAATATTGGGGATTAAACACTGCATGAGCCAATCCGGACGTATGTTCAGCTCGTTGAGTCTATATAGCTCCTATAAGTTAATTTTCATGAGCTAATCCTTTGATCTATTGATGGGATCCAAGTCTATCACCCTTTATTTAGGCCCCCTAAATAGGCTGTATAGATACAGATATTTAACGAGCGTATATTTTCAAGATAGTGTAAATAAAAATCAATGTAAATAATTGTTATGTCTGTCGTCCCAGTTATGAGAAAACATTATATTTACTGAGGTAAAAATAATAAGAGGGTTTATTAAGAATGTAAGATTTTAAATTAGAGTTAGAGCAAAACATTTTTCTATGGCATAGGTGTGGTGCCATTGTATTAGAGTATTGTAGATTGAAATAGACGTTGCCGGGAAGTTTTTTGATACCCAATATAGTTAACTATGACTTTGATTTCATTTTACCATAGCTCGGTTACTTTCATATGTTATGTATCACAAGTTGTCAATGTGTCTTTTTCAGTTTACGTTATCTACTACTTGATTTTTTTCTTTGACCTCACAAAGTCTTCAAACTCCGTATTTATGAATATTAATAAACAGTTTGATACCTGCAAATAATCTTGTAAAAATAAAATTTTTCTTGGGATACGTTCTAATTACAGTGTGCACGATTAAAATTTAAATATCACGAATTAAAAGCCTTAGGAAAATGCAAGGTATCATGTTTGGATTGATTGATTTACTGTCATTTATTTTCTTGCCACTTGAATTGGATTTCCATCAATCTTCAAACTGGTGACTCATCCTACATCAGAAGATTGATGTAGCATTACTTATACAAAAGTGTATTCCTGCTTTGTAGAGTAAAAAAAAAATAAAATTAGAAAACCACAGATATTAAATAATGTTCAATGGATGTGTTTCCTGAGGAAAATCCTAAAGTTTATTTACTTTTTATCCAACTTAAATTGAGTTTACGGCGCATAATAATTTGGAAAAAACAATACAAAAACTACATTCCTGTATTAATTTTAACACGAACGCGTCACACCCGACGGCAGATAGGAAACATGTAAATTCATATCCTTATAAAATAACACATATTATTGAGTTTAAGCTGAACTTGACACTCGTTTAGCCCGCCTCTTGCTTGATGTGTGCAGTCTATGAACATGTTACAGTCTGGAGAATTCAGTGTTAACATTCGCGGGATTTTTACCCTTTTTGGGGATTTTCAGACCCTGAGTGGGATGAAACGGGATTGTTTGGACCTTCAAATTTCTTCATTAAAAATCTTAATTTATAAATTCTTTTAATCAACTTTCCTTTTTTTCAAAAGTAAAAAAAGAATATAATTTAAATTAGTTATGTATTCAAGCATATTTAAAAAAAATGTAAGCATATAAGGTTTTTAATACAATAATCAGACAAAGAAAGTGAATAAAGAACAAATGTAAGTGGACTGTTAAAGTCAACAGAAATTTTTGATTGATAATAAAATAGTTAATATAGTAATGACAGATTGGGCTTTTAATTTATGATGCTATCTAACAACTGGTCAAAGTTATATAGTAACAATTCTGGGGTTTGGACCGTTTCCCGCCAAAACGTAAAAAATAACTCTTCCGTAGAAACACGCAAAAAATAAAATAAAAAAGCTTTTATTAATGGCATATTACGAAAAGAATTTATTTTAAAGCTGGTATTTTGTGTTATTAAGACATAATCGAAAATGAGGTCCTAAGCAAGATTAACCAACTAAAATTAACATATTGATTTATTTCTGTGAAGATACTCTAAAGGACTTTTAAACGATTTAGTTTTCCATATATGCATACCATATGATTCTATTAAAAAATAACAAGTTAACAATAAATTTCCATCCAATATGAATACTGTGATTAAGTGTTCCATATCGGCCCTAAATATGCATGATGCGACACTTTACGTGTAAATAGCCATCTTTGTGGGATCTGCCGCGGACACTTATAGAGGGAGGGTTCTGTACGGAGTACTCAATAAACCTGTATTGTGACAAAATTTTTTCTGTATGCATTTTGTCCAATTAATTTGTTTTAAAACATGAGATATATAAGTTAAACTAGTTGGTACTTGATATGCACTATCTATTATTTTAAGATTTCACGAAGAAAAACAATAACATATCACCATTAAGTACTTAACATTTCTGTACAAATTTAAGCTATTTAGGTAACCAGTTTTTGCAACAGAGTTGGATAAGGCAGCAAGGAAGTAGAAAGTGTTCTGCCAGTGTGATTCGGATAGGTAGGATCAAGTGAGCATAGATAAGTATGTGTCTGTATGTCAGTGTTTGTGTTTTCTGACAACAACTTAACGTGTAGCATCACATCACATTCTTTAATTGCGAGTGCTGCCAAGAGTAAAAAATAGTAAAATAATTTTGGTTTGGTTTTATATGTTACAAATCATTCGTAACCTCTTATTTAACTGAAAATAAGTGGTTATATTGAGTCTCTTAAATAAAACTAATAAAATAATTGGTTATGTTTTCCCAGTGATAAAGATGAATAAATAAAATATTACCCTGTTAATTGCATTATATACTTGATTTAAACAAGAACGATCAATTGCCGTGTTTAAGTTTCCTTCATAAAATTAAGGGTTATCCAAGAAACTTTTTACCTGAAAGTTTTCACTAAATCTAAAGTTGCCGCTCGCGTTAAGCTAGGCCAGGGCCACGAGGGCGGCCGCCGATGTATCCGATATTGATTAAGCCGTTTAACCCTTCATCGCTTTTCAGCCCTCAGCTAGGTAGCGGCTATTGGGTTTACTCTTGAAATAAAATGTATTTCATAAATCAGGGCAATAATGAAGTTACGTATGAAATGAAATTACGTGTGATGTTTGTGATATTTTAAAAGCTGAATTATGCAACGAGTGTACTATGGAGACCTTTATCCATGACTTAGATGACAGCTAGCACACCATCAAAGCGAGGTCATAAAATATCTCACGTGTGGATTAGATGTGAATACGATTATTGAATACACTTTTTATCAACGAAAACTTACATGGTAAATCTCTGTAATGAACAAGCAGAAAGTTTATAGATTAAAGCCCGTCAACCCTCAAAAACGTAGCCACCCAGATGTCGACTGACCCAAACGTCGTTCTCACTCACATAAGATTATATTTTTGAGTCGTATTTTTAAACACCAAAATTGAACAAAATATCATTAAAATATATTTTTTTAGTTGAAATAAATATGAATAGCAATAAAATTTTACTTGATAATTTAACAATTTAACATTAAGACATTTAACATAGGTTAGGACAGAACATATTTTCAAATTGGTTTCAAATCGTGGATGGCTTTTTAAAATAAACACCCTGTACAGTATGTAATAAGTCTAGAAACATTAAAATATCTTTCAAATGATTTTATTAACAAAACTAAAACTTTGCTGTCTAATTTTGAGTGTCAAAGTCCATTTATTGAAAATATTTACTGACATTGAACTTCCAAGGTGGTTCAAGGTGGTTACTATCCACGAGAAAATCTTGAATGTAAGGTTAGGTTGGTGTGTACATAAAATTTAGGTCTCACTTAGTAGAGTACAATGCTACAATGCCACAAACCCAGCCTCCGAAAATGGATAACTGAGCCCTAAATGGTTGGCAATAAAACTTCTTATGGGAATCATGTTGCTGAAACTTCAAATTCAATAAATTCGGACACACTTGACCTTTTGAGGTCGGGTTGGTGGCATATTACTTTTACAAAATAAATACCTTTGAAATTATATAAAATATGAAAACTGTCAATATACTTAATTTCAAGACTTACTCTAGGGGTCGTCCCTGAAGAAAATCTTGGTGGTAAATTACTCGGCCTGTGTCATATTGTATATAATTTTAAAGGTCTTTATTTTATAAATAGCTTACCACGAAACCGACCTAAAAAGGTCAACTATGTCCGAAGTTATTGGATGTTTAAGTACCAGCAACATGATTAATGAAAAGTTTTATGGCCTGTCATTTAAGGCTCGGTTATCCAGTTGAGGTCGGGTTTTTTGGAATTGTACTATGCTGAGAACTTTTGATTTGATGTACATGTTAAAATATGCTTCCAATTATTTTTTTTCCTCTGCCTCTTTATGGTTCCCGTCTTGGAGGTACAAGATAATAAGTATTTTTGGAAATAGTCTTTGACAATCAAAATCAGTATGCAATGTTTTAGTTTTTTTAATTAAATTATTCTTTAGATATTATATTGTTTAGTGGTTTGTGTCCCACCCTGTATAATACTAGATTGTAGCGATGTACTTCCATTCAGTCTCAATACCTTAACCGTCGTCAATCCAAACTAGTTAATTAATATATCAATATTACGTTAACTAGTTTGGATTGGCGACGGTTAAGGGATTGTATCCTATACAGTATTATTATGGGGAAAAGCTTCCCTATATAGTTTGTTTTTGGTATAGAATTAATACCCATTTTACCATGGTACTATAAAAATGAGAACCGACGAGAAAGGCGCGGTGACCCGGTAAGAAAACCTACACGTTTAAGAGCCCAAAATGCAATGGGTTGAGTATGGTTTAATAATGTACCTCTTTATGATGTTGTCATATCATTATTGGTGCTTATTGCTGCGGTCGTAGATAAAGTCAAATAGCTGCAGAATTGGTATATAAAAGTTAAAATATAATGGATCCTGAAAAAACTTAAATTACTTTTGTTGCTTAACTGTCCCAGCATTTAATTAAACCAAACAGGTCAAGGGACCTTAAATAGAATAAAAACGTAGAAAGTCTCTCAGTTTTATGTTATGTAATCTTAAAAATATTCAAAGAGACATGGAAATCATCAGAACCTTGTTTTTGATATGTTTTTTATATATCTCCTTGTTTACAAGATTCAACCTAATGGGTATATTCATCCGGGTTATTTAACTAAAAAATGAAGATGCTGAGAAAAATGTATTTTATTTTTGTGGTGAGTCAACAGTTAATGTGTTAAATGAATAAAGTGTAGATAAAAAGAAAGATAATTGAGTGTTTTCAATAAATTTTTGCGTACTATTTTACTTTAGTAAAACGAGTGCTTGTATAAGATAATGACGTTTAGCTTAAAAAAAATCACCTGATAAAAGTATATAGCTATCAAATAGGAAAAATGAGTAGGTCCGGACAATGGCTTCGCTTAAGATAGGGGTTGAGCAGAGTCAATTCTTTTGAGGGGCCAAGCCTTACTGGAACCGTGTTAGAGTAATCTTGTTGGACAAATTATCTTTTATTTATTTATTTTGGTATATTGTCTTTTAGCGAATTTCCCTATAGGGAATACGCTTTTACGGTAGTAGCCATGGTAAGACCTAAGCCCGGGACCACTTTACTTTTTCATTTTGAAGTCCCCAGAAGCCAAAAACACCATTCGTTCATTTTCATATATATATATATATATATATATATATATATATATATATATATATATATATATATATATATATATGTGTGTGTGTGTGTGTGTGTGTGTGTGTGTGTCCGTGGTACTGATAACTTTTAAAGGGGACCTCCGATTTTGAAGAAATTTGGTATGAAGGTGTAAGACCAGATCTATTTTCATGAGTTCGCGAACCAGCATGATCGGGTTATGGAAACGGGGTTTTATGGGGTTTCAAAGGGGTCAAAAATGGGTTTTTGGCATTTTTGGACCTTAATTTTTAAAATTCAATAATTTTTACCAAACCCATTTAAAAGAGCTTAAAAAACCAAACAATTTAGTATTTTCAATTTTTAACTTGGTGTAACAGGTTACGGAGAAAAGGTAAAAATAGGTTTCCAATGTTAATCTTATGGGAAATCAACAAAACCCTGTATCTCGCTTATTTATAGGAATACCTTGATAAAATTTGGTATGCACATTCACTAGGTAGGGTTTAACTGAATTCGCTTACAACACCCATATGGCGGCAAACCTACATACTCACCCCCATGGGATTATGAGGAAAATTTAAAAGTGTTAATATTGATACAATTTGATATTTATCTTACCTAACTACTACATTTTCTAACAAAACTAACATTTTCTAACAACATCCAATTGGAGCAAACCTACATACTCATTCCCATGGTGTTTATGGGGAAAATACAAAATCTCAAGATCCTTTGGAAATTCGCTGAGTACGCAGGTCTGCTGCGACGGGGGGTATTTTTAATCTGGAAAATCAGGGTTTTAAATAACAGGAGTTCTTTAAATTTAGAATTATTAAGTTAACTAAACATCACTTATGAGTTGTCTTTCCAAAACAACTTTAAAAACAAAATTAAAATCTATGTTAATTTAAAAACAGGCAAAATGTTTTTCTCTTCAAGGATTTTTTATTTTTTGGTTAAATATGTGGGTTTTTGCCACAAGGAATCGATTGGAGATGGTCCCATCCATGGCTGGGAAACATCGGGTTTTCGTACTAGATTCCCTGGTACTATTAGCTAAATGTAACCGATTGTTGACACAAAAACCTAAAGAGTTTCAAATAAAGCTGGCATTACAGTGTTGGTCGGGTTGATTTAGATTGAAGGCCATCTCAACTCTTAATGGATGACTTTCCTGAGTTTTACACCCGTATAACCTCGTTCCAAAGTTAGGTTACGCTACAGGAGATAACGTAGATATTTATACTTTTGAAAAATATAACTGTGAAGTTCTATCATTTAATAAACTACATTTCACATCTGACTATGATGAATGAACTAGTTGGTTAACAAAATAGTAGTTTATGCAACTATTGTATTGTGAAGGCTATTAAGCCACGAGTGAGATGTAATTTAGAACAAGAGCAGAGCGAAGCGAGTGTTCTAAGTAACTTATGAATGGCTTAAAGGCTGAAAGTAGTCGTTGCATACACTACTTTAACACCAACTTAAATTTGGTAAATTAATGTAAAAAAAGTGAAAAATTTATTAGTTATGTTCGGACCCCCTCGAAAACATAGCTACACGGATGTCACTTGACCGAATCTACGTTCTCACTAACATTGATCACACTCTTTTCAGGTCAGGCACCTGAAGAAACTAAAACATGACTCGTAATGGAACAATCAGCTTACGTGCGAATTCCGTAATTACAACACCACTTTCGTCAAATTCCGTACTCTCATTGGTAAGCTAATGTAATGTTTCGCCAATAAGCTATGTCTAGAATCAGAATTTTATTTCGTAACCTGAACGTTCAAGACCTCACTAAGCAACGAGATGGAATTTAATTTGATAATGTACCTCTCTATGATATTATTTCATGGCCCCTGCATGGTACGAAAAAATTCAGAGTAGATGACTTGTAATTCCGTAAAATGAAAACTAACCATTATTTAGACCAATCTAACACGTATTTTTTAAATTTTATTCTGCGTTTGGGTACGACAGTGGCAATTTTTTACTTTTTGACGGGGAACGGTCCAAACCCCAGTCTTGTTACTATCTAATATCGACCAGTTGTTAGAAATTATCATTAATTAATAGCCCAATGACAAATGGCAACTGGGTCCGGAATCGAACCTTTAAAAAGCTAACCTTTAAAAAAACCTTTAAAAAGCTATGACTTTTCTCAGGATCGAACCGGCAACCTTTGGATTCAAAGGCGAGCACTATAACCACTCTATAATATATGAATATATGTAACATATTCTATAACAAAATATAAAACATTTTGTCGATTGGTTTATTCAAGTGATCCATAACCTACACTGAAATTCGACACCGCTGCTGATTTAGAATTAGTTTTGTAAACAAAGCACACAACGAATATTTGAGATTCAAGAAGAGGTTGCATAGGTAGAAAATTAATACAAGTTAAATGCCAGTAAAAATAAATATTATATATAAATAAATAATAATTGCATAGAATTTTAAACAAAAGTTACTTAAGGAGGGTTTTTTATACATGATTTAATCTTAACTTACAATTCATAAACTAATTTGTTTATACATATGTTTTAATATCTTAATCTTCAAGCTCATAAATATTTAGTTATAAAATATAATCATACAACAACATAATCTATGTTTCCCATGTTATTCTCCCTGGAAATGAACAAACCCCATTCACTCGCTTATTTATCGATCTTTTTGGCATATACTTTTGCTAGGTAAAATTGAACTTAAACTTCAAAGCAACAGACTCATTCTGATTGTTTGAGTAAAATTACAAAATACTGGGTGTCCATAAAGTCGTGCCCTGATAAAGAAATCGAACAGTATAAAAACAATCTGTGGTAAGATAATGTTTTATGTGCAGTTTTAAAAAGTGTTTTCTTAAGTTTTTTACAGCCATGAACAAACTCTATGTGTGCATTGGATTATCTTTAAATATTTTATGTGACTTTTTTATTAGTTTATTTTTTATTAATGAATGTTATTTATTTCATTTAATATTTACTAAGTAATAAATGCCTATGCATTTATTATTTTATCTTTTAGAGTTTCTAAATTAGAAACTGATGGAGAAGAATAAAAGAATTTCTTCGACAAACCCCCACATAAAGAAACCCAAAGAAATTAAGTGTCGTGAACGATGTGGGAATTTAGTCAGGCCATCACGATTTGTTTTTGTAGTGCAATTTTAGTAAACTGCATTGTGGCCAAATTAGCTGAGCTTAGCCATTAACAAATTAATGAGGGAAAAACTAGATTGAATTGTTTTGAAAACAAAAAATGTAAGATGCATGTGGCTTTAATGCTGTCTAGACAGCAAAGCTACGAAATCAGGGCAAGACTTTGAGGACACCCGGTATATCTAAAATTCCATTGGACATTCACTGAGTAAGCAATTCTTTCTCCACGGGTTCAAATTTGAGATAGTCATGTAGTATTTATGTTTTAATAAATTCAACATTTTGCTTTTCTCACTAATAAAACTTCACATTGATAAATAATTGGTAAGAATTAAATTTAAGACTAATACACTTACTGACAATATTTTCAGGCAACTCTTATGGGAAATAAAACTTATGATACATACATTGTTTAGTAAATAAAAAATGAATCTTGAAATTACCCGTAGTAATTTTTATGGGCCGACATCTGGTTCTATATAAACATATCTATCTATCTATATATATAATACGTGATGCCCTTTTTTTGTTAACACTACTCCTCTCTTATTTCTGGACCAATTTAAAGTTTGAGGTGTCAAAAGAATGGTCTTAGTTCGTAGTTTTGCAATAAGGTTTTAGATTTTTGGTATTTTAATTCTGAAGCTCACGGGAAGCCCCCAAAGTTCATTTTTTGTCCATAAGATTAACATGGGAACAATTTATATTGAATTGCTAAATAAAACAGCTGTTGATAGTTAAACAAACAAACACATGTTAAAAGTTAGCTGGATAGAAGCAATTGAATAACTGGTACAGAAATATCAACACAATTCCATATTTTAATACGAGGAGTGTCTATTGTGTGGATTTTCTTTTCCTCAAAATGTAGCTGGTATATTTTTCTTGAACTTTGTATTTATGTGTATTTGGGCACAAAAATAAGTTTAGTAACTAAACCTAAAAAAAATAAATAAATAATTTTCCTGTACAAAAACAAGCTTGGAAATTAAAATTTTTGACTTGGTTCTTATGGGTTATCAGAATGGTATTGAAACAACAACGAAAATTAACAAAAATTAAAATAGAACATGTAATATTTGCACATGGGTTTTCAAACTGCTGTGAAACGCAAGAAAAGGGATAAGTTAGTTGGTTTTAGTATAAATTTCATAAAATGTTTACTGTGATATTCTATAACAAATTTAATCAAGAATGCTACACATACTACAACACCTGTTTAAAAGAGACCACACTTACTTAAAAGTTGTTTACCTCCTGCAAAATAACACGCTTCTTGCAAAAATGGTTTGTATCTTTAAAGTGACACTTAAACCAAAATATAGACACCACATCAAACAAAAATGTGTCACACCAACAAAGATGTAGATTTTAAGTTTTTTCTTAATTTAAATTCTATAATGCCATAAAAAGTTAAGTTTAAGAGGATGTAGTCTGGTATAAATAGTATAGTCGTGTCGGATTATCCACTGTAACTCATACATTACCAGAAAACAGCCGCAGTGAGTGCTGCATAGCTCATACAGAATTTTTCTACTGTTGTCATTTACGTTATTTGTATGATGAACTATCTAGATCAAACGCCTGTGAATTGATTCTAAATTTATGTGAGTTTTTAGGCAGAGGGTTTAAAACAAATCGGCATAAGAACCATTAACTGGCCGTGTAGCTGAGTGGTTATAGTGCTCGCCTTTGAATCCAATGTTGCCGGTTCGATCCTGAGGAAAGTTCGTAGCTTTTTAAAGGATCGATTCCGGACCCAGCTGCCATTTGTCATTGGGCTATTAATTAATGATGCTTTCTAATAACTGGTCGATGTTAGATAGTAACAAGACTGGGTTTTGGATCGTTCCCCGTCAAAACGTTAAAAAATGCCACCTAGCTAATTTGTACATAAAAACACAAATCTCAACACTATCAGAGTGGTAAGTTAGAGAATTATTGATGAAGATCAATTGATGAAATACCAATATGGTGTAATCTGATTTTTGCTACGATTAAATTTTTATTGAAAGTAGCTCGGTAAATTACCATGAACAAGGTTTGATCACGAGGTACTCTGGCTAAAAGCAGCGCATTGCGCTGCACGGGTCTCCTAGTTATTAAGGGATTTTTTGACTCCATAGATTCCAACCACAAGAATCGTGAGTACCCTGAAATCGTTTAGCCACATGAATAATAAGTAAAGAATCGAGCCATTTTTTATAAAGAGAAAGGTACAGGGATAACTTTTAGTCTGATTAAAATATTTCTAACATAGCCCTTGTAAAAGAGAAGAAATGAGTAATGATTATAAACCTTGCATCCAGTTACATGAAGATATCTCATCAGTATGCGGGACTTGGTAACTGGGCTTACACTAATGTGTTAAAAAAGCGATCTCAGGTGCTTGGAATAAAATTAAACTGAGTTCAATTGAACGTTGGTTTAATCTACTACCCATAATGAGTTTTACCTCACTTTTTAAAAAAGGTGAAAACTTATATTAGTTTTGAGTTTTACTGACTCGAAGAACTTATTATGGTATGATTATCGAACAAGGTAAAGGCGTTTAAAGTAAATATATTTCGTATAGAAAAGTAATAAAATAATCTTAACAATAAAAAATAACAATTAATTCCATGATAGAACATTCTTTACCTTTCCCATGTCATTTATTTTTTAAGTGTTGAATAGCTTAGCTAACCATCTATTAAGTAACTACAATAGAGCAATTAAGTAAATTAGTGTGTGCAAAAGAGTCTGTGGCAGCTTAAAATTAAATTGAAATCCTCCACATTTTAAACAGTGACCATGTTGTTAATAACATGAATCCAGTGCAGGACGCAGCATCGCTAGAGCCGAGACACCGTGATGTACGCCCAGCCCTCTCCCTGAGGTCCAATACACATCCCTCGTCACCAACTCAAGTCCTGTGGGACCCCCAGATACCACACCACGTACCTCTTCCATAGTGTACTTTAGTTATTACAACACATTGGTTATCTTTTTGAGATACGAGTTATCGTTGTTACTGAACTAAAGTAAAATAGTTAAATTCTTTACGGCTATCCTACAGACAAACTTAGTTAAATATGAATTAATTTTTATAAGACTTTGAGCTCCCAGATGTCAACAAAGGTTTTTCAACAAATATTTATCAATATTAATTAGGAGTCTAGGGCTTTTAAAACAGCTTTTCAAAAAAAATATTTATTTAAATTAAAAACCTCTATATAATACTCAAATAATTGAAAACCTATAAATCATTATAAAATGTTAATGTTGTGGTGAAAAAAATTTAAGTATCAATTATCATTAGTTATGTTAAAAATACAATGTAAGCATTTGGATGTTGTTAAGTTAGAGTTAACATTAAATTGTGAATTATTAACTTAATGTAGCCCCATGTAATGCAAATCTTTTATGAGTAGCATGGAAAAAATTAAACTCTTTCTTTCTGTTGTTTGTGTTCCAAATGGACTAAGGTTCCAACCAAAAAACTAAGGTTCCAAATGGAACCACTTATCATGTAACAACACGTTCTCACTCAAGGGCTATTATGTACTTGGATTAAAATTTATTATGCCGCTTATCGGTGCTTATTGTCGTGCTTTTTTCGTCCTATAAGTTTTATGTGTATCTTAGATATATTATTTCTTTTGTGGGTTTGTATCATTTCCTGGTTTGCCCTCTTCGCACAGTAATTTATATATTTAAATACACCACTTTAGATTTTGCTACTGATTAAAGATTTACCTAGTTAGATTATTAAGTTTATAAGGTTGTACATCCAACTAGCCAAACTGTTAGGTTAGTTTCTAATTTTAAGCTATTTAAAAAAATACATTAAAATAAATTAAACGGTGTGTTTGCCTAAAGCGTAAACAAATAATTTATAACATTTGTTCCTGGTAAAAACAAACGGATTGATAATAAAAGAGCTGTTTGATAATAAAATTTTTAATAGTAGGGGAAACAAGGGTAACGGTGCGCACCTAAGGAAAAAAAATTCCGGGAAATTCGTTGGACAAAAATCTAAATTATATACTCCCGAATGTGTAACTCACTCATCGGGGTATCAGAAATTCGTCTAATGTCGGTAAAGTAGATCTCCTATATATCACTTACTACAGAGTGATTCCAAGCGAGAACTAAACTTACCGACCTGTATTATTGAGAAAATTGCCAACATACTGGGAGTCGCGGATTACCGAAACACCCTTTTTAAGAAATTTTATAACATTAACCAATTGTGCCTTTATAGTAAAGCGGTCTATCCACCGAGAGTAATTTCAATGTACAGGGTGTATCTGAAATTACCTCTCCAGACCGGAAGTCACTGATGTCAAATAAAAAACTCTCACTTTAAATAATTTTTTTTAGTTTTACACGGTTTTTAAGAAAACTTTACAATTTGATATTGTACGCGTAATTTTAGCAGTTTATTGAATATTTGAGATTCCTCAAATATTCAATAAATTTTTCAATTTTGAGATTGAATATTTAGATTTTCCTCATTCTTCTCTGAGCATTTTAGGTTAAGCAAAAATGTCTTACTCTTTTAAATACGTTTCCAACTAAAATTGTCAGTTTGGTCCAAAATGTTTTTTTAATAAATTTACAACATGACGGAGATTAATGAACATGTATTTAAATGTTTAGTAAAACTAATCACGTGATAATTGATGTTTTATGATGGTATATTATTTTAAATGAGGTTCTTAGACATTTACATGTTTGGTAAGTTCTGTTATATGTAAAATGTTCAGACATAATATATGTTAAATTTTCCCCAGTTAAAAAATAATGTCATGCTATTTATTATTCTAAATCAGTATGATTAGGGTTTAAAATATTAAATTTTAAAGTTGCTTCAAAATTACATCTGGTCCCCTCTGTATCGAAATCAGTGTCCAATCAACAGAGCAAAATATGTTTACATACAACGGCACAATTTTTTTTTTTTTTTTTTTGTACAATTATAAAAGAGGTGCAAGGTTGGTATGGGACACCCGGTAAGTCAGTATCATATTTGCACGATAGTCCTCCCAAAAATTGGTTCTTTATTTGGGATGGCACTTAATTTCTAACGAACTCATTAGGAAGTACATCATTGACTTTACCTGATAGCATGCTAATTTAAATTTTACAATTCAACAAAAATTTTAACTAAAATAGCAGATTTCACAATTGATTGATCTTTTGGTGCGTACTAAGTTAATGTTTAATTTAAAAAGGTGGCAGTACAGTATTTTCATTTAAAATAAAAAAGCTTCCTGCCCAGAAAACTATCTGATTTCAAAATTTAGCGACCAAACATTTATACCCAAAATAAATATGACATTATTTTTTCTACTCTAGCATTTATTTATAACATTTGAGGCAATCCTCGCGAACATCTTTCAAGTTACTACAAGTTTGGTTCTATGAATTTTTGCCCCCAGTCCACACAATTAAACATAATTAAATGTTTATTTATTTTTGCGGGAATTTTACCCCATGTAGACGTAATTTTAACACAACTATAATGTTTTACTCAGAACCTTCACTTTGCACATAGACATATCTTGCACAGTACCAATATCAATTAAATTATCAAACTTAAAAATTATCATGATGAATTTCAATATCACGTATTCTTCTTTTGACTGTGAGTCGGAACCAATTGCTATATCAAGCAACTGATTGTTTTACTTTGATTGTTATTTACTGACCTGGTCCTACGGCTAAAACATACGTCCTTTGATGTGTATGGTAATTTTAATATTTTAACCATTATTTAACATACTTTTGTTAGTAACTACTGTATTATTGTATTTAGAAGCTTGAATCTTTTTTATTTGCCTTGACAGTAATTTTTTAGGAAATTAGGTAAATTTAAAAGTTTAACACCATTAAAAACTGAAATGAATGAATTGTAATGAATGCAAATATTACATTATGTATTTATCATTGTATGTTCAATATACTGGATCGTTATGTTATTCCCTGGAATTTCAACACAACTAATTGAAGGATAGTAACTGAATAGTATTTTTGTAAATAAAAGGGGTTTTTGGCAAGTTTTATCCACTTTGTTAAGATTTCCAATTATTTTGTTTTAATGGAATTTTTCATTGTTTTCGATGATCTACTGCACATTTTTATGCAGTTAATCCATTTAATTTTTTCATATATTTATTTAAACGTATTTTATAATTTTAAGTAAATACTTATACAATACCTACATAATAAATTTATTCACAACTCCATTAACCTTTATAGAATTCGGGGGAATTAGGGTGGGGGTTTGGGGAAAGAGTCTCTGAAAACGAGCCGTAGGCGAATATATTTTTATTCCTTAGATTGAGTTAGTTGCATAAGTTCAAATTTAGGTTATTTCTGCAGTCGTGAGAGTTAATTTATGTTATAAATAAATGACAAACTCATTTATTTTGCTATTTTGCTCATTTACAAACTCTTATATTTATATGTATTCTGTTCATTATATGCGACTTAAACAACAATTAACGAATTTCTGGGCAACCCCTGAGGGGGCATGGGGGCGGAGCCCCCATCGAGCCGTAGGCGAGTTTTTAATATACGTGTCAAACTCTTTGGTAATTACTGGTGATGATTATCCTAGACCACGTTCGCACGATAAAACTATTTATGGACCGCGCAACGACGTATACTCCAGAGCATCTTTGGGACGGCGCGGCGTAGCGTCAAAGAGTAAGAAAAACAACTTTGTCGGTAGGAATAATTTGATACGTAGTTATTGCTAACATCGCGCCGTCCACGGCCTGAGCCGTGCTACTTTCAGTTTGTTCTGAATACTAATTATTTAATACTAATTAATCCTCCCAGATGTTCTACAACTGCAATAACAACTCAAGATATGAATCTAATTCAAGGGTTTTCGGTGTACTAATAAGATATGCACCATAACGTCTAAATAACTCACTCTACAATCGAAATACAAGTATAAAAGATAAGAAAAATAATGTCGACTATTCATAAAACTTAATGTTACACGCGACTCAACGAAAATGCCTAACTTGAATTGGATTACTTCTCAAAGTAAATCGTCTGGCCTTTTTCTCACCTATTATTTGGAATCTAAATTTCATTTATCGTTTCTCTTCATGTTCTGGATGTTCACTGTGGTAGAACCTATTTTGATTATATTTTTTATCTGGGTTTAACTCTGGGACATCCATGTTTTGGTTTTGTATTTCAATCAAAGATCATTTAACAAACCAAAAAAAGATTGATCTTATGGTTGTAAGGATCGCTTGCTCCAAGTCAGTTTTAACCTAAACTCAAGTTATTATAATGTTGATTTACACTAAAAATATAGCTAAATAAGTTTCGGGAAAGCGGCTGAACAGACAATTTCTTTTTTTAAATTATATTCGACGCCCTTTAAGATACTACCATCTGATGTCTGAGGATGGCAAACATGTTAAGATGGCAAACATTTACAACAACCAAAAATTGATAGCCGATAAACTGAGGAAGTAGCTGTCACTCTCTTATGCCTAGGCTTGCTTATAGGCTAGGCTTTCTGGCTAGGAATTTCAGATGTACCAGAAAAAATCAAAAGTTACAGCAGGATTTAATAATGAGTTAGTTGCAATAAAATTTAAATAAGAGAAACTTTGGGCCACTTCCTCAACACCAATGTAATTAAACAGTTATTAGTCCAGACTCGAAGCAGGTTGAGCATGCACTAAAAGTCTAACGAAATTTGACTTTTGATTATTGTTGGGGACATTTAGTAGATGTATAAAATTGATGTTGCCACATTTCCAGAGTGGGCGCAACACGGGGGACGCGCCCTAGACGAAATCGTAGAGGGAACTGTATTGGCCTATGTCATGTTACATATCATTTTAAAGGTCTTTGAATTTAGATTCAAATGCACAAACCCGGTCTCTAAAAGTCGAATATAACACAAGATTATCGGCATTTTGAAATTTCGATAATCTGCTTTTATGCAAAGTAGGACTGACTGCTATTTCTGCCTCAAACGTTCATTTGAGGTCGAGTTGGCGGCATTGTTTTCAAAACTATTTAAATTCTATCTATCTCTTCTTTATAAAGATCCAGAAAATTAAGTTTAATGTTTTCTTTTAAGTCTTCATTTGCCGTCTTCAATTGCTGTACGAAATATTATGATTACCTACATTATGATTTTGAGCCCGATTTGGGACAACCCATGAAACGTTTTGTTAAATACTTAACGTAAGCTTTATGATAATGTTTAAAAGAAAGCAATGCAGTAAAGCCGACCTCAAATGAACAATCTAGTCAGAAATGGCAGGCAGTCAAACTTTGCATGAAAAGCATTTTGCCGAAATTTCAAAATGCAATAATTCGTGTTATATTCGAAGATTTTTCGAGGTCGGGTTTATGGCATTTGAATCTACATTCAAAGATCTTTAAAATGATATACAACATGACATGTGCCAATTGAGTTTTATCTACGACTTGCTCTAGGGGGCGTCCCCCGTGTTGTGCTCACTCTGGAAATGTGGCAACATCGATTTTTTACATCTACTAAATGTCCTCAACAATAATCCAAAGTTAAATTTTGTTAGACTTTCATTGCATGCTCAACCTGTTCAGAGCCTGGACTATATGGCATTGAAATGCTCTGCAGAAACGTAGAGACATAAACAATCGCCATAAACAGACAGAAACAATCGCATTGAATTTAAAATTTTTGTTTCATAGAAGAAAATTTCCTTTGTAGTTTTTATTTCATTTTTTATTTATTTTTTATTTACTTGTCGATAAAACACAATAGTAGGATCATAAATTACACCTTGTTTGAGCTACTAAGTTTAATAAACTCTTTAGACGTTCCTAAGGAGAGAGAGGAAATAGTTACTAAGATAAAAAAAACGTCAAAATTACGTAAAAGGATCAAAATACGTAGAATTTATTTTGTATTATCATTCACTGAGATCATTCCTGTGGATGAAAGAAATCCGAAAGTCTTCCCCTTCCTCGTGAAATGGGAAGCCCTCCTGAGAAGCTTTTAATGGCTTAACCGTCGAGCAATCTAGAAATATAGCGATGTCGTTTGTCTCCGGTTGGAATATTTTATGAATTTTGTTCCCTATTTTAGTCTCACGAGTTATTTTAAAGTGTAAATTCTTAATTTTTCTAATTGTATTTACGTCATAAAGGTAAGGAAAGTTACACTTTGTTAAAAGACAATCCGCTCTAATATTTCGCAGTTCTGGAACTGTTAATCTGAATGTTCTTAATAAATGTAGCTTGGAAATTATTATTTCACTGGAAAAAAAATCATATAAGTTAATACAAAAATAATCTCAACAAAGCTCAATTAATCGACTTGGGTATATTTCTTGAATTAAAAAAGTCGTTGTGTTAAAAAATATATATAAACCACGCAATTCGCACATCAACTTATTGTTCAGTTACAATTAATGTTTCCAATTACGTTAACATCTTTCGGTGAGTAACGTTAAAAAAGTGTTCATTTGTGAGCAGATAAGTTACGACTGTTATATTAAGTGACGTCGGTTTTGGCCACGTTTTGGATGGGGTGCCGACTGCCTTTAACCTGTAAATTTTCAACATGTTTATTATAGTGATTTACCATATTTTAATGGCCTTTCGGCCCGTACGAACTGTAGCAAGCAGACTTGAATGATATGCGAGGATTTAACAAATACAACGATAGAGTCAATTAACTAATGACCGTGATACACGTGTTCAGCAAACGTGTGTACGTGAGAACGTTGAAGAGGAAAGAAGTTGCAGAAGTGGCGGTTAATATTCGTTTAATATTCGAATAAATATTTTAAGAAGCGGCTAAAACTCCGCGTTGCCTACAGTCTGACAAAGGAACAGAGTTTACCGGTGCCATGATTAGATAGTTATTAAAAAGTACAGATAAAATATATGACAACGCAGCATCAGGATGTTAAAGCAGCAGTAGTGGAACGAGTGAATCGCACGTTGAAGTCTCGCATATGGCGCTGTCTGACTTACAAAAACACCTAGCGATATATCGATGTAATGGACAAACTGGTGAAAGCATACAATAATAGTGCACAGAAGAGTCTCGGCAGTGGATTGCGCCCTATCGATGTGAGAAATGACTGGACAATAGCACAAGTACTACAACGCAGTACAGTACAATAAAATTCTACGTCGACACTGCGTAATATTGGCGACACTGTACTCATAGCAAAGGAGAAGGGGACATTCGCCAAAGGCTACGAAACCAACTCGAGTAACAAAGTGTTTGTCATTCGTAAACTGAACACGGTGATGCCACTGCCCATGTACACTCTGGAAGATCTCAAAGGTGAAGTTTTGGCCGGCCAGTTTTACGAACACGAATTACAGAAATTAATCTATCGGAGTGATCAACTATTCAATATTGATAAAATACTGGATACTCGCGGCAGAGGTACCAGTGAGCGTTACTATGTCAAGTGGCGAGGTTACAGTGATGAGTTTAACTCTTGGATGAGAGCTTAAGACTTGTACAATGTCTAACTCACAGATCTTCCTGACGCTGCCCAGCAATAGTTCTATGAGCTATTTTCCTAATAATACAATATCAAACTACACTACGGATCCGTCGAAACAGATTCGCTCGGAAGGTGAATGGAAGATGGCCCTGGTGGAATTTCACTATCCATCCTCAAATTTTAAACACAATGATACTGTGAGTAAAATGGTCAAAAGAGCAAATTTTATAAAAGATAAACCTGCCAGTGTGAGCAAATCGGAAAACGAGGGTGGAATAATAAATATAGATGTCAGTGTTGCAGCATTTAAGGGGATCCGCCTCCTCCAAAAGTCAATTTTGTGAATTTTTGGTGATTTTTTGTTTTTGGTTCCAATAAATTGTACATATTCTCAGTAGTGTGTCTGCAAAATATCAAGCCATTCCGAGCATTATTTCTAACATTTTTTTATGTTTTTATAGAACCGCGCTCTTCGCGAAAAGTTGGTATTTTGCGAAGCTGAACAGATCTTGGCTCTTATAAATTTCATTTTCCATATTTGTTTATCACAAATTTATTAATAAAAAAAGTGTATTTTATAAACAGGTATATTTTATAAAAATTATTTAAAAAAAAATATTTTATTTTATAATATATTTTTTAATTATAAAATATTTTTTAATAAAAAATGTTTAATATTTTTAATATATTTAATAAAATATAATATATTTAAATTTAAAAAAATTATATATAAATTTTATATATTTTATTTTATATAAAATTATTATATTTTATTTTATCTAAAATTAATTATATATAAATTTTTAATATATTTAAAAAATATTTAATAAAATAATATTTTTTAATAAAATATTTTTTAATATTTTTTTATAAAAGTATATTTTATAAAAAAAGTAAGTGTATTTTATAAAAAGTGTATAAATAGGTAAAATAAGTGTATTTTGTAAATAAAAACTTTAAACGCAAATTTGCCGCAAAATAATTTTTCCATGTTTTACTACATACAACTTTGAATAACTTTTGAACCAGAGTGGATAGAGTCTTGAAATTTTTACCACTTCATCTTGATAATATTTATAAACTTTTCACGCATGAAAACCCCCCTACAAGCAAAAATAATTTTTTTATTAATTTTAGAATTTTTTTGAAAATTTTAAAAAACATTTTTTTCTAACGGTTGTGTAATTTTTGTATACGAGCTAGAATAGTTTCCATGCGTCAAAAGTTGCTTTATTTCGTGCAGAATAAAAAAAAATTATTTGTATTAGTTGAAAACTAAAAAAGTTATTCAAAATCAAATATATCGCGAAAATCACGCGCAAATTTTTTTTCCAATAAATTATCTAGTTTATAGTGTAGAAAGGTAAAAAAATATATGATTGTAATATTATCAAAAAAGTTAAAAAAGGGCTGTAGGAGGCGGATCCCCTTACCGACAACATGGATGATAGTAATAGTGAGGTTATTTGTGTCGCTGTTGTTAATTCAAAAAACTAATGTAGAGCATAAAAGACCATCAGTCGAAGAGATATATTTATCTAGCGATTCAGATTCTAAGCCGGTTCTTCCAAAGATTTCTCCTTCAAGACTGAAAATCACCTCATCGCCCTCAGCTTCTAGTGATGATGAAGAAAAGGACATTTACTGAAAAGGAATGGAATTAAAAATGCAGCAATTGAAGCAAAGGTGGGATTCGTTCCCGTCCTGCCTGCACGGAGTCCGAGACTGATCCGAGTCCTTGTGCCTTTTAAGAAGATCAAACCAGAGTCACCCACGATCAGTACTGATGTGACACCAACCAAGATCACGCCGCAGACACCCCTTCCATGATCTTTTGAGGATATTCTAAAAGTTTAGGAGTGGAATTAAAAATGCAGCAAATGCAGCGACAGGTGGGATTTGTTCCCGTCCTGCCTGCACCGAGTCCGAGATTGATCCGAGTCCTTGTGTCTTTTAAGAAGGTCAAACCAGAGTCACCCATGATCAGTTCAGTGATGTGACCGACCAAGATCACGCCGCAGACACCACCTTTGAGGATATGCTGCATTTGCTGAATTTTAAATTCCACTCCCTTAATCGGCAGAATATCAGAGAAGGAACATGGAGGATGGTCTGCGGCGTGATCTTGGTTGGTGTCACATCAGTACTGATTGTGGATGAATCTGGTTTGATCTTCTTAAAAGACACAAGGACTCGGATCAGTCTCGGACTCGGTGCAGGCAGGATGGGAACGAATCCCATCTGTTGCTGCATATGGTGCATTTTAAATTAAATTCCTTTTCAGTAAATGTCATTTTCTTCATCATCACTAGATGCTGAGGGTGATAAAGTGATTTTCAGTCTTGAAGGAGAAATTTTCGGGAGAACCGCCTCAGAATCTGAATCGCTAGATCTCTTCGACTGATGGTCTTTTCCGCTTCGCTTTAGTTTTTGAATCAACAACAGCAACACAAATAACCTCACTATCACTATCATCCTTGGTGTAGGTATTAATTGCAGCAACACTGACATCTATCTTTATTATTCCTCCCTCCTTTTCCGACTTTTCACACTGACAGCTTTAACTTTTATGAAATTTGCTCCTTTGACAATTCCACCCATAATATTATTCTAATCAAAATTTGTTTTACTAGGAGTTAGAACTTTACTTAACAGTTCTTTAACTTCGTACTATTCAACAACTCTTTTTGAGGGGTCATTTGCGTATATTCTTTCCTAACTTATTTGATTGGATGTTTTATCATCACTCATAACAGTTATTACTTCATACATTTTGTTCTTTTTTTATCTTGCAAATCAGAGACTATGTCCATTTATAGTGTTTTGTTGTTAGGTTTATTTCCAATTAGGAGCCCGCCCTGCGCCACAGGTCTCCGCTTGGAATTAATTTTTTTACCTATGATAAAAATCCAAAAAGTAAAAAAATAACATCTATTGAATTGGGCATTGAACGTAAATCTTTAGAACGCCTAATGAAACGGTTAGGTTTAAAAATGTACATTCTAAGACTCTTTCATAGGCTACTGGAGAACTACCCTGATCGTCAACTGCAGTTTTGCAAGATAATGTTAAGCTAGGAACTACGATGTGCTGGAATCATTCCAAAATTTGTGTGTAGCGCTGAAGCTAATTTGAAGTTTTCAGGTGCCGTCAATAGACACAAATGTATCTATTGCTGTTTTAATAATCCATACATGCCAATCGAAGAACAGCTGTATCAACCTCGAGTAACAGTTTGGGCTACCATTTCATTTAAGGGTGGCATTGGACCTGTCATTTTTCATAACACTGAAGAAAACATGCATAAATGAAAATTCTGACCGACGTTATACCACCAATGAAAATCCAGCAGGGTAATAAAGAATTCTACTTCCAACAAGATGGAGGTCCTGCTCACTATGCGACAAGGCGACAATCGTGCTTGACCTGCACCGCGAGTTTCCTAAAGCGTGGATCGGTTGAAGCGGATCGGTTGAATGGCCAGCAAGATCTCCCGATCTGACACCAATGGATTTTTTCTTTTGGGGAGTTGTGAAAAACAATATGTTTTCAAGGAAACCTCGTGAACTTAATCAGATGGTTGAATTCATTTGCCAATCTTGCAAAGATGTAGATGAAAATAAAGAACTTTGCCGAAACGTGTATTTATGCTTAACTTCAGGTTACGGCAGTGTGTTGACATTAAAGTCAAACAGTTTGAACACAAAAGCAAGTAAGTGTATTGGTTAAGTACAACACTTTTAAGAGTTAATTTATGTTTCTTAAGACTCATAGAATAGATTGTAAAAGTTTATATCTAGTATAAATTAAACCTACTTTTTCTATACCTACTTTTTTACCTCTCGCTATATATATATATATATATATATATATATATATATATATATATCGTATGGCTCATTTAGCCAGCCACCATGGTTTAAGAATAATAAATAAATTCTGCGGTGCAGAGCACCTGAGTCAGTATAAGTAAAAATCTAAACACTAAAATAAAAATCAGATCTCTCTTTATAGAGCTAAATCCAGGGCGCTCAGCCATTGCAGCCCAGCTTCACTTGAGCTATGCAGACCGGCCAATCCTTCGGGGAAGGCACTCAGTGGGCACTCTTCGACTATGTGTTCCATAGTTTGATACTCTGCTCCGCAGTCGCATGACTGGTCTTGTGTCATTCCCCATTTGTACTTCCAATAATTACATCTTCCCACTCCAGTGCGGAAACGATTGAGTATAGTCCACTGCTTCCGAGGAAGATTCATACCACCTACCGCTACGGTCGGGTCAGCTATCAAGAAGTGATTACGACCTTGAAAAGCGTCCCAGGAGGAAGTCCAGTTAGTATGGATGGTGAAGTTCGTGTCCATCAACTGGGAGGCTTTTCGTAGCGGTGGTTTTCGGGACCTCAATCGACCCGCATCCTGGGGTAGGTAATCATGGATGGGCAGCTGTGGAGCAGATAAGATCTTTGTGTATTCCCTAATGAGTGCATCCCTTCGTCTTAATTCAGGAGGAGCGATATTACACAGCACGGGGAGCCAGGGTACAGGGGTTGCCATGAGGGTACCACTAATAGCTCTCATGGTCCTGTTTAGCTGGACGTCGATCTCTCTAACGTGCACACTATTTAACCACACGGGAGCACAGTACTCAGCAGTTGAATTACCAATGACAGAGCAGTGGTTCGCAGAACTTGTGCGTTAGCTCCCCATGTGGAGCCAGCAAGGTGATGGACAATGTTAGTCCTGGTTCTCACCTTAGCTGCCGTTTTTTGTAAGTGGCTTTTAAACGTGAGAGACCGATCTAAAGTGACTCCCAGATACTGTGGGTGGTCATTATGTTTTAGCTCAACACCATTGAATACGATTTTAAGTTTTTGGTTGGCCAGTCTATTATTCAAGTGGAAGCAAGCAACCTCAGTTTTTGTTGGGTTTGGATTTAGCTTCCAGGCTTCAAAGTATTCACCGAGGGTCGTGAGGTCATTTGTTAGTGTTTCCTCTGCTTGTCGAAAATGCTGGTGTTGATATGCCAATGCAATATCGTCTGCATATATAAACCCTAAGGACCGAGTTACAGGAATGTCGGCAGTATACACATTAAAGAGCAGTGGGGCGAGCACTGACCCTTGCGGCAGGCCATCCTTTAGTTGCCTAAACGTACTTTCTCTGCGTCCCAGATATACTTTTATCATCCTATTGGAGAGCATTGAGTTGAGGAGACGCAACAAGAAAGGGTGAGGAATAAGGTCGTAAAATTTAACTAGGAGGCCTTTTCTCCAGACAGTGTCATATGCTGCAGTCAGATCTAAAAAAGCCACAGAGGTTTTCAGTCTTCGCTCAAACCCATCCTCAATGAAAGAAGTCAGAGCCAGAACCTGGTCACAGCAGTTGCGACCAGGCCTAAATCCAGCTTGTTCAGCAGGGATACCTCTCGCTATAACATTCTATATTATTAATGCCATGTAATCTTGGCACGGACCCATCGGTAGACTTACGCAGGCGATTCACTTATGCAAAGTTTTAATATTGTTAGTTTAAATTGTCGATGCGGCTTACAAGTTACTCTAGAAATCGTTCAAACCTTCAATCAGATGTTGAATAAAAATAGATTTTCTTGCTCAAACAAAACTAATTCTTAAACAAATATTTTTACTCAACTTTTATCCCACGGTATGTCTGTGAGATTACAGCACGATAATTTTAAGTTGATATAAAAGTGTCTGATGTGTCCGAAAATCTAAATAAATGTCAACAAAGAAGCGAGAGTGTTTGTTGAGGATAAATCTCGGTGAAATATTAAGAGCTAAAGTGAGCGCTCGCTGAAGTGGCGGAAAATCCCGTCGCATTCTCACGGTGAGTTGAAGTACACGTTGTCTTTGGCACACAACTAAGTTAAAGTTAAGTTGTTGAGGTAGTAAAGTTTTAATTACACCTATATGTGTTATTGTATTGCCGAAAAGAATCCAATGTAATTGTATCCTAAAGTCTGTTAAATAGTTACCAATATTTTTTCACAGTATGCATGATTAAAATTAGTTTAATTCAAAACCTGGTTACCTCTCAAACAATAAAAACGTATATGAATACCCCAAAACTCTCCAGCACCGACGTTGGTCCCCCATGTTGCTAAGATTTCTTTCAACGATAAGATTAGCACTTTACACCCTGATGAAGTCAGTTGAACGACGTATTTCTTTATAGCAGCAAATATGAGCTGATGCAAAAACCTTGCTCTATAGAAAGATCTTTCTGTCATCATTTGAAAACTTTAAAATCAGCAAGTTACCATATTCACACTTGATTTTGGAGTGTTCTTTTTTTTATTCTAAATTTCAGAATTTTCCTGACTTGGAACCAAGTAATGTATTGTTAACAGTATGGTAAACACAGGTTTTAAAAATCTTGGAAATCATTTTCAAGCATTTTAATATTAATATGACTATTATTTAAAGTTCTAAGTAAACGAAAGATCTTCTAGTGTGAGGTATATAGAGCTCGCACTCCAACATAAAGCTTGCCGTTTCGATCCCGATTAAAGTTAAGAAGTTTCTAAACCAGATTCAGCTTCCTTTATTCGTAGAGGAATTAATAAAAGGTATTGATTGACTAATGACTCGGATGGTCTTTGTCAGTGATAAAAGTACATCTCAGCTGAACCATCACCACTCACCCAACAGTCAAATTCACTAAAAGATATGAATATGACTCACAAGAGAAATCGTCGGTGTCTCAGAAAATATATCCAAATGTATTAAAACACATGATTATCCCTGGTGAAGCCTCGACGGTATTTTTTTTCTGTAATGGTTGATCGAGATGGAATACAGGTCCTGGTGTATGTAGCACCACAACCCTCAAAACCCTTGTTGTCATTCTCGAGAGCGAAGCTGAGGAATGATTGATATTTTCCTACTTTACATTAGTTGTTTATTTACAACCCGTTGTTTATATTCAAAAAAATAAAAAAAATGTTGACGACACAATTTTTGAACATTTTATAATGGAATATAGATTTATTTTTTGTTAAAGAAAATACATTATTTTGAACAAAAAAGTTACTGAGGAGTATGCTTAATAGCCTTTCAATCGTATGGAAGGTTTGCAAAGAATAAAGTTAACCAAAGAATTCCAGTTGCGAATTAACTCACTCAAGGGACGTTTTAGGTTTTGTCTGGAAGAGTAACGTCAACCGAGACACTCAGTTAAGAATAAATATTTTGATCTTATTTTCCTCAGCTGTGCTTCTGTTATCTCTGAAGCAATTGAAACGTTTTTGCACAGGAAAATATGTCATTATCTTTAAGTGATTGCAAAACTAAAATAAAATTATGGAACTGTCATAAATTAATATATTTTTCCTAAATTATCACCTATTTAAATATATATTTAAGTCTTATAGTCAGTTCGTTGGACTCTTTTGCCTTTACATTCCATTTAATAGATGGAAAAAATTCCATCTTAAAAGCTAAACTTAAAATTGAAATTTATGAAATGTTCAATAAGGGAGTTACGGTATGGGTATATCAGGGTTACTAAAGACCGATCAAGGAACCGAGACTTAAAAATTATCACAGTTGAGGTTTCGCAGTATGAAAGTTTAGGCCAATATTTAAATGAGTTTTAGTACACTTAATGATAAGAAAAACGTTAGTTAACTTAATTTAAAAAAGATAAAATCGTATTATAATATTAACACTGTATGCATATTTCTTTTGAGGTACACAAGATAGGGTATGTATATGGATAATGGTAGTACTAAAATACACATTAGTTACCTTGTGTATACAGGGTGTCCTTAAAGTGCGTCACCAAACATCATAATACGGGTAATTTGGTCAGAATGAGAAAAATAGATCATATGAAGGTATAACCTAACATGTATATTTTACAAATGATATCCGCAACTTTGATTTTTCCACCCATTGATTTTTATTCGGTGACGGATTTTTGTAGGAATTTCATATTCGGCATGGACCTTTGTAAAACCAATGACCATTTCCACACAAAAAAATATTTTTGTTTTCCTATGTATATTTTCAAATTGGCGGCTATTTAATTTTTTTCTAGCTTGAATAACTTAAAGCCCGGTAAATTTATCAAAGTCATTCAAGACACAAAAATGTTGAGAAATTTATTTATCTAACAGAGGAACCCGAGTTTATATTGATCTGACAACAAATGAAGGAGTTATTTTGATTTTTTCAATTAAAATAACCTTAATTTGCATGTATTTATAATGCAAAATTAATTTATCTCTGCAGAAAAACCATCACATCCTTTAAAACCTGGTATCATTTTTTAGATAATTAATTTTGTGTATCTTGTAAAATTTTGATAGAATTTTTTGTTTTTAAGATATTTGAGTTTAAAAATGTAAGATAACAGCCATATAAAAAATAAAATAATTTAAATAGGAAAAAAGTAATTTTTGTGTGGAAATGAACAGTGGTATTATAAATTTCAATGCTTAATAAGAAGTTCTTACAACGATCCGTCGCCGAAATAAAAATTATTAAGCGAAAAAACAAATGGCGGATATATGAATCTAATACATATTAGGACATATCTTTATATGACCTTTTTTGCTTATTTTGACCCATTAGCCATATTATGAAATTTGGTGACAGACTTTAAAGACACCCTCTATAGTATTACCAGTCAAAGAAGATGACAGTGCCAAAGCCAAGCCGTTTCTCCTATTACCGTCTGTTAAAACTGGATCAGTATTTAACATCTAACATGCGGTTGCCGCTGTCTCTCCAAAGTTGACATGAATACTACTCAACTTTGAATTAATCAATTTAAACACGGTGTAAACTTGAAAACTAAAATAGTTAGAATTAATTACTCTTGTACTCATATCCTCAACTTGTACCTCATCTTGAACTAGTGGCTCAAATTGATTTATGACGATTTATTGGCTTATTGGAAACTCCTAGTAACATTGTAGTTCAATGCTAGAGAAATCAGAGGATATTTATAAAATTAGAACTCTCTAAACGGAACGATGACTATGTTGAGGAGATAGACTCAGTTTAAACTTAAAAATCTCCCGGGTTTTTCTGTTGGATTTGCACCAATTTAAAAATATCTCTGCATTACATTTCTAAAACAATTGTTTGTGCGATTCAGAAATACATTGAAAATAAATTAAAGTAAATCAAAGATTTATAGATTAAAAAAAAAAAAAATTCTCTTTTCCATCGTCATACATAAATTGAAAACGGGCTAAGGGACAGAAAGCAACATAATCAGCTAAAAGGTCTCGGGGGGAGGAAGTTGGTTTTACATTAATCCCACATGGCACTGGTTTGACCACTGTTACTGTTTCTATAGGCCTTTACGGTTTACTGATTATATCACTTCGTTAATGGATAACAAATCTTTATTGGTTGTTGTGATTCAATCACATTTCTACAAGATATTTTGAATTAAAGGTGGTATATAGGGGCAAATGGATAAATTATAAACCCTAGTTTCCTTGTATACGTTTTTGAGAGGGTTAAAAAAGTTTAATTAGGAAACCAGACTGAATCTTTGATTTAAAACTGGCACCAAGTATAACTACAAATATACGTAAGTGTAAAAAAAAAAAAAAACTCTTAAATACTTTCTTATTAGTTCTCTTTTTACTCTCCTGGCATGTTTTTCAATAAAGTTCATATTATAAAACGTATTACGAGCTTATTAACATTACTAACATTAGTAATATTACACAAAAGTTTTAGGTTCTGTAATCCGTAAGGAAGAAATCATCCCATAATTTTAAAAAGAAAACCAACAAATGATTTGTTTTGTGGCTATACATCCATGCGATATCAAACATTTAAAATTAACCTCATAGAATATATGGTATGGCTGTCATAGCCAGCCACCAAGCTGAACAAATCACAATAAGAAAGATACTCTGTAGTGCGAAGAACTCTGCATCAGTGTGTGCAAAATTAATCTCTAAAAAATTAATAATGATCTCTCTTTATGAAGCGTAATCCAGGGAGCCAAGCCATTGCAGCTCTTCTTGATTATTATTTTTTTTACGTATTAATTTTTCCCTGTGTTGTACAATGACCATCCGTTTCATTCCTTCCAGTGTTCTACGATCTTTGTCCCTCCCTGTGTTTATACAATCTTCATCCCTCCCTGTTTTGTACGATAATATTTCAACCTATTTTGCACAATCTTCATTCCACCTCAATTTTCATCCCTCATTTTTGTACAATCTTCACTCCTCCGTGTTTAATCATTTTTGAAAGGATCGATAAAGACGGAACAAGTTTTAATTGAATTAGCATCATCGGAGCCAGTTATCCATGTTAATCAATCATCTTGGTCCTTTATTCAGCGGCTTTCTTTTCAAGTAAACTGGCCAGTCATAAATCACCTGGAAACCTAAAAGCCTTATTACACTTTAGAATTTATGTAATTATAACAAGACGTTTTTCTCAATGAACTTATACACACATAAAATCTTCAGATTTAACCTAAGTTTATTAGTTTTATTAGCTTTAAATAATGTCCATCATAAAAATACGAATTAAAAAATTATTAATAACAATTTGTACATTTTTTTAAAGACACACTGGTTACGTTGTGACGTATTTTCCCTAAGGTGTGAAACTTAGAGGAGGTTTTATGATTGTTTTCCGGATGAAAACTAGGTGGGTATCGTCCCTGGTCTCAAATTTTGAAAAAACGTTTTGAAAATTTAATAGCTTTGTTTTTAATTACTGAATTTAATTTGAAAGAAAATCGTAAACTCAGACACAGGAGGCTTTGAACCAGACTCATTAAAACCAGTAATCGTAAAAGGCAGCACAAACAAACTCACAAACATGCGACCGTCTTGGCATCTTGCCACAAACCTGCTAGGGTGAATCACATGTAGTTATACCAACCGCGTAGTAGGATTAGATTACTTAAGAGCTCGGAAACCCACAATACTACATTTTAAATGGTCAAAGTAAAGTTTGAATATTTTTAAAAACCTGAATACATTTATTACTTTTGGCAAAAGTATAACAACTTAAGGTATTTAATTAATCACAAAACAAAACTAAAACGTTTTTGTAATCCTGTATAATAAATTACTGCATTTAACTGTTTAGAGAGAAAACTACTGAAAGAAACGTAGTCATTTTGATATCAATTTCCAACTCTTGGCCCCTAGATGTTAGGAAAAATATGAAATACGAGAGAAAATGCTACACTAAAGTAGTGAATTTAGTCAACGGACCAATAATATTTTACGATCATCACGAGGTAGCAAAAAGTCCAAAGCCAGTTCAACTAAATATTTATCAACTGATGCTGAAACAAAATCTTTATCCCTGTATAAAAAATAAAGGGAGTTTAATTTTTATGATTTCACCAAACACACAAGTTAGGGATTAATCGGATAATTTATATGAGTTAATTTTTTAAGTTCATTAACTTTTGATTAATAACTAAAGGAAAACATCAATATAATAGTTTGATTGTAAATTTTTAACAATATATCGGTCTCCATACAATGACTACATATACAATTCCGTAAGCGAATCGGTTAATGCGAAATATATCGAGTTAGAAAAAAGATAGGGTAGCGTATATGGCGCATTTTAAAGCTTGAGGGCCATGGACGTAAGGAAATACCAGAAGTACGAGTATATAAAGGTACTGGGGCTCCGTTCCATTTTACTTCAAAGTTTCAATGTTGATCTAATTGGGAGACATTTTTAGATCTACACGTATGATTAAGCATATGTTCCAGAGAATATTTGTTAGTATACACTCAGCTGGTTATTGAGAATATATTTTGAGTTATGATATTTTGAGTTAATTATAACATATTTAAAATTTGCAATTCACTATAAAAAAGGAGAACATCAATAGTCATGGAAAATTACGGATCTACATTACATTGTTTCTTTATGACCCCATCCATGTCATTTGGAAAACAGGACTTGAATGATTTTGTGTGTTGAATATACCATAATTCAAAGTGGCTTAGCCGTGGTATGGTTGATATAATAGTAATATGGCCTATTTGGTTATTATGTTACTGCTTTACATTTGTTTATTTTCGGCTCAATCATAAAACAAATATCATTGGATAACAAAGCAGTAGCCAGAAAAATAAGGGGGGGGGGGGGGGGTTGGCCCCAAAGTACACGAAGAAGAGTAGTGTAAAATTGCGGCCGCTGGCCCAGTTCAAGGTCACCCGAGGGATGACGTCATCGAGGTCAATGACCTCACCGATGACGTCATCGATGACGTCATCGATGACGCAATCGATGACGTCATCACTAATGACGTCATTTCGATGACGTCATCACTAATGACGTCATTTCGATGACGTCACACCCATGACGTCACAGAAATGACGTGCTGATGACGTCATCACCCCTTACGTCATCAAAACGACGTCACCGACGCCACTAAGGTCAAGGTCACGCAGAAACTTAAAATTTTTTAGCACTTTTGCCGTTTCTCGCACTACGCTCCGAGTTTCAGTCAGAGTCCCCGTGACCTTGACCACTTGGAGCGAATTTTCGACAAGAAACGGCAAAAGTGCCAAGTTAAACTCGAGTTTCTGACATGACTCTGCCTAAATGGGCAATCGGTTATCCCTCAGGTGACCTTGAACCAGTACAACGCCCGCAATTTTATGTTACTGTGACCTTGAACACTTAACAACGGAGCGCCGACACCGATGCGCACCCCACGACAGCCACCGAGTGACTGACTATCAGGCTCTGTGTACTCTAGGTATATGGGGAAGTGGAGGGGGAAATCTCAAGGTCATCCAAATGGAGTTTTAAAAAAGTTGAAGAGTAGAAAGACTACTCTTGTGCTTCCTGGGCGACCTCATCAATCTCTAATGGATCTGTAAACCAATCCGATCTGTAGCGGCAGGAGTCCAGAAAACAGGTGCACCACCCATCAGGTTGTCCGTAGCATTTCCGACAATTGGTAAGATTGGAGAAGTGAAATTTAATACACCGCTGCGGACAACAAGTATAAAAGTATTTGGATTTGTAGATTTTGAAAGTTTGTAGTACCGGCGGTGGCAGCTGTTGGTTCTTGCATCTACACCTGCAACATCCGAAGCATTCACATTGCCGGCAGGCCAGCCCATCCACTTGCCACTTTGGTAAGAGGAAACACTTATCCTCACAGCAATAGGTTGTCCCCGTCTCTTCCTCCCAACGCTTCTTTGCACAATATGTGACGCCTTGTATCTCCAAACACCTATGCTCGCAACATGAGATGCGCTTACTTTCCATAGTTGATGTTGCTTTGACGAGGGAGCACGATGAAGTGATGCTGTGGTCAGTGGGAATGGGGTTTATATAAACTAAGGTGAGTGGAGGGGGAAAGGTCAAGGTCATCCAAATGGAGTTTTAAAAAAGAAAAGAGTAGAAAGACTACTCTTGTGTATCTATAGCGATTTCATTGATAGTGAGTGCTTCTGTATGCCAAGTTGATCTGTACTGACAGGCTCCTAAATAATGTTTGCAAAAACCTGCAAAATGATTGTTGCACAATTTGCAGCCAGTTAGCTGTTTTAATGTGAATTCAATGCAACGTTCAGGGCAACAAGTGTACTTATGCCCTCTCATCTGGTACACATGGAATGTCTTCAACTCCGGTTTCGGCTTCTTCCAAGACTTGCACTTACACATGCATTGACCAAAAGCTTCACATTTTCTACACGCCAGGCCATCCGCAACATCAATGTCATTCGGCATGAAAAACATTTCCGTTCGCAACAGTAGTTGAGTTGACTCTCCATGTTGCTGTGGTGAAGGTGCGCGATGAAATGATGCTGCAGTCATTGAGAGTGCACCTTAAATAAACTCAGTGGAGGGGGAAAGGTCAAGGCCATCCAAAAGGAGTTTTAAAAAAGATAACTAGTCGTCCTCCTCCTCCTCGTCCGTTGTACTTAGAGAGCTGTCAGACGAAGAGCCCCGTGCAGGTGCTCCCCAGATGAAAAACAAATCAATTTTAAACGAAGACCAGGATCTTGCATCATCAATTCCTTTAATTTGTCACATACTAAGTCGACCTTGTGTAAGGTGTCAACAACAAGCTTCCAATTCGTTGGCTCAATATAACTTGTAGTAGAGTCTGCCTCGCTGATAACCACATCCTCCGGCCGTATTGGAGTGTAAAGATGTGTAAAGTTCTTCGGCTGTAGCTGAGGTTCAGGCTGGCTGGAAGTGGAAGGTTGAGTGTGGACCCCTGTCGCATCGAAATCCATAGTCATTCTACATTCAATGTTGGGGTTTTCGTTTAATACATACACCAATTTCTCATGCAACATATCCACTTCTGCCGAGTCTTGCAGATGAACATTCCAGGAAAATGGCCATTCTTCATCCGTAGTGGAGTCAACTCGAGAAAGAGTGCTGTCCGCCATGATAGCTAAGCAAGGAATGATGTGAGCTACAGACTGTGGTAACAGTATTGAAAAGTAGAGGGGGTAAACCAAAAGTACGTGGAGGGGGTATTTTCAAGGTCATTTAATTTGGGTTTTAAAAAAGGAAATAGTGGAGGGGGAATTCTCAAGGTCATCCAATTTAGGTTTTAAAAAAAGGAATGAAGCTTACTCCTCTTCAGCCTCGTTGTCCCCTGCATCTTCATCAGCCTCATCTTCATCGACGTCAGACTCGCCGTAAGGATAGATCGGGGACATGGGCGAATATTGTGGAGATTGTTGACCGTTGTTGTCGTCCCCTTGCATTCTAACTTGGGACCAATCATAATTTAAATTCATTTGTATTATGATCCCAGGGTTGTCCCGCAGTATTTCCTTCATACGTTCGCAAATTGACTCCAAATAGTGTACACTATCGATCGACAGTGTCCAACCCGTACTTGTACCGACATCAGTAGTGGAGTCAGCTTGACTGATGGTGTTGTTGTCTGCCATGGTTGCTTGTCGGACAAGGAATGACGGTTGATGTGATGCTCATGCAGGAACATGGTGAAGTGGTGGGGGGTGTGTGGAGTAGTGGGGGAATTTTCAAGGTCATCCAAACGGAGTTTTAAAAAAAAGGAAAACTTACAAAGTAACATTGAAACTTTCCAATTGATGGTGGCGAGCGTTTTCTTCTGCAACCTTGCCGACACATGTGACTATGCCGTACAGTATGAAAAGTACAACCATAATAAGGCCGAACAATAAAAGATAGCCGTTGACTATCATGATATTTTCTGAGTGGATCTGTTTTCTTCTTATCGCCCTCTCCTGCATCCTCTTCTCCAACTCGTGGACGAAGTCACAACATGCGTGAGGACATCTTTCATCTGTTGGTAGGTTTGCCATTGTTGATGTTGTCGGTGTGGCTGTTGAAGATGGAATGAGGTTTCCAATTGCGATGTGCCATGTACACCAATAGTCAAGTGGTGGGGGTAACAAAGCAGTGGAGGGGGAAGTTTCAAGGTCATCCAAATTGTGTTTTAAAAAAACCTATCTTGTTACTGAGCTTATATGTCAGTAACAAGATAGGTGTTTTTGCTCTTTTACTTCTTTAATATAATGAAAAAATATACATATTCTACAATGGTTAGGACAAGAAATACAACTGCTAGTCAGCTGAAGTAGTCCAAGTTGTCTGGCTCGGTCTTCATGGACGCTGGTGAGGAAGCCGTCGAGGAGTGTCCAGGCTCTTCCTTTGACTGCCGGGTGTTCCGTATATTGCAAGCGTAAACTTGCACATTTATACGGTAGCCTCGTGCCACCATCAGCTGCAACTCCTTGTATAAGTCGTTTAGCTCCTGCTGAGTCTTGATGCTCACCTCCTCGTAACTTGCGCAACTGACGTTGAGAGACATCCTGATGTTGCTAGGTTGGCTGCTGGAGTAGAAATGAAGCCGAGGCACAGCGTTTGGAGGTACATGGAAAAGTGGTGGGGGTGATGGTGGTGGGGGTATGGAAGATGCAATTAAACACTTCTAAACTTTTTCCATTGATACAAAGGGATGGAACAAATAGCACAGGTTGTCCTTGTAGTTTTCAAATCTAAACATTGGTGCTAGAAATCCAAACTGTTTTCTACCACCTTCCTGTACGAACCGTCGAAGGTCTCTGACGGCAGCATTGCCACAAGGCCTACAAAACTTTTCCCCGTCTTGGAACCTATACCAGGAGTATCCCGAATACCCTCTATTATCTTTCTTGTACTCCTCGATATCCTGCTTTACTGTTATAGGGATATTATCTCGTAAAGCCGTCTGGAATAAAGATGCGTCAGTTATAACTCGTTGTAAGCAAAGCTCGTACAAGGTGCTCATCGTTTGCTAGTTGGCAACAGACTGACCGTTTTTCGCATCCAAGCAGGTTTGAATCCTAGTGCGGTAGTGGGGGGTAATTACAGTAGTGGGGGTAATTGTGAAATGCAAAGGTCAAAGGTCAAGGTCACCCGCGAAGTTTAAAAAAAAATGCAACATATCAATACGTGAAGTCTGTCACATATTGATATGTTGCATTTTTTGTTTTTTTTTATTTTTTTTTGTCTTTTATGATTCGTTTATTTATAAAACATTACAACAACAACATATGTACAACATTAAAACTTAAATCTAACACTGCTGCTTGTCAGCGATGTGGATGGTCAACTCTGTAGAATTGCTACCCGTGCAGCCGTGGGACACCAGGTATAGACACCCGGGTTGAATAGAGCGAAGATCCTCGTTTTGTAGAAGATGGACGAATCTCTTGGGCAGGTACACCTGGAACTTTGGTTCATCCCCCGGAGTAAACGGTGCCTCGCTGAGACTGCAGCAGATGGCCTCCCCAACTGTAGTCTCCATCTTCTTCATAGCATGGATTATGTAGTGCTTCTCGTCTTTTAGTTCCGAGCACTTCTTTACAGGTAATATTGTTGACTTGGAGTGAGCATTGAACTGCTCGACCAAAGTCTGAAGGAACTGGTGAGATGCCATGGTCAGGTTACAGATCGTCTTCTTGCTCGGAGATGTTGTCGTCTCGGAATCTCGAGTAATACTCATGCCAGGTCCCTGTCTGCTCCCCACTTATATACTCTCCGTTACCCCCACCACTCCCCAATTCCCCACTTTGAAGGTAAGAGGCGAGTTTATAGGCATTTTTCAAAGCGCAATGTCTATCTTTATCATGTTCTGGGCTTTTTGTACAAATACATATGGTTTCCAGCATGTATTGATAATTCTTATCCAATTCCACATCATTAACCGGAACATGAGTAAATCCTTCGATCCATCTTTTCTTTTCCAGCCCCTTTGTGTAAATATTGGTAAACTTGTCTGAAAAGTGATGCATAATGTGATACAAGTCCGTGTAACTTGTAAAACCATCATACCAATCGATATGATGGAAGTGTTTTGAAATCCATCTGTTGGTAGTAGCGGCTTTACTAGTTAAAGACGAATAAGAACATGGTGGTTTAAATAAAAACGAATAAGGAACACTTGTATTCATGTCCAAAAACACAAGTTCTTTTATAATGAATCTATCATCATTACCACGAAACGCTTGAAACTCAATAATACCAGGCTTGGACTTTACTTGTTGTTCTTCTCCCTTGTCCATTTTGAAGGTCACACGTCTGCTCATTACGAAGTCAGGAGGTCAACTGATTTCCACACCACGGTAGGTACTACTTTTATACCAGGCCGTACAGTTGTTGGCGCGTTGGTGTATATTTAACGTGGGCACCGTCCCCAATAGGCCTAACCCCACAAAATGTTGGTTATTGTTTTAAAAACTAACCATTGTCATTTAAGTTTCCATCTTTATATTTTCCTTATTTTCATTTTCATCACTAACACTTGATTCTTCTCCTCCATCTTCCTCTTCTTCCTGTTTTACTGATTTCTTATGTAGTTGAGCGTACTTTTCCAATTGTCTCCACATCTGTACTTCATGAGGAACTCTATTAAATATAGAAGTATCCACAGGTCCGTATAATATAGGTGCGTCCGGTTGTTTGTCCAAAGTGTCTTCCAGATAATCTTTAATAATCGAACTTGAAAACACCAGTTGTCTCAAGTATCTTGTTATAGGTTCAGTAGCACAAGTTAAAATGAAAAACTCCTCTCGATTAAGTTGAATTTTGTTATCATGTCTTGTTGTGTCTCTAAACCGTAGCTGATGATCACCACGTTGTTTAATAATATCAATTTCCACATTTGAATCCAAAAGTCCTACCCTTGTCTTTCTTCCAAACATGTTACTACTTAAATAGCATTCTAGCAGATGCAAATGTTTCATAAACGATTCCCAAGCACTGTCCGTAAACAAAATCATTTTGGGTCCATGAGTTAAAATTACAGTAGGGGAATAATCTGTAGATTTCATAACACCGATTAAAACACTTTTATCCAAACTGGAAGAGATTGGATAAAATATTCGCAAAAATACCTCACTCAATATGTTTGGAGAAATATTATCTTCAATATCCCTTTTTCTCTTTTGTATAGTCTTTCTTCTTTTACCTTTTTCTTCAACATTATTACTGGCGTGAAGTTGTCCGCAAACGTTTTGTTCACCTCCTTCCTGGTGACCTTGAGGATCTAAAAACTCAGATATCTCCTTCTCAATATCTACCACATTTTCAGGTGTACCACTAGGAGAAGCCATATTGAATACGATGCTACCCATACAACAGTAGGCAACAAACTGATGAGGAGCGGTCTGTACGCTCTGCTTTTATACTCGCGGAATGAAACAAAACCGGTTCTTACAATACATTTTTAACAATTCCAGTTAAAGGTGTGTATGTTACGATTTTATCATGTAGAATTAAACAGTATGCAGTTGTATTAGCCGGTATAGCATCGTTGAATTCCATTTCTATTTTTATATCCACACTTGAAGACTTTACTGATTCATTTTGTTTAGAACAATCGATTACAACTATTGGGTAGGCATCGAAATATTTGTCAGGTGGTAATAAAGGTGTATTTGTTTTACCGTAATATGAACTTTGGAATCTCGCGTACATATCGTACAATATACTGTATTTCTTCTTAGTGAATGACACATTTAAATTGTCGTATGGAAAGAATTGTGAATTTAAATAAACTTTAATATTTTTCAAGTCACAATGATCAAATTGTCCTGCATGTTTAGTAATGGCGTCTCTTCTACCTGTTTGTAAACCAAATATAATATACCTGGCTCGTTCTACATAATTCGATGTTTTAACAGTCCAAGTGTGTCGATCCGTAGTAGGTAAACTGGGATGCTCATGAAATTCCCAACTTCTAAATGGAATAACAATATCACGATCGGCTTTTAATTTTCTTAAAAGTAGCATTCTATGCTCGTCAGCCAATTTAACATGTGGAACTCTCCATACAATTTTGTCTAATTTTAATTTCCATTCTAAAGTCGCATCTGTAGTAGCATCTGCAGCTTTAATAATGTCTTTATCGTTAGAAGATCTCAACAAAACTAATTCTTGTTTAACGTTTAATATTATTTTCCTATAATCTTCAGCAAAACCAAGCAGCAAACGTAATGGAATATGAAAATCAAAATATCCATTTGGATTTGGAGTGATCGTGTCAATCGTAGGTAATACCCATCCGGCAGGTTTAAGTAAATTGGTTTCATTGGGTGTTATAGATGTTAATCCTTTTAAAGTTGTCGTAATACCTACTTTTTTAGTGGAATCAACTGTTACACCTGATATTTCATATCTAATTTCATCAAATAGGAAAGCCATAGGATTATTTATAAATGGAACTGTTGTACCAACAGTAGTACCGTCCTTTTTAGTAACTTGTCCTTCAATATACAAGTAACTTTCACATGGTAGTGTGTAAATGTCTTGATTTTGTATGGGAATACGAATTTCATCGTTATTGTTTAATTTCGATGAAGTGTAAGGGTTGTGGGTGTGATATTCTTTTTCCCATAGGGTTTCGTCGAATGTTGGACCCTGCGCTATATCCAGTATATCCATACTCGGTTAATTTTAATCCAATTCTCTCTAAGAAACGAATGTTCTCGCGTGTTAACTCCTCCACAGCTGAAGAGCTACTAATGCGGTTTCCCGTAGGTTGTTCGCTTTTAAATGTTAAACCCATGGTTTTGTATTAAAGTGTCGATTTTAAATGTAATCTAATCGTAATAGGCTCTTCTCTGAAGTCTACCAAGTTACCGTCTTGATCCAATACGCTCAACACGATGTCTGAAATGAAAGTGGTGTTCAACGGTAGATATACCAGGTTTTGTGGCTTTTCAACAATTTTAAATCCAGGTGGTACACTTGGGTAAAAAGTATGTATGATGTGGGTGTTAGCCCCATCCCTGTAAGCACCTTGTATAATGTTACAAGTTATGTCTATACTATTGACTTTTAATATTGTTACTGTTTTCTTACCGGAATGTGTTACATCTGGTTCTAAAACAGGCTCATCGTTGGAAAATCCTAATAAATCACCAATTGAGTTTGGTTGAGTGAAATCTATATAATATTTGGAAGTAATTTCAGCTTTCATCGTATTATTATTACCTTTTAATGTTATATTGTCTTTTCCCATTTTAGTTTGCAAAAATTCATTTATATGATCAATTTCATAAGAACCTGTGGGTAACCTGCACTCTTGTAAGTCTGTAAATTTTCCACTGGCATCCTTTCCCTTATAATAATGCAATACGTTATTTTTACCTTCCGTAACATTGGGGATAGAGTTGTAAGTTGTAAAATCCAATAGTGCCGCCTCCCAAAAACCTTCCTTTTTGCAAGCGTAACGCTGGAAAAAGGATACTTCGTAAAGTGGACGATTTTCCTGTTAATGATACCGTATAGGAAGACATCTCAATAGTGACTGATACTTTTAGCTAGAAATTCCAAACATAAATGGCCGCATATTGAAGTATTATCAGGTTGTTCTCTTTTATAGTTATAATATATGTTTTTAGCAGATTTAAAGTAATTTTGAAGTTCTTTTGGTGGTGGCAAATTACCGAAACTATCAAAATAATATACATTGTTATTTAGTTTCTTATAACAAACCCAATGGGTGCCAGGCCCTTCAGTATTATCCAAATTTACAATTCCAGTCTCATTTTGCCACATTTTCTTTGGTAAACTGTCTTTCATAAACACACCGCGGAAAAATGGTATTTTTAAACAGGAAATATATTTAAATAATTCAATATTGGTTAATGCTTTATGTGGTATGACCAATTGATTTCTTTCATTTAATATGCACGATAAGGTCTTAGGTAAAGACCTGCCCCGTTTTTTACCATTGACCACACGGTGGGCTTCTTCCTGCCTTTTCTTGTAGATCGTCGTCTTCTTTTTATATTTCCTCCATGTTTTCTTGTGGTTGACCTCCTTTTTACTCTCCTTCTCCTCCTTCTTCCACCTCCTACTGCTGTTTTAGCCTTCATACCTGCTGTTACTGCTAAAGCTGCTGCTTTTTCTGCTATGCTAGCGTCACTTGATTTTACTCGTTGCCAAGCTATGTCCGCAAGCTTTTTGTCAGCTATTGATCTATTTTTTGAATCGGCAAACGTGGAATATGCGATATCGTGTTCTTTACAAGCCTGATCTAACTTATTTATGCCAGGATCGCCTCTTTCCAGTCGTTTTTTCAATTTAGTTCCTGGTCCGCAATACTGATAACCTCCCGGTATATGAAATTCGTATGGTAATGCGTCTATTGCTCTATTTACTATGGATCCTACTGGAATTCGTTTTAAAGCTTTACTTAACAGAGAAACCGCTGTGGACGTGATCCCACCTCCTCTCCTTACAGTGTCTCTATATGGACTGATGTACTGGAACGTCATTATTGTCCTTTTATAATCGCAATGTACAACTTATGTGTTACCTCTATGACAAGTTGGACATAAATGAAGTCGTTTATTGTGTTCTTTTATTAAATATCAAAATCACCCCAATCCGATGATCTAAACTTTTTTGTACGAGGGTTGATAAAATAGTTTTGAACAATTTCCCGTTTAATCCAAGTACCTCTCTCAGATTCCAACAAAGGAGTACGACCTGAATGAATACCAATAAGATTGTATACATCAAATAATGCATTTCCTAAAACTTTTACAAGAAAATTAACAGTGACAGCATTATCCACATGTTCAGGGTCTTTAAGGTCTGTTATACGTTTATTATTACAAGTATACACTTTGCTATCCATTTGTGATAATGTGATAGCCTGTCCTACAGTTGCAGCATCATTTGCTTCTCTTCCTTGCGCCATGTTTGTTAATTTTTTATTACTACATATAAAAAACGCATGGTAATTATTTGGATCTAGATGTACTGTTTGTCCTAAGGCAGCCGCGTCTCTATCTGCATGACCCCATGACACATTTGATAACCTTCCATGCCTGCAATCCCAATAAGTGTTTTTGTATGTCAATAAATGAAATTTTTCATTACCTTGAATAAAGTCATCCCCTTGCTTTGATAATACTTCATCTCGTTTTGCAAATCCAGTTGTTTCTTGTTTTAAAGTCTCTTTCATTTGACCCACTGTTGCACCATCAGATGGTGCTGAACCATCTTTTACATTCGCCAAACAATTGCCAAGACAATCGATAACTCCCACATCACGTATGACACAATGATCTTTTATATATTTGAGATTTACAGCATCATTTTCATTTTTTGGATAACCTATATCGTTAATAACAAATTTATAAAAAGAAAATCCATCTTTTGTCTTTTCAGGTATCAAAGAATGTAAATAGCGTCTATTTACGCTGTCTTTTGCATCTTTAGGGTCATCTACGTTGGATATACGTTTATTGTTGGCACTATACGTTTTCCCATTGAATTTTAACGTATTTTTTAATTCAGATGACAAATAACCTTTGTTTATTGCATCACCGTTTTGATTTGGTTTACCAACGTTGATGATTCTATGATCTTCTGCGTCATATGTGTTATTTTGTAGTCTTAATGTTGGCGATATCTTTTCCTTTAATATTTTTAGATTTATTGCATCGTTTTCATCCGTAGGATCTTTTATGTTTTTTAACCTTTTATTACTCATATCATAATCTCCATCAGGTGTTTGTGGTAAACCAGCACTTCTTTTTAAACTATTGGCATAATATAACCCATCCGAGGAGTAACGTCCGAACTTGTCGACACTCATGGTGCAACTGAATAGTATTCTAGGGAGTAACGCATTTTTATGAGATTACCCCACGGTTTCGGAGTTCATCCACTAAAGCCACCCATTCGTTTTCCAATCCAGTATGACCCGCTTCTTTAGCTTCATGTATTAGTTTCATTCTATCCACCAATTTATTGATATTATTGTAATAAATCACATTTGTGTTATATAGTTTCTTCATTAAACCTGTACCCGTAACGGACTTACTTCTTTTTCTTCGTTCCTGAGCACTTACATCCAAAGTGGATGCCATAAATCTTCGTTTTACAGGTTTTCTTTGTGTTAACGGCATTGTTTGTCTTCTAGTTGGTATTAACTTGGATACAAATTCTTTATATTTTAAAGACTTAGATCTAAAAGGAGGCTGGTCAGGTAAATACTTTCTCCTATATGCATTTGTCTGTTCCAAATATTTTTATATGCTTCCATGTCTTTTCTTTCACTACCGATACTGAAGGCTTATTTTCAAATAATAATTCAAATAATCCTTTTGTGCCCTTATACCTTTGATCACCAATGACAATATTATCATGTTCGTCAACGCGTTTAACGGGCTATTACCTATCATTAAACCGTCTTCTGTTAATCTCGCTCCATAACTATGGTAATTCTTATTAGGAATTGTTCCGAGTAACATTTTTACCATGTATTTCCTTCCTAAAGGTCCTTTGTTATGAATGTTTTCACCCAACAAGCTTATGTTTGACGGACCTTCCCTTGTCTCTTCTTCTTTTTCCTCTTCACTAGCAGTTGATACAACTTCATGTCCTCTTTTGGCTTTTACTTCATATAATTCTTTTATTCCACTATAGTCCGGTGATTCTAGCTCTCTTTCGGGTTCTCCACCGGTAAAACCACTATACGTAGAGGATTCCAGGTCTTCATCACTAAAATCTTCTGATTTTACATTTTCTCTTTCAAACTTCGTAATAGGTGCAATCGCATCTCCTTCCAATACAGGTTTAGCAAATTTTTTGTTTAATTGTTTCAAGGGTTCAGTAATAGGTTTAAAAGTAGATTCAAGGAATTTCTCCCTCTCGCTAATACCTAGTTTCAATGCTCTGTTTTTAGCCCGAATAGAATCACTAAGTGATTTTATTTCTTTTACTAATTTTTCTTGGTTAACCATGTTTGTAGCAAGACGTGTTGTACAACAATGAATGTGTTATTCCACGTTTAATGTATTAATATAAATTTATCAAATCCTATCCTGTATCGACCATTGTTTAGCGGTTGTTCCTTCATAATTGTTAGGAACCCATACTTTTCAGCCCAAGCCTTTCCACACAACTCTTTAAATCGTTCAAATGTCATATCCGCATTTACATGATCAAAATATATATGTTTTAGGTTGGTTTCGTCCTGTTTAAATACAATTAACATGTTTGCATTGTCTCTAATGAGTTGTTTAGGTATTTTGCTGTAAGTTTGGCCAATATAAATGCTATCTATGTTGTTATGTCGACCCATAGCGAAGTAATTCCTTATTGTGTTTTGGTTTTCACAAGATACATCGTCGAATATAAATACGGAGAATGGTTTAGCTTCTTGTGGCTGCATGACACTCTCGCTTGCATTAAACTTTAAATATTTAACTTCAGGCACATTAGTCAGTATTTTTTCCAATAATTGATACTTTGGTTGTTGTAGTGATTTTGAAAATACATATAGATTGTTAAATCGTAATCCTTTAGGGTTTGTAATCAAATTGAATACTACATTAGTTTTTCCACAGTTGGAAGGTCCGGTAACCAGACAACGAACGGTGTTTGGTAACAAATTGCCATGCTTCCCACTATTGAATTCTGAATTATCCACTGTGAGTTCATCTATATTATTAATAGTAAAACTCTCTTTTTGTGGTACTATCTCCATCCTTTGTAATGGTTCAACCTAAAATGATTCTCTATCGTTATATCAAATCCTTTTTAGGTATCCAAGAATCTTCCGTCTTATTAAATCCTAACCATCGTACTTTGACCTTATCTTTTTTCCGTTGCAACACCTTTTCAACTAAATATACATCGCCTACTGTTGATTTTAACATTTCATGTCCATAAAACCCTCCTTCAAGCAATTGTCCTTTATTATCTTTTAAAATATATGTCTCAGGTACTGTAGGTTGTACTTTGAATACAGTAAAAACCTCATTGGTCCAATTTGGCAGGTATCTTTTACTGAATACACCTTTATATTTACTTATTCGCACTTTATCACCCACATTAAATTTTTTAGGCTTTAGTTTTTCAACTTTTGGTTTAGTATTCGTTTTTATACGTTTTAATACAAGGTTTTCATTTTTACTAGTTACTTGGTTTGGTTTCATCCCGATAGTCCTATGAAATTTGTTATTGTAATCGTTTATAAGTTTTGGTAACATATCAATCCATATGTGCGATCCTCTGTTGGAAAACATTTTATACATTGCACTTTTTAAAGTTCTGTTGAATCTTTCGATTATTGAGGCTTTTACTTCTGAATTGGTTAAATAATGGTTTATATTGTGTTTTTTCATTAAATTTGCAAATTCCTTATTAAAATATTCTTTTCCATCATCTGTTTGTAAATGTTTAATAGTATGTTTGTCTCTTTGTATAGCTGTTTCCATTGCTTTTGTAACACTTTTGCCACTTTTATCTTTTAGTGGTAAAGCATCTGCCATTTTTGAAAAACAGTTAATAACAGTCAATATGTATTTATATCCTTTATTTTGTTTGCTATAAGGAATCATTTCGATTAAATCCGCTTGATATAAATCATTAATTCCTTTTATCACCGTATTTCTTCGTGGAAACTTTCTTCTTGCAGGTTTATGAAGTTCGTTGACAATTTGTTGCTTTAAGTCCTTCATATTGCAGGTTTCAATGTTTGTTGTATCACATGTATAATCACAATGAATGTTGTTTTAAATATTCACATCATTTATATGGGTCAAGGTCATCCAAACTTGTGTAAAAAAATGGGGAACACGGCGTTGGACTTGCCGTGTTCCCCATTTTTTTACGGAAGGAGAAAGGAATAAGGTCGTAGTTGTAGAAGGACGAAGAATAGGTTACTAGTTGATAGGGTTTAGAGAGTAGTGGCCAAAAGGAAGAGTGTGGATTTTGTCGGGCATAATGTATCTTTTATCATCCCGAGCTGACAACGCTTTTTTAATTTCGGTGACACTGTAGACTTGATGCTTGAAGCTTCGGATATTGTTGAATGTTGCTGATATCGTAGTATCTTCAAACAAACAAGTCTTGTAGTGGTCAAATGTCACGTGTTTTTTCAAATAAGATGTCTTCACTCCTTTTGCTTTCTTCACTGTCGGTGTGTTGTTCTCGTGGTACATCTTAAATGAATACAATTTCGCCATCAGCGCCACTATTTCTTCTAAAGGCATTCCATTTGCTTCATCTTTGAATTTTCCAATTACTTTTTTATATTTTTCATTAAAATTTGGATGGTTTTTCGGATAGTCAGAAAAATCGAAATCTTCTTTGTATGGAAAAGTCCTTAGGTCTTCATACATGTCCAAAGTCTTTATCCAGTAGATAAACGCGTCCGTATCCATGTATGCGACTCCAATGTTTTCCCTTCCGTAATGTTTAACCATTTTGTTATAATGGAAATCATACATCAGGGTTTTACTTATATCCAAAATCGACATACCTATGTATAACGGACGGTCCATGACTATTGTTGTTTTCTTCATACTGACAGCGACTAGATTTTCGTTTATAATCATGGATGTTCCGAAATTTGGTTTTTGCACTAATTTTTCCAATTTCCTAGGATCACTCACTAATTTTACATTTTTGTGTTTTCTTTTGTTCTCCAAGGTCTTCCCAAAGATGGCATTGTTCATTAATTTATAGAAGTCCTTTTCAAATGCTGTTGTCGCTGCAGCTCTTCTTGCAGTGTTGGAATCAATATATGGTTTCAACCAACAAGACTGGGTGAATTCAATTGCTCTATGAATTCTCACTATACGTAGACCCAATTCAAGAGCCTGTTGAACTACCCAGTAGTGAGCCACATAGCGATCCTTATTCTCCAAGGTCATCATCAATTTTGGCCATCTTCCTGTCGGTGAAACTTCAGTCTTGGCTAGGAGAGGCAAGTCGTAGTGATGGTCATGAAGGTGCTCTGGATATTCGAAATCACAGTCCAAAATATAGCCTTTTGGACCATTCTTTGGAATCTGTGAGATGTCTCCAATGGTGGCCGGGTCGATCCATTTGAAGTCAGCGTAGGGAAGCGGATTTGACATTGCCCAACCATAAAGGTTGTTTGCGTCAAAGTAGCCAAGGTAGACCGATGGTTGTTGCTCGTCGAAGCCGGGGATGTACTTGTTGTTGGCTTTGACATGACGTGTTACAGCTTGTGTCAAACCGCCCCGTACACCAGATTCCATCATGAGCACCATATCGATATCCGTTAGAAGTTCCAGTCGACAGTTGGTTGACTTTAGCATAGCTTGCCATGCTAATCCTGGAGATGTGTACGAGTGTAGAGGGTCCAGTCCATAGGCGGAGAAGCAGGTGTTTCGGAATTCTTCCATCACATCGCACAGCAGAGTTACGTCCAATTTTATATAAAAGTCAGAATATTCCCCTAAGGTTTGAATGTTTAGTTGGTTCCAAACATTACAAGCATGATTGTAGTCTTCAACGGAGATTTCACTTTCGTTTAATTTGCTGTTGAAGGCTTCGATCGGTGGTAGACTGGTTTCTTCAAATTTTTCTGTAGATGTTATGTAGTCGTAGGGGAATACTCCTTTACGTAATACTAAGTCCAATTTATCTTCAGGTACAATCTTGCTGGTTTCTTTTAGGTCTTCTCTTCGTAGATTCTCAGACAATCTGCTCAAACTAGATGGCATAAATCTATAAGAGTCTACAAAGCGAAGTTTAATTTTACCTACGGTTTTTGAGAAACTGATGTACTTTTCCAATGTTGTAGCAAGAACATCAATTTTACCATCATCTCTTCCTAACTCTGGAATAATGAAGTGGGAGTCGTAGCCGCTAAGATTGTGTAACACGACAGGGATAAAGTGGGGCAGTTTGTAATTTATATTGCATGAATTACAAGCAGCTCCTCTGTATAAACCTGTCAGGTGATCGTGATCTCTTACTTTTGGATTTTCTTCACTGAAGCTCTTCTCGCATAGATAACATCTTGATGCCATATTGTATTCTTCTTGTTGATTCTCATTCAAAGGTTCCATAGGTACGACATTACCATACAAGCGTTGTACCTTTTCAGCAATGTCATACAACTGGTCTACGAAATACTTAGCGGCTTCTTCACCACGGTAAAGTATTGGAGTGGATGTTAAACCATAGTTTTGCAATTGGTTTTCAGACAAGGTTGATTTCACTATTAGACAAAAACTGTTGGGTTGATGCAACTGATATTTTGTTCTTCTAGTCACTTCACCGTCCGGCAGCTCCTGTGGTACTAACGTAGATTCAAAATCTGCGTAAATGACTACTGGAATCCGATATTGGTGAACTGTTTTGTTAAATTGGATACACGCTCGAGATGGTGGTGGCAGACTAATCTTCACTTCATAATTTTCATTACAAAGTCTTTTGTGTTCTATCAACCACTCTAATCCTCCTTGTCTTATTTCTTTATATGTGAAACAAAAACATCTTTTACACACTGTTAACCTACGCCTCTGTTTTGATAATTGATTTCGAATCAAGGATGCAAAGTCCTTTATCCACACATAATGTGAAATTTCACCCTTAGTGATCAGTAACAAATCAGTGTGGTTTCTTTGCTCAACTTTTACTACCCGCAAAGGATAAACGTTGTTCGAATCATCCAGACCGAAAACATTCACTGAAACGCCAGGATTTTTCTTTTCAAATTTGTCTATGTCTTTCAATGTAACTGGGTAGGTGAGGCCTTGAAAGTTGTAGCGGTGTTCATTTTCGTAATACTCTCTACCAACTCTTTCAGGATGATCTTTAACATACTTGGTTAACATTGCATACTTAAAACATTCATTACCTTCATTTTGCACATTCCTACACGATTTAGTGTTTTGGATTTTCTTTGGTAAAGGGATAAAACTACTACCCCTTAAACCATATCCATGCTTGTGAACCCTTACATCCATACCTTCAATTGATGACAAAGTCCATCCAGATCCTCTTCCTTCATGTTCTTGAAGTTTTGTTATAAGTTCTTCCAAGCATTCTTCAATAATACCATCGATGTTGGAGGTGAAGGTAAGGGTTCGGTTTTTGGTAATGAACGCTCTCAATGCTGTTTCACCATCAGTATTGTTAAACATAGAATTTAACACCATTCCAAATTTAATAAAATTTAATCTTTGTAGTTCTTCCCTCAAGGTTCCACCAACAAGTTCCTTAGCCTGGGTTATAAATGTTTCCAGTTCCAATTGAACATTATTAATTTTAAAATGTGTTACAACTCGTCCTGGCAAGGCCGTGGTGCGCAGTTGTTTCACATCTTCTAGTTCTTCTTCAGTGTCCTCTTCTTCAGTGTCTTCTTCTTCAAAAGGTCTTCTAGCAGTAGATGGTCCAGCACCAGCAAATTGGATCACACTAGGTCTTCTTCTTTGCATTTGCTGTAGATAGCTGTCCCAGTAGTCCGTCTGCTTCTGGTGCTCTTCCAAAAACCGGTCAATTGAGTCTAAGTCTATTTCATCCATGGTAATATCTTCTTTTCTATCTTCGTCTTCATGTAATTCTCTGTGTATGGTGAAAAGATCTTCGTCTTGAAAGATTTCCCCACAAATGTCGCAAAGAGCCATTTCAAACAGTTTGGCTTTGAATGCACACTCTGTGAATGTCCACGCAATAATGAGCAGCGCACTCCACCGGGACCCTTTATATCCGAGGCAGATAGGTGGGGAAAGTGACGTCATATGGAAACAGGTTATCACTCATGTGCTAAATTTAGCCTTTACACAACCGTTTGTAATACATTTATCAGTAGGCTTGATAAATTGATGATATTTGGTCTAGATTCAATAATTTGTACAAGTTTTTTCAAAGACGTCTGTTTGAGCAAGTTTATGTAGGTCAAGGTCATTTGGAATTATTATTTTGAGCGGGGGATAGAGCACTAAGCAGCATCATTTACTACAAAGTGCTCTATCCCCCGCTCACATTCTTTTTTAACTTTTTGTTTAAACTTTTTTACAAGGGTGAAACATCACCATCAGAGTCGGAATCATCCTCATCACGGAATAGGCAGCGATGACAATACATAATTCTTCTGGCAACTAACATCCTATCCATTGGACGATGGGGAGTGTCTTGTTCTTGTTCTTCTTCTTCGATTTCCAATTGGAATTCCATTTCCGACTCAGATGACGACTCTAATGTTTCGTAGGCGTGCAAGTCCACCTCATTGTCCGTTGAACCAGCTTCGTCAGAGTCCGTTTCAATATCCATTATCTCTTCCTCCTCCTCTTCTTGATCAACCGCAGGTAGTTGGTCCTCTACTTCTATAATTTCTAGAGGTATTACCTCCAGAATAGAGACAATTCTGTTGCGATGGAACACGGTGTTGTCAAGTGGAGCCATGGTATGGAAGTGTTGTATCCATCCAATTTGCTTACCCTTTTTATACCCCCACCAACTATACAATTTATGTGGGTCAAGGTCACGTAAAGATACCCTTTGAGCGGGGGATAGACCACTAAGCAGCATGCTAGTCCATTGCCGCAAAGTGATCTATCCCCCGCTCTGTTCTACAAAAACCTCAATCAAGTCCAAGTCCAAGTCCTGTTTAACACATTTTATTCTAATTCCATATCCAATTTAAAAATTTCAATTTCACATGGTTTACATTCCTGATGTATCAAACACTCCAGCTCCCTAAACATATCGTCCAGTTCGTCCAAATTATGATGTCCTACTTTTAACACATGAAGGTGGTTCATGCTTTGCATTGTAGCATGACCATCAACAAACAAGTTTCTTTTCCACGCTAACATAAATTGGCAGTTTTCTTGAAAGATTTTTCTCACCAAACAATCATACACAGCCGTCAACATGTCTCTACAATCTTCATAGTGTACCATCACAGAATACCTGTCCAAGTTAGCACCAAGCAGCGATCCACTCATTGTTTCTAGCGTTCCACTGGAAGGTCCAAAGCAGAATGAAGTCGAGATGTATAGACCCCCTCTTTTATACCAGTTAACCGGTTGTCCTTGCTGTAAAGTGGGTCAAGGTCATCCAATGCTACCCTTTGAGCGGGGGATAGACCACTAAGCAGCATGCTAGTCCATTGCCGCAAAGTAGTCTATCCCCCGCTCTGTATTCTACACACACACACACACATGTCCATGTCCAAGTCTTTCATTACATACCCAATATATATTCAGTTCCTTCATCATCACTATCACTCATCACTGCTTCCACAAACTCCACAGGATTAAAGTTAAATTGTTTCAATTGTTCTTTTAAGTTTTCAATTTGTTGGTCCTTTACTTCTAAAACACTGTGAAGGTGTGATATGTAGTCCGCTGCCTCGTTGATGCTTGCTACTCTCGGATCGCCTAACTTCAAGCTGGGAACTACACCCTGCAGCCTGAAGTACGCCATACGCCTTTCTTGCTCCTGCCGTTGACCAGGACTGAGCAAGCCTTGTCCGTCTTGGCTTACCTCCAGCAAGGTCCGTAGCATCGGAGCTTTGCAGGCGTTTGCCCGAGCAACAGTTATGCTGTGGAATGGTCGAGCAGGTCCACGAGTAGCAGGCAGAACGTTGGCAGCACGCCTTCTTGAAGAAGAAGAGGAAGCCTGAGAAGTTTTGGAGTTGAAAGCCATGTTACAGTGCTGTATTCAGCTAAGCGGTACAAAGCAGAATAACCAAACTGCACGTTAATACCCGTATATATACACTTATCAGTGGTGGGGGTACTAGCTAGCCTTGGTAAAGTGGGTCAAGGCCATCCAAAAACATTACCAGAACGGGGGATAGATCACTAAGTGGCATGTTAGTCCATTGCCACAGAGTGATCTATCCCCCGCTCTGTATTCCGCATTCACACACACATTCATACAAACACGCAAGTCCCAGTCCGAGTCTTTACCCACACCTATCCACTCTCATCCTCACTATCATCACTATCATCTAACAATCTGTCACACTTCATAATTAGTTTTTCCCATTCTTTCCGGATCAAAAGTATTTCACTGTGTGCACTCTCCAACAACCTCTTCTTTTCCTCTAACAACCTGTTTTTTTCCTCTATCAATACGTTACAACCTTTAATATATCTTATAGCAGCTCTAACAGTGTCTTCCTGTGAAGATGCACCAACCACTACACCTGGCACTACCTGCTGGAGTTCTTCATACAAGCTAGACTCTCTTCTGGAGGCTCCACTGCTGCACAACTCCGTCTTGCTCGGAGTGAATCCGAAGAACCGAACGCGACTCTTTGACAGGCGGCCCCGCCGGATCGGTCCAGAGCTTGAGCCAGAGTTGGATGCGGTCGGGCCAGAGGTAGAGGCTGGAATGTTCATGGCTGACATGGTAGTATTCAGCTAAACAGTGTAAAGCAGAATGAGAAGACGGTTGATCACCACTCCTATATATACCCATTTTTAGTGGTGGGGATAACACGGGGAGTGGGGGGGGGGGGGGGGTTGAAAGAAATTTTGCTTAGTCTTCCCGGTCATCAGTTTTACATACCTTTAGCACACCCATTATTTTGGTTTCTTCTATAACTTTACACACCTCAAACACCCAAGCAAACAGCTCATCTATGTTGTTATAATTAATTTTTGTCCAGTGTTGATACTTGTGGGTTTGTTTGTTTATAATACATAGATAAAATGTAGACCCATCTCGTCTTATACAACACTCAACTTCCATTCTATGCCGGTTTAGCACTTCCCAAGCATTGTGTTCATTTATCAAGAAGTCACCACCTTTGTAATTGTACTGTGACATGTTTACCACAGAGCATAGGAACGGACTGAAGCAAATGAACGGCTCATACAAGCTTATTAAAAGCGTTAGAGTGGGGGGTATCACATGATACACGACATAAGTTGTAAGGTTAGCAGTTTACTTTAAACAGTAATTTATGTGGGTCAAGGTCATTCAAACTTTAAAAATTTTTTACCTCCAAACACTTGTAGCAAGCTACAAGCGTTTGGAGGTAAGTTTTTTATTTGTTAAAGATTTTTGTAACTTAGTCTTCACCCTCAAGGACACGGTTTGAGATTGTCCCAGTGATTTTACATCACCGCCAGGTTAAAGTATTATACAAGTCAAGTATTTTTTTTTTTATTAGTTGACTTGTATAATACCCCTCTCCCTTACTTTAAGAGGGTTAAGACTAAATTTAGAAAAATTAATTTGGAAGAGGAAATTTAATTAATGTCCAACACTTTTAAACACAATTTTGATTTTTTGGTGAGCCCATGTCCTAGTCCATTTCCCAAACAGATAGGCATCCTTTTCTTCGAATTAAATAAGCCCCGGGGACAAAAAATTCTCTTTGTACCATCGCAGGTGGTACTTTCATTCTATGAAGGCGGCCATCACCTTTTAGAATGATTTGCACATTTATGTTAAATGCTCCATAAGCTTGAACAATGAAATAATATTTTTTGTCCCTCTTGAGCCTATTAATTTTCAGCTTCTGCGGACTGTTGGGGTGTTTGAACTTGGACTTTTCAGGCATAATATTAAGGCTATAGGGCTTTGGTGTCGGAATTTTGATTTTCTTATTCAAGTGTCGTTGGCAACGATCTTTTTCTGGAAGAGCAAAACTCGGACAACAAAGAACCACAGCCTCTCTGCTAAACCAAACATAATCGCATTTATCACGCTTGCCAGCAGGGCATTTAACACGATTACGTTTCTTTTGTGTTGGACTCTTAGTGTTTTGGAGCGGCGCTTGATCTAACTTAGGCTGGCTGGAAAGGATGGAGGGTGATGGTTTAGCACGGTCAAGGGGTAATTTGCAAAGAATTTTGGGTCGGGTAGGAGAATGGGTTAGATCAATAGTGGTTTTAGGTGAGGTAGAATTGTCTGGGGAGAAGATCGATTTACGGGATGGTTTGACTGTAGATGGAATGTTGGCTTTGGGTGAGGTTGACTTGTCTGGGGAAAAATCGATTTGCAGGATGGTTTGACCGGTGTGGATGGCATGGGGGATACGGGTAGTGGACATTGGGTCTTTGTATAGGAAAGGATTTTCTGTGTACGGGAGTAGGGAATGATTTTGGACCTCGACTTCTTCTCCTCAAAGACCGCTGACTCCGAATCAGAATCTGACAACAATGAGATCGGCGGTGATGCTATGAGCACTCGGCTGCTTGCAGGGTGAGCGCCAGCCCCTCTTGAAGTCGACGGAGCGTCACCAGCACCACTGACACTTGGACTTGTTGGTTCCGTTGGTGGCAGCGGAGATAGGCTGGGCATCGAAGGAGCCGACGGCATCTCCAAACAGCTGAGGATTGTGCTCATCAAACACGTTTGGAGAATCGGAGCAGCGGAGGTTGAAGTTGGAGTAGATGTGTTGGTCGGAGTAGACGTGTTGGTTGAATTCGGTTTGATGTATGGGAGAACTGGTGGATAGTTCTTGAAGCGCATGTTGAGGTAGAAAGAGCGTTAAATGCAAATAACGGAGAAGTACTTCCAACGAAGGCTGGAGCAGGAATGAGAAGTGCGTGCAACCGGGCCCCCTTATATCCCCACCGGGGCTGCCACGCCCAGGATATCAGGGGTGGGGGAGGGGGTGGGGGTGGGGGTGGGGGTGGGGGTGGGGGTGGGGGTGGGGGGGGGGGGGCGGAGGTGTATGGGGTGGAGGTGTAGGGGGTGGAGGTGGTGAAGGGGGGCGGGGGGCGGGGGCGGGGGCGGAGGTGCAGTGTCAGTCTTTACTATATTTAGGTCGAGGTCACGTAAAACTTTAAAAAATAAAGCCCCACCTGGGGCATTTAGGTTGCCATCGCTATAGTCTCTAAAGAGACCCAACTATGAACAACTACAGACTTGTGTGTTAGTAATGCCTACCCATTAAAGTTTAAAAGACAAAGTACTTTAATATATTTACTGTGTTAATAAAAAACCTTACTGTTAAAGATTTTGAAAACTTTTATATTTAGGTCAAGGTCACGAAAAAACTTTAAAAAAATTAAGCCCCACACCCCCCTATGGGGGTGTGGGGCACTTGGGTTGTCATCGCTGTAGCCTCCGAAGAGACCCAACTATGACAACAAGGCAACATCCAATGTCGTGTACCCTTCGCCACGCGAGACTTGTAAACATTTACTGCATTTCCAACTAATAACTTTTCCAATAGCTAACGAAATGTCATTTACATAATTTTGAAAGAAACTGAGGACGCCCTAGTGGCTTACGTCCTCGGTCCGAGTGCAGAGGCCATCGGCTCATTACCCCCGTATAAGCGTACAAACGGACCACCTCCTATTTCTCAGCCGCATTGAAGCATGCATGAGAGGAGCCTAACAATTATAAAAAAAGTGGCTTTACACGGGGGCCTACTCCCGTAACCCTATCTTTAATATTTTTAATTTAGCAATGCAGTAACTTTTTACAAGTCCTATGTGGGTCAAGGCCACACGGACATAAAAAAATTTCGGCCCCCGTACATCCATGGCGAACCACGAATGTTCGGGGGCCTTGGGGACAAAAAAACACAAATAGCTAATAAAGTTTCATTTACATAATTTTGAGTTTCCAGAAGGGAAACTAACTGAGGACACCCTGGTGGCTTACGTCCTCGGTCCGAGTGCAGAGGCCATCGGCTTATTACCCCCATATAGGCGTACAAACGGACGCTCCTATTTCTCAGCCGCATTAAAGCATGCATGAGAGGAGCCTAACAATTATACAAAAGTAACTTTACACGGGGGCCTACTCCCGTTCCCTGTCTTTACAATTTACTTTGAGCATTGCAAAAGCTCAAGGGGGGATTGCTAAAACAAGCGTATACACTTTAGAAAAATATAACACACTTACAACACACAATTGAGCTCAACGTAGTCAATGCTGGAACAAGCACATACATGTTAAACACATATAACAAACAAGACACAAAGGATAAAAGACACACAGTAGACATAAGGTACAAGTAAAACACTCTCATATAAAACAATTCGCAATACCCAATACCCAAACGCAAGCGCAATATCTTACAACTAATACAAGTCTTAAAGTTAGAGTAGACTTCGCTAAACACTGAAGGCGCCATTCAATGTTTAGTGATGCCTATGGCGGTCCGTCCCGATCGTTCACGTTCAACGCTCGGGAGCGGACTGCGAGCCGGCTGTGGCCGGGCCGCCTTATATCCCCACCGGTCTCCCCCGGCATGGGGCGGAGGTCCACCCCGGGGGCGGAGGTCCACCCCCGGGGGGGGGGGGGGGTCCGCCCCCCAAAAAACGGAGACGGGGGCGGAGGGGGGGGGGGGGTCCGCCCCCCAAAAAACGGAGACGGGGGCGGAGGGGGCGGGGGGGGGGGTCCGCCCCCCAAAAAACGGAGACGGGGGTGGAGGGGGGCGGGGGGGGGGTCCGCCCTCAGGGGTGGTTCAAGGTCACCGACTACACTTTTACTCTAAGTGTCTGGTTCGAGGTCACCCACTACACTTCTACTCTAAGTGTTCGCAATACCCCCACCCTAATCGAGTCCCTAAGCTACGTGACGGCGTTCAGCCAGTATGTCTCAGGCTTGCATGCGGTAAGCATCGCTGCTCTTCGACTCTGTTCATGTAAGTGTTTTACAAGTTTTTGCCTCAAGGTCGTTACACTTTAACTCTGGACTAACATGGCTTGGATTTTCTCTGATTTTACTCAAGGTCACTACACTTTAACTCTGGGGTGATATCGACTTGTAGTATTTCAGAGTTTTGACTCAAGGTCATCACACTTTAACTCTAGCACGTCGGTTATCGTACCAGAGGTGCTCAATAACCTATTTTGTAATGTTTAGGGTGGCGTTTGCACGCCACGTGGTATCGCCATGAGTGTCCAGTCCAAATTTTAAGTTAGATTAATTTTACTGTGATCTTTTCCATTTCCAATTCGTTTTGCCAAAGAATAAGGTGTCGCTTTATAAAGTGGTATTTCTCTAAAGTTATAGGGGATTGCAGGGATACAATTAGTTTATTTAGGAGACTCTTAATCTTGGAGTTTAACGCAATTTCCACTTTGACTCTGCTTCCTCGGCTCTCACAGCCTAAGCTGTACAGAAATGTTTCTTCTAGTGCCAACTCGGGCCAAGAGAACAGTGTGTTGACTGTAGGACAGCTCATGGTGAAGTGATGCGATACTCCAGCGTGCAACCTCACCTTCCCCCACCACTGTGACCTTCCCCCACTCCTGCTGTTTCCCCCACCTCTTTTCCCTTGACTCATGAGCTACAAGCAGTCTCTCAGTATTGTGCGGACTTTTGTGAGGAGAAGCCATGTCGCGGGACGCTTTAGGTAAGAAACTTAGCCGTGTTAAGACTTTATTAGTTGCTCACTGTCCACCACTCAAAGTTAAGAGGGTTTCGACTTTAGCTAAGTGGCGCAAACTGTTGCGCGGACACCCTAAGTTTTATACAAAACAGACTAATGTCAGTTTTACTGATGAAGATTTGTTTAAAATATTGGATGAAATGACTTTTCCTTGCAAAATTCAGTTAGTTACTCCCATTCCTGACAGTTTAGAGTCTTAGTCTCTCAAGCCGATATACCTAGAGTACACAGAGCCTGACAGTCAGTCACTCGGTGGCTGTCGTGGGGTGCGCATCGGTGTCGGCGCTCCGTTGTTAAGTGTTCAAGGTCACAGTAACATAAAATTGCGGGCGTTGTACTGGTTCAAGGTCACCTGAGGGATAACCGATTGCCCATTTAGGCAGAGTCATGTCAGAAACTCGAGTTTAACTTGGCACTTTTGCCGTTTCTTGTCGAAAATTCGCTCCAAGTGGTCAAGGTCACGGGGACTCTGACTGAAACTCGGAGCGTAGTGCGAGAAACGGCAAAAGTGCTAAAAAATTTTAAGTTTCTGCGTGACCTTGACCTTAGTGGCGTCGGTGACGTCGTTTTGGTGACGTAAGGGGTGATGACGTCATCAGCACGTCATTTCTGTGACGTCATGGGTGTGACGTCATCGAAATGACGTCATTGGTGATGACGTCATCGATTGCGTCATCGATGACGTCATCGATGACGTCATCGGTGAGGTCATTGACCTCGATGACGTCATCCCTCAGGTGACCTTGAACTGGGCCAGCGGCCGCAATTTTACACTACTTTTCTAATACGACGGAAAACGAATAACTTAGTAGTTTACAGCACAAAGTTCCATTAACCCGATAAAA
>CM061531.1:199499030-199579038 GCA_030545055.2 Neoaliturus tenellus
AAAGTTACAAACAAATGGTTAAACAAACATTTTCACAACTTAAAATGGGATGAAGGTTTTATTCATTATAACATGATGCCACATATTATGAATCATTATTGTAAAGAGTTTAAAACTATCTACACAAGAGGATTAGAAAAAGCAAATTGGATACAATCATTTACAAGCAATGAAGTGATAAATGCAATAATAGATAGAGATTTCCAATGCTACTTTAATGAACTTTGTATTTCATCAAAAAGTTTTAAACATCGAAGGTCACAGTGTGCTTTGAAGAATGCCTACCGCTTGAATAATTTCCTTCAACAAAGTGGTGGGGGTAGCTTCAGTGGTGGGGGTAGCATCAATGGTGGGGGTAGCATCAATGGTGGGGGTAGTCTCGATAATAAAAGTGAGAGCGCTACCATGACACAGCATGAGTATTACTCGAACCTCCGAAGAGACAACATCTCCAACGGATATTCTTATTAACAAGAAGATTAGCATCAACAAAAAACATTAAGATGGCATCAAACAACTTACTTCAAAATTTAGTTGAACAATTCAACGCTCATTCAAAATCAACAATCCTACCTACGAAGAAATGTTCCGAGCTGAAAGAAGAAAAACACTACATCATTCATACAATAAATAAGATGGAAACTTCAGTAGGTGATGCTATAAATTGCACATTGAGTGAGGCACCTTATACAATTGGTGATGAAGCAAAATTTCAAATCTTCCTACCAAAGCGCTTCGTACAACTACTACAAAATGAAGATCTTCGTATAATTCAACCCGGCGCACTCTATTTGGTATCACATGGACCAAGTGGAAACAACTCTACTGAACTTACAATTCATGTAACACCTACTACTGATTAGTTTGTACATAAAATTGTAAATATTTCTTTGTATTTGTTTCTCAATAAATATGATATAAACCTAAAAAAAAAAAATAAAAAAAAGCAACATATTGTAATGTGTTTGTACATTACAATATGTTGCTTTTTTTAAAAATTCCATGGGATGACCTTGACCCAATTTTGTGTGATAATAAAAGTGAAAATCAACTTGTAAAATTCATCAGTCTACGACTACCTTTCGTACCGTACACATCTTACTCTCTATCACTAAATACAAAACTTCAACATGTCCCTAAAGGTTAAGTGTGCATCTTATGATACCAACACCATAACTACTTTTGAACAACTTGAAGATTTAACTAACGAAATGCGAGTTTTACTTACCGGTGGTTATCACTTAACTGTTGATGTTAGTGCTACTAATACAAGGATGTTCACTAAAACAAAATATTGCGATGATGAAATATTTTTTTCTACACAACCTACAACTTCTTCATCGCCAGCTGGTCAACATAACGTCAAGTTCCAGAAGTATTACCAATGTTAAATAACTTTTAATAAATAAAATTACAACTAAGGAATCACGTGATCAATGTCAAGTTCATAAAAAGGATGTAACAGTTTGATAAATAATCATTCGCTTCTCAGCTCTCGCCACGACAAGATCTATTCTACAAAATGTTATACAGAATGATGATTGAACTTGATGGGAAAATCTATGGAAAAGATTATAACACTGTTGAACAAATGACTCAAGATTTAGATGTATTAACTAAAGAAGGATATCAAGCTAAATTAATTTTAAAATTTCCTGAAGTACATCCACTATCAACAGAAGAACTTATTGCTATGGCTAAGGCAGAGAGAGAAAAAAAGTCTGAAGAAAACAAACAGAAACAAACTTCCTAAATTTCAATAATCCTTACACTTGTAAGGTATAATTTTTTAAAACTCCATTTGGATGACCTTGAAATTACCCCTACCACTTTTCATAGTACATAAAACTCGCTATTCATCACTATACAGTCTTATTCTTTCACTAGACTCCGCAGCGTCAACATGGAAGAGCAAAAATACAAGTACAAACCTCGTTACTGTTGTGAACAACAGTGTACAGATTTAGGACCAATGATGGTGGATGGGTTAGCTTGTACTAAATGTGAATTCTTCGGATCTTGTTATTGCAAATGTAAAACAAAACAACTACCGCCACCGGAATTGCGAACTTTCAAATTTTACAAATCAAGATATTTTCATACATGTTGTCCTCAAAGATGTTTCAAATTTCACCCTCTAGATCTTGCTCATTGTCAACGCACCAAGTCTCATCAAGATGATTTTTGTACACATATGATAAAAAGATGTAAATACAGATCAGATTGGTATTCCGATCCTGTAGAACCATCAAATGTATAATTTCAGTTTTACACTCTTTTTTAAAACTTCAATTGGATGACCTTGAGATTTCCCCCACCACTAGTTCTAATTTTTATATAATATTAAATCATTCCACTTCCAACACTCTAACTAACAACATGGAAGGAAAATTTATCAAGTTTGAACATATAATAACTGACAGGGAGGAGATGGAAGAATTGTTTCAAAACTTACTTTCTGTCATTAACGAATATCCTATAAGATGGTTCAGAATTGTAGTTCAATATTTAAATCCTGGTGAATTGTTTTCTTCATCGAGTGAAGAAGATGAAACAACTACTTCGGTTAAAATAATTGAATTAAAAGACGAAGAAGAAGAACTAAACGTTTTATTCAATCATAAGCTCAAGGTCCCCTCCCTAGACAGCCCCCCTCCTAGACGCCTGCTCAAGGTCACCCATTATATAAGCCCCCTCCCTAGGCGCTTATCCTCATTCGATTGCCAACTTTCTAACGATGAACACCTCTCCATTGGCACGAATGAATGCTAATTTTGAAATAAACTCAAAAGAAGATTTACAAGTAATATTTAATACTTTAAATGAACTTATAGATAAATTTAACACTATTACAATGAATTTGGAAATAACTTACGCTTGTCCTATTTGTGATAATGTTCAAAGTTCTGATGAAGACAGTTTACTAAATCTTACTCCTCTTACCCCTCTACAGTCGGATACAACTTCTGAGGCAAATGATGAGCAGCATCTTTCCCCCACCACTTCTATGTAACAACGCTCTTTCCCCCCACCACTTCTTTATTTAACCGACATTTCCCTCTTTCCATTCTCATTCCATCGTCGCCTCTTCAACTATCAACATCGCTCGTTTCAAAATTTCAAAAAACACAAACATGATGGATATGATGGATGAAGTTCCATTTGTAACAAGGATGGAAGAGGATAAATTGAAATTGGAAATCAAACGATTGGAAATGGAACGGGAAAACCAACTCGAGATGTTACGTTTGTTCAAACTTTTTAAATACATCATCTGGGGACTCTGCGTTTACCTTCTCATCGTCGTCGGTGTTTGTGTTTACAACTCTGTAGTTCATAACAAAACTTCAACTTGTTTAAACACTGCTGTCACACATTGATTGTATGTTTTTCACAAATAAAATTCACAAACCTAATTCTATACCTATCCCGCTATCACCAGAGTTAGTTCCACTCTCCGAACTATTACTCCGGTGGTAGCGGGATAGGGTTTTTTAAAACTTACTCTGGATGACCTTGACATACTTTCCATAACCCAATTGTCAAGTTGAATTTCAAATTTCAAATCACATCTGCTCCCCTACCGGAAGCTATATGGCATGGCATATGGCGACAGCAACTGATTTGCCATCTGGCCGATGGCAGCTGGCCGGCAGCGGCTGGCTAATGGCACGACTTCCGTTTTGAAAGTAACCAAACCCCACTACTAATGAAGAAAATTTATTATTCCCAAAGAAATAAAAAAGGAACTATACTACTTTGATTTCAATTTGTAGAAATCATTTTCTTTATCTTAGGCTGTCTAGAGCAATAAAAATTGTGTGATTTTATCTCAAAATCAGGTACAAGATTTGTACTATGATACAGTAACCAATTTATCATGCTGTTTTGTGTTAAACAATTACTTACCATCAAATGACCAACAGTTGTACAGTGCTCCTATTAAGTAGATTTATTTTACATTACAAACTAAGCTTTATTTTTCCATAGATTGAGGTTTTTCCAACTAAATGTTTAATTTTAATTTTATAAAAATACATAAATAAGAGTTTTTCTCTGAAAACAGTAAAATGATGAAATTATAACAATAGGAATTATTAAAACTAAATAAAAAATATACAAAATAGACGACTTGTTGCAAGAACCGGTATAGTAGTATATTTCACTACTAGTCACGAAAGTGACCTATTTTGATGCGAGTAGTGCGAAGGTAAGCCGAGCGAGGAAAAACTATCGAGCCCTGAAATAGCACTTTCGTTATGATAGTTGATCCTTAATACATTAGCACTCTTTAACACAATACTAGTATACGTGTTGCTCGAAATCGAGCAATTTATTTAAATACAGTACAAATGTTACTTTAGCTCTAAATCAACATCCGACCAATCCAATAATGTGAATATCTTCAATCGCCAATAACTACACGTATTTACAGCTGATTATTAACAGATGTTTTAAATGCTTTTATTCAGTCCCAATGTTATTTAAATGGGAAATTTTGAGATTTCAATGGTGGATAGCGCCTTTATTTTCAGTCCAATTCTCATCAATTTTTGGCGGAAACAACTACAGACCAAGCCCTATCCAACGACACCAAAAACTTGAAAATCGGTTGAAAATTGTAGGAGGAGTTCTCAAGACAAAAAAAACATTAGCCTATTAAATAAGTATAGATTTTACTATTTTGTTAAGTCGAGTGTTTATTCATACGGTAAATAATTAATCACAACCTTGTTTTCATGGGATTTGATATAATGCTAAGACAGCTGTTTGAACAAAAGTTTGTCAAAGCGAATAACAAATTGCACTGGTGTGATTTAATTTTTAATGACTCGAATTCCGGAAAATGTTCTACAAAAAGCTTTTGATGTATATGTGGAGACACGATAGGTCAAACTTTGAGAAGTTGATGGTAAGAGCGCAGCCGATAGAATGAGGGTGAGTTCCGTTGGTCGCTTTCCAACGTCCCAAAGATATGATGACGTCAAAAGACCAGTAGTCTCGACGGTAGAAAAGCGTAGTCGAACGGCACAGGCTAGTGGCACCCATCTTACGTCACGCTGACGCTGGTTTTACTAGTCAATATTCGATCAAATCATTTTTGCCAAGCCTATATTATGGTACATTTATTAAAAGTTTTACTTCCAAACTATTAATATCACTAGAAATTCAGTTTAATTGGTTTCATTTGATGGGCAAAATGAAAAGGCTCTTTCATCTGTTGCCATATTGAGTCTCTCGAACAATTGGCCCCAAAGCGAAGTCAGGCAAACAATACTCGCACGATTGTGCTATGACCGGTGTGGAAATTAAAAGTTTACTTTCATAAATATTTGTGGAAAACTCTTCTTTTCAAATTATTTTGATTTAAACTTCAATCTTCATAGTACCGGTACGTAAAAGTAAGGCCTAGTTAAATGTTTTTACCATCTTTTAAGTACTTTTCTCCATTGAAACATATCTATATAATAATGTTAGCTACCGGCATTGAATATAATAGGCATATATAAATGACTGGAAAAATACGCTCACTTATTCTTTCACCCGTATTACATAAATTACTGTTGATTTGTTTTTAGAGTAACCAACCATTTGGTGAACCCAGATGAAACTGCATTCCAAATGGATTTAACCAATTTTGTAAATACAAAATAAAAAAATAAAAAACATAGAATGTTTAGTGGTCAAGTTTATTTGACCGCTAAAAGTAAAAAGTGTTTTGTATATAACTTTAGTTTTTTTTCTCCGTTCTTATAAGAAAATGACTATATAAAAATGTATAGAACACATTTAAAAAAAAAATGTGTTCTATACATATTTATATAGTCATTTTGATAAGAAGAATGAACGACCTCAGGTTAAAGGATTTTCAATGACGATCGTTGACATGTTCCACCGAGATATTGTACTTATAATTATTAATAACGCGCTAAAATATTGAATTCTATTTAAGGGATGAGAGATTCCTGGTATTACATGCATTTCTAAGAAAGATGTCGTTGAAGTACTTGAATTCTGCGGAGACGCCAAATATTAAAGGGTAAGTAAACCTCAAAAGCTTTGATGTCATACGTATTGCGAGGCGTGTACCTCCCTTCATCTTCTGTGGTTTGATGCAGCAATATAGACAGTATTGACTGGAGTAATATTGTCTTATGTTTTCATTGTGAAATAACCACATACACATAAAGGTCTGCTTTACAATCCCTAACTAAAATAAACCCTACAAGAAATTCGAACAAAAATAGTTTCAATGCAAGTATAATTAAGAAAGGAGGACTAGAAAGAGATTTGAAACTATTCAAATACACAAGTGGAGCTGACCTTGTTGCTCAGTGTATTAATTATTGTTGAGAACTCGATCCAATAAATTAATAATGTATATTGAGTCGTTTTTAGAAAACGTAGATCAAACTAACAGTTCTCCTACCTCAGAGGTCTTCATGTATTTGTTTTTTATGCAGGTTCGGCTTAATTTGACTTCTGTTCAATTTCAGAGTTGACTTGGAAAGGTTGTGCAAATCAACCTTGCAATAAAAATCTCCCACAAATGCGTTTTTAGAAAGTTAAAAATAAAGGGATGAATTTTTAACAACTACTATTTGTTCTCTTTTCCTTGCATATGTCCTCTAATAAATATGTTATGTCAGAGTAGAGAAACAAGCTTCAAATGCATGTGGTGTAAAAATATGTTCTATAACAACGTCCTAGAATTTCACTTTTTTTATCTGTTTCTTTTCTTTTTCATTAATTAACTAAATTCAATTTAGATAGGCCAAAAGTCATTCATTTATTCATTATTAATTTATTTACAGTATTGTGACAGCAGACAACCCCTATACCGTATGTGTCGCATAATCGTTGTGACCTGTGCGTTGGACTTCAACTTCCATAGGTTCATAACGAAGACTTCGGGATGGAGGTAAACTTGTAGGGATGAATTTCAAATTCGACTTATCAAATTGAATTTCAAGTTATTTCAGCGAAATGTAAACGTAAAACCAGATCAAGATTGGTTTATTTTTCGACAAAGGTAGATTTTTTCACGGAGATTGAAAATATTTCGAAATACTGTGGATAAACTTGATTAAACCAAAATAATCTATTTTATTAATTCAAAAGTACAAAAATGTATTGAATAGAATGAAGACAATTAAAACAAATAGAACAAATGTTAACAAACTATCACGTGATAGTTTTTACATCAACATATTTAAAATCACAAACATTTATAGTAGGTATAGCAAATGTTGTCTTTAAGATGTGCTGGGGGGCTGACATTACTCTTGGGACAAGTTTTCCTTTCAGTCGTCTCTGGAACTTGGGTTTTGGATCCTGATTGTTGCGTTTTATTTTTATCTTCTTGATCAGTGCTTGAATGTGTTATGTACTATCATCATCCTATACTTATATAAATACTTTTGCAGACTTTGGCGTAATGCCCCTTGTTATAAAATTAACCACAAGTCGCTTGACTGGATGGAATTCGAGTGTCTTATTATACCAACAAAACTTTTTCAAAAGTATAGTTTGACTCTTCCTAATTTTTTTGTAAATCCAATTTACACAAACCATCCTTTATCGTTAATTCATTTATAGCACAAGTTTGCATTCCATAATCAGATTTTTTGATAACCCTCGACCTGAGCTTGAGCCATTTCAAGCGCTGTAAACCATTTAACAGCTTCAGCCAAATCAGTTTTATTTCCAATTAGATTTGACGTATATACGAGGAAGCTAAACCATTTATAAAAGCACCATGAATATCCTGGTTCCTCTGGAGTCCTCCAAGGATATCCTCTTAGTCCTCTACTATTCAACGTTTTCATGAACAACATTGGTAAATCGGTATTAACAGAATATTTTATGGTTGTCAATAGCATGAAAATCTTAACTGCAGTTACTTTTAATTCAGCCCAAAATAGTCTTCACCTGTCTCTGAGTCTAATTGACAAATGGTGCAAATAAATGCTATGCAGCTCAATGTCTCAAAATGAGTAGCGAAAACTTTTTATCGTGGATAATTTTTAACCTTTACAACTATTTACGAAATTCATAGATATCCCCTAAATAGTGTGGACACGGTAAAAGACCTGGGTGTTATACTATCCTCGTCGCTCAGCCCCATGGATCATATAAAAAGTGTAACAACTGAAGCTAATTCTCTATTAGGCTTTATATTCAGATCTTCTAAGGATTTCAAATAACCAGCCACTTTGGGTGTACTTTACAAAATCTTGTGAGATCCACTCTTGACTACCGGTCTGTCGTATGGCCCGCATACCAGGCTAACTACACTGATATGTTGCAAAAAATCCAAACTAGTTTTGAAAGAATGCTTGGGCCTAGGCTTGGCCACAACTACATAGCTACTCCCGTTAACCATTTGAAAGCCTTTTTGGTCTACAACCACTGAACCTGAGACCCAAACCCATTGACAAAGTGCATCTCTGGTGGTCAATGGTTAATGGATAAATCGACTGCCCTGAGCTTCTCCGACCAATTGATTTCTCAGTGCTAAGAAGCTCGAGATCCCGGACCGTCTTCATTAGTAGATCACAATCTACCAACTACTGGTACATCAACAGACTGTCCAGGCTGTTGCGTTCCGGTGGAGGCGTTGCAACACTGGTCGACTTCTTCGATGGTTCTGTGAAATCCTGTACAGTGAAAATGACAAAAGAGATTAATTAATCAGAAGTGTTTCCAGGTCACATGTTTGCCGCCAAATTCTTTTCTTCTTTCCCTGGTGAGCCTTTCCACCTTCCTTTTTTACCTCATAATTCCTTAATGCCAAACCTCAAAATTATTTTGGCCACCCTTTTTGTTGCAGCTAGTCTAAATTATCTTCCTCATATATTATATTTATTTTTGTGTTAAATTAAAACTTAATTGAAATATATCATATTCTATAGTAAATGCATCCTAGTTATAGTGTTTTGGCACTCTTTACCTATTGTTGGCTACCAATTATTCAGTTATTTATTCATTGTTGTCTCCTGTCACAATTATTGTTTTCCGCCTAGTTAATATGGTTATTTTATACCTTCTTATAAGTTTTCTAATCTATTATTGCTTGTTATCATAATTGTTGTTATTTAGTTCTTGCTATTTGTTATCTAGTTATCCATCTAGTGATTTTTACTATTGTCATCATTTAATCTTACTTGCTAGTCATTCAAGCTTCGTTGTGCTGATACGTGTTATTTTAAATATGGTGATATAGTGATAAGTTGTACTTATATTCGTTGTGATTCCATTCTATATGCATGCCATCCTGTAATTGCTTGTAATCTTCTTGTTAAACCGTGTATCCCGTAAGTAAATAAATATACTGATCCCTATATTGGAGGTCATTTATAGTTTAAAAAACACAATCCTGGCTAAGAAGTTTTAGTTCAGTCATACAACTGTCGATAGTCTCTCCTGGTTACTGTTTTAATCATCCATAAATATCTTGAAATATTTCATTCTTTTGTTTAACGTAAATTGAATTACGAACTTCACATAGCAGTACTGGGAGATTGATGACGTTCCAATTCATTAGCCCGGGAAATAAATGGAAGTGAAATCCGTCCATTGAAGGCTATTCATCTCTGTCATTCAGTGAGAATAGGAACTGGAATCATATATCTGCACCATTTGTTGTCGGATGCAAATTTAAAACACACAACGATAGGCTTGTTTTATAGATACGGTTGCGAGTAATACATCGGTTAAATTTTCTTCAATTTTGTTTCCATTTACTTAAAAAGTTAATACAAATAAAATATATTTTTTCGCAAAATGTTTTGAATTTGAGTTGTTGATGTGGGTATTTTGTCCACCTTTAAAAAAAATTATAAACAAAATTATTTACATTTGTCTTTGAGGATGTGCTCTGAGCCAGTGGACACTCATTGTTTTATTTTAATTAAATGTCACAATAGCAGGAGAAGCCGTGACTTATAAGAGATAGTATTTATTTAAAACAGTATGATAATTGTTATCGGTAGGTATGTTAACAAAGTTAATTTGTCTCTTAATAGCGAACACACACATGTAAATATAAAAAAATTCAAACGAATTCATTAAGACAGTAGTGCAATACGTAATCTGTCATTTTAATTAATATAATTATATTTTTTTAAATATTAAGAATTTTTATATTAATGAATTTTTTTATAAACATATTGTGCACGGAATTAATACATAAGATACCAACCGAAAAAGTCAACAGCTGTGACTGTTGTTGAACATGATCATGGACAAACAGGGTATGTCAACCTACCACAACCGTCTATTTCCAAATGGCATTAAATAAAATAACGGTATCAGTTAACTGTCACATACTTTCTGCCAACAATATAAAAAAAGATGTTAAAAGCTTCAAACATTAATGTCTTGATGACTCAGTCGGATAGCTACCAGCTGAGCAGCGTGAGTTTGGCCCTACGCGCGTCTGTGACTTTTAACAACGTACTGCGTTTACCGCTAAACGAAAAATTGAATTTTCTCCTCAACCACTTGACATAGAGCAAAAATTTAAAATACTGGATTATTTAGTTTTTTGAGCTTGATTTAATGGTGATAAGTAAAATTTATTTCAAAATAACAGCTATTTTGAAAATCCAAAAAATTGATTTTTGAAACACTTATTACGCCATAACCTTTGAACGAGCATTTTATCGGAGATGCGGGTGGTGTCATTTTATTCACCATTTTAAGCTTAATAAACCACAAAGTTTTAATCAAAATCGTTAGAGCCGTTTTTGAGAAATTTGGATTTTTCACGATTTTTTGGGGCAAAAAACCCCTAAAAATCTAAAATTCAAAAAAATGAAAAACGCCTGGAATTATCATGGGTTTGGACCTACGTACCAAATTTCACCAAAATCGGACCATTGGGGCATTCTCTAGCTCTCTATACATCCAGACACACACACACAGACACACACACACACAGACATCACTCGAAAACCACTTTTTTGGACTCAGAGGGCACCAAAACGGATAAATTTACCAACAACTCAAATTTTAAAATGTTGACGAAAACAATACTTTCTCAATATATACATTTATAGGGGGAAAAGGTTGCTCCAAAATGGATATATACATCATCAAACTAATGCGAAGTGTTTTACGAAAACAATACTTTCTCCATATACTATGGTATAGGGGGAGAAAGTAAAAGATGTAGCGTGACCACAAAGACAAAGGTGTGACCAAACCTGAAAAAGATAAATCTTTAATTTAAAAGTACAGCACACCTATAAATGTTATGTGCTATCTATAAATTTTATTATCTATAAATGTTATAAATGTTATGTGTGTTATTTAACAAATAATAGCAAGAGAGTAGTGGGGAAAATCCACATCCAGCTTTGTTTAATGAACTCTGATTGACTTCACAAAGCGCAAAAAACACTGAAAGTGACGTCACAGGCTGAGCAGATGTTTGATCATCACATGACGTCATCCAAGTGACGTCACTAACAAACTAAACTCGATCATTGCAATAGCGCTTGACGTGAATACACTAAACGCAGACGCCATCACGTACTCAATCACGACGACAAGGCCTTCCACGGATCCAATATTGGGTGGAATTAAATTTGCGATTAAAAAGGGTTTAGTTTAAATAGATATGTAGATAAAAAATCTCCTGAAGGAATATTGAAAAGAATATGGTTAAAAGAATATTGAAAATAATATATTTTGGGTAAAAAGTAAGAAGTAATTTTCTTTCCTTTCACGTTTGATCGTGAATATTTTAAGAATTAATTTTTGATAGGAAAACAGTACCAATGGAAATAGAAACTAGAATAAAAAAAGTTGTTACAGTGGAAGGTTTAGAATAACATTTATAATTTACAAGACCTTATAACTTGTTATTAATTTTAACATGATCTACGTTCTTGTGAGCTCAGTCGTAACATCATAACATAACAGTGTTGTTCATATGCCTTTTATTGTGTAGATATTGAATAATGTGATCTCCTCATGGGCTCTCTAAGGAAGTGGTTCTTATTTGTTAATTGTGCGGGAATATAGGCTAAGGTCACCAATAATGTGTTAATTTGGACAATTTCTATTGTAGTTTATCACGTTATAAAGGAGGTCCCAAACTTAATATCCACTCCGTATAATTAATTATCTCCTTAAAAGTGCTATACAGAAAAGTCTGAAAAAGGCTTCACAAAAAGAGGGTTTACAACCACAACAAAAGGTCGGAGTAAAAAATTCCTGCGGTTCTTTTGTATATCTCTGAATTTAATTAACAAACCAGCGCTACTTTATGCTTTATACCCTACTTTACGTGCTAAACCTTCAGGGCTATAAGGCTTCTTTGCACAAAGTATAACTTTAAAATATTATATGTTTGAAGCGTACATGATATTGGTGATAGTTTTTTTCAGTATGCCCAAAAAGATAATTCAAAAGTATGGTTTGTGTTGAATAGTACAATATTTTTTCGATCTTATTTTAATGTTCTATTTTGTAATTATTTGTAAATTATTTACAATTTATATCTTGGTAAATTTAATTTAATTATTTACAGATTTAACTCATTTAGTGTTTTATAAGAAATTTCTGAAGATGTTAAAGACAATTATGCAGCTCAAAATAAAGGGCTTCATGTCGATGAAGATACTTATATAACTTTAATAATGATAACTGAAGTTATTTTAACCGATATAGAGGCACGTTCCTTGAGGTGGAACCTTCGCTTTTGCTCACAGACTTGTATTTAGCTTCATTAACAAGACCACGTCTCAAGGTACAACATATGAAACAGGAATAACAATCATGTACAAAAATGCTATAAAACTAAACTTTATATAGATATTTGGGGTTTTGCCCGAACGGTACTGATTTACTACTCATACATTTTACATTTATTTCATGAAAATCTAAACATTCTTAAAAAGACACAGTTCTAAAATTTTCTCTACACATTTCATAAAAATGAGCTCTATAACGTAATTTACGCGTTGGTTATGAGATTGTGTTTTGGCCGGTGGATGGCAGGCAGCGCGCCGCGCCATCTGGCGCTGTCAAGTGGAATTACCGGCGCGGCGGCTCACTCTGACAGTACAATGTATAACAGTTGTGACTGAAGCTTTGAACAACAATACTCATTTATGATCACAAATTCGGATTGTAACTAGCTATAAAATTAATCAATTTTCTATCTTAAATCAAAACACATTTTGCATTGACTACACTTTGCCATTAAATGTCAAATAAAACTAGTATATTGAAGTTGTATGTCGGTCACTTTATAAAATAAACGGTAGTTAATAATTGATAACGTAAAATTACCTTGGGATTTGAGATTGAATGTTTAGCTTCTGGAATTCTTTGTTAGAGTTAATGTACTTTTACCTTCTTGGTGTCTATTAATAGCTTTCACAAAGTAACTTTCATACTGACTTCTATTTCTGTGTTAAATATGGTTTTCTGCTTATATTTTTGTCAATTTAATCAATTATCTACCATTCTATATTAAGTTAAATTACTTATCACTTTCATTCTCTTGATTACATAACGACTTTAATTTTTGTTAATGCACTGGGCTAAATATAAAGCTCTTAGTAAAATTAAAATAGTGTGATAAAATTGTGTTAACTTTTTTAATGCATTTATCGTATACAAATAAATTTTCTGATTCCATTTCAATTTTTATCACTCTTAATTTATAATTTTAATGTACGAATCTTGCTATGCACTTAAATATAATTAGAATATGTACGGTAATGTTCATATAACTTTATTGTGTTTCATTACAAATTGCTTCTTCAGTTAAAGTATGGAAAGAAACCCAAAGAAAGTTTGAAACTCAATGGATCTTTTCGTCGGGGTCATTAATGAAAACACATTCAAATCCATTGCTCAGAAAACAGTTGCTCTGAGTATTAATTACAAGGATTCTTATAGTTTTATCATTTTTTGCATCGGTTGAAGCTGAATACAAATTTTTGTACATAGACGACGGGCCAATGAGAAATCTTACGACGCGGCTGTTTTCAACAGTATTCGAATATGAATTCAGGGACATTAGAGACAAACTCCTTAAATTCGCCTCCAAACTAAGTTATTATGGCTGACTACAGTTTGATTTTGAGAAAGGACATTATGAAGCTTAAAGTAAGAGAATCTTGATTACCTCAGAGAAAATCTTATCATTGAGGTGTCCCAAGCTAGGATGAATTTCCGAAGATACATTTGGTATTTTGGTTTGCCTGTTCGTTTGTTTGTTTGGGGTTTTTTTAAGATATTATCCGGTTTACGCAAAAAAAAGCTGATATAACTGTGGAGAGTATATGTGCTCTGCACAATTAGCTTCGGAAAAAGAGTAGACGCGTATATTTTCTACCTTTGATCGTCGACGTTGACGATCGTGACACGTGTCAAGTGACACTTGGGGCATGGTGAAGGCCTTATGAAAAGTTGGCTGTCATTCACAACTCAAAACTTTGCTACAGCAATCGCACAAACTTCAGGTGCAAAACTTAAGAAATGAATATCAAAATTATTTCATGTCTAACGAAGGCTCTCTGCTAAGGCAGTTGAAGTGGGTCGGTTGTGAATAAGACAATGAAATAGTCTACATCAATGGAACAAACATAATAAGTTAGGTGGTATGTGGTTATATTCTTTTATGTTTTTATAATTGTTTAATTTTGCTTAAAACTAGGTTTAGAAAGTTTATATTTTGACCATTAAAGAGATATTATTTACCATCGATGATGGTGTTTTCCTTATCGAGGTTAACCCTCTGAGGAACTGAGCTGCACCAAACCAACTATGGGTTGTAGTGTAAACATCCTCGTTCCTGCCCACGTTTTTTTTTTTATTTTTTTTTTTTTTTATTTCAATATTTTAACACTTACTTGGCTTAGAAGACTTATTGTTGTTTTCATCCTACTCGTTAGAACTTCAAATATTAGGCTGGGGAATACAGTTTGAAGTTCACATGGTAGTTTTCTAAAATTTTGTTCTATCATATTTTTGATCCTATACTGTTGAAAGGATGAGTTCCACAGCACAGGATACTTTCTGTAAATTGTAAGGAAATCCACTATCTTCGCCCTTCGTCCTTGTTGTTCCACTTGTTGGGTGTCTTTTTGAAGCCTTGACCTATGCGAATCACACTTAACCCTATTTTTATAATTGTTTGATTTTGCTTAAAACTAGGTCTAGAAAGCCATTAAAGAGATATTATTTGCCATCGATGATGATGTTTTCCTTATCGAGGTTGACCCTCTAAGGAACGGAGCTGCACTGAACCAACTATGGGTTGTAGTGTAAACATCCCCGTTCCTGCCTACGTTTTTTTATTTTTTATTATAACCCTTTCTTGGCGTAGAAAGGTTATTGTTGTTTTCATCCTACTCTTCAGAACTTCAAAGGTTAGGCTGGGGAATACAGTTTGAAGTTCACATGCTCGGTTCCACTTGCAAAGTTTTCTAAAGTTTTGTTCTATCATATTTTTGTCCCTATACTGTTTAAGGGATGAGTTCCACGACACAGAATACTTTCTGTAAATTTCAAGGAAATCCAGTATCTCCGTCCTTGTTGTTCCACTTGTTGAATTTATTTTTTAAGCCTTAACATGTTATGGGAATGCACACTTCCGCAAGTAAATATACTATAGAAAAAATATAAATAAATTTTAACTGCAATGTTGAATTAAACATAATTAATTGAAAATTTGTATCCTTGTAAATTTGTAAATTTATTAGTGAACAAAACAAAATAAACATTACGTTATTTTATTTATATTGAAATGAGTACAATATGGCATGAGGTCAAGTAGTTTCAAAACCCACTAGAATACAACTTAGGTGATATATTTGTACAAAGTTTAAATAGTGGTTAGACAGTTGGCCGACCATTATTTTTATTGTATTTTAACATAGTAACTGATACACAATGTTTTGTGATATAAAAGTGTCCGATTAAATATCAGCAAGCTACTTCTTTTATTTTACTTCTGCTATTGTTTTACACCACGCTGCGGTGGTATGTTAAGTAATTTACTGTTTAATGTGTCATACATGTATACTTTGTCTCTTTTTTTCAAAATACTCGTATTTATCCTGATAGTGACGAGTCACACGTCCAGCCGTTTGAACATAGGCCAAAGTCAGGTCGTTAAAGAGAACGACCTTCCGCTGATCCATCATTTTCCAATTTCATCTTCACGTTTAATTTTCCGAGCGATTAAATACATGTGTTACCTTGTCTGTGAATGACATTTGAAGGTGTTTATGCCATATTGAGGATTACCTAAACCAACCGCCTCACTGTTTTGTGAACTTGCTGATTGATTTAATTCTCGGCTTGGAAAAAATATCCATCGGCCTCTACAGGAAATCACTGCAGTCTGTAAACTCTGATTTTAGGCAATCACTTTAAGCCAGGTCAATCTATACTGTATTGCAATAAAAACAATTTCAGACATCTAACGCAAGATGAACAATCCCATTATTTGTGATCCTCCACGTAAATCTATACGGTATGTGTAGAAGAATTAAACTAACTAGGCTTTTAGTAACCCGATATCTCAAAACTAAAGGTTTTGTATGTCGAGGCTAATTTGAACAACGTTTATTGATAGAATGGATATGGATGATACCGTGATAAGCCTTATTAGTGATAATTTTCTAAAGTCTGCATTACTGTACATAAATTTTATATTTTGTACCGTTCATTCGTTTCTTTTATATTCAAAATGGAAACTAATTTGATTTAACTAAAGAAATTACTCTACTTCCAACTGGCATTTCAGAAAGAAATTTAGAGACCTTTTTTATATTTGGCACACCTCTTTTTGCCTTATTTTGCATCGTCCACATACACTATTGCTCTGTGCGTGGATCGTATTAGACAAGGTAACATGGGGATAATAATCCCTGACAGTAGGCGGGTTCGGGTTTGAACCCACGACATTAATGGCATTTGTCCCGTAGTCCGGTGCGCTAACCACTACGCCACCGACTCGCCTAAACATACTTGTATTTTAATAATGGTCGAATGGGCGCTTTCACACTTGACGACACGACACGGCGACGATAGCAGTAAATATAGAACTGATATCAATTAATTGTAATTTAATACTGCATAGCTAAAGTATGATTCAGTGAATGCATAGACTTTGCTACTATGTCACTGATGAAAATGCATACAACTGCATTCTAGGCCTATTAAAAAAAAAAAAAAAAAAAATCATTTCATCCTAAATTAGTGAAGGTTTTGATTTTCAATTTCACTTGTAAAAAAAATAAAATTGTAAATCGAAATCAGTTTTTTTATATTTTTATATGACTTCACGTACTTTTCTAAAGTAAAAGAAGGCAAATTAGGAATACAAGGACTGATAAAAAATAAAGCACAAGAAAGTTGGCTTGTTGCTTTTACTGCTGGATAAGGAGACCCTGTAAAAACTGCTAAGCTTGTCTGATTCTAGATACGTTGGAATAAACCAAATGACGGTGACATATTGAATTTGTGAAAGGATTTTTATATTTCTGTTAATAAACTGCAAATACACCCCGTGCGAAGAACGGGTACACAGCTAGTAACATTACTAAATAGCTTCTTATCCCTTTTTACGACTCGATCACAACTAAAATCAGTTTATAAAAAGTTTTCAGAAAAGGGGCTAACAGTTTGAGAGGTTTGTCGTTGGAAACTCTACCGGCAAATAAACGCATACTTAAACTAAGGGTCAACTACATACCTAGTCACCACCCCCCATGGGGCTGCATGTGAATTCCTGGGTTTACATTTGGTTCCGATTCGTCGGATTAGTTTATTGGAATGATGATATTTACGCAAGTCCTCTGAGTCTTAGTAATTTAATGTATTACCTATATTTTTTCTGTAGCATAATAGTATTTGATTTAAGTTTTTTAATTATGTAATTATTAAATTTCTTGCCCTTGACTATAATAATATTACTTATTTTAACTCATCTTATTTGTACTTCAAGAGAAGCCAGGTTCAACAGAACAAGTTCATCGATTTGTAAAATTCGATAATAAATATGATAGATATACTATAGTTTGTAGTAATGTAATTTATAATATTATTATTTATTTAAATTTGGTTACACTTTTATGGTTGTGTTACTACAGTTGTAATTATTTAACTAACAATTAATTCTGATCTTAAAATTATTTCAATTGTTTTTTTTTTTCCTTTTATGGTCACGTGTGTTTTCCATGATAAATTAGACTATTTACTTTTCAATCTTTGAACTAAATTATTTTATAAACTTTTACACCTTTACGTACCTTCATTTTACAATAAAAATAAAGCAAAGAAATATTGATAATAATTTGAAGTGGCATTATTTTAATGGGTTCATTTGAATATGACATAGTGACTCTGATTTAATTAGTTAAGTCTAAACCTTGCTTACGGGACGAAACTGACGAATCAAATAATAATAAAATTCTTCGACAGAGAAGCTGGCAGGAAATATTTGAATACCTTGAAGACGGATACGAAACAATAAATTCTGAAGAAAAGAAAAAAGTTGGTAAGTAATATTATGTTAAAAAAATTGTAAACAAATAGTTGGAAAAACATTTATGTGACGCAACAACATTCTCTCGAATTTTGAAAATTTATTTAACTATGGTTTAACCATGATTAAAAATCACAAGAAAAAGGCTTTTAATTAAACTCTGAAAACTCATATAAAATAAATAAGAAAAATTAACACGTACAAAATAACAATATAAATAAAAGTAAAGAATTTTAACTTTGAACAGAACCTATTCATAACAGTATGGCATTGAGGATAGGAGTCGGTTGGCCTTAAATCTTTGTTAATTGCCAAGGCAATTCGCCCTCTTTGCTGACAAAATAGTTTATGAAATTATTGCGCACGCCTCTGCCTGTTTTCCGGGCGTTTTGTTTACACAAACTGGCAAATTCTTCAGTTGGTTTATTGCATTAATAATTTTTTTCTTCTTCCCTACTACCTTCCCTTGTTAATACCACATTGTGCAAAACAACACAGGCTTTAACCATATTAGTGTAGTAAAATTAGTCGGGAAAAATGAAATAATTTTTGGAAAGCTAATTTCTTTTGAAATGTGTTCTATGGCATCCTCTGACCTTCCTCCGAAAAGTCCCCCGATATGCCATGTGGGGATCATGCCCAAAAATGAGGGGTTTGGCCTATAAGGAGTTAAAATAAATTTTGATATTAAGCATACTAAATTTGATTACATTCCAGAAGGTTTATATATATCAAATTAAAGGTCTTAAAATGTAGAGTACAATGCCGTAAACCCGACCTAAATATAACGGTCGGGAGAAAAATGGCAGACGTTCGAAATTTAGAATAAAATAATATTATCAAAACTTTGAAATGCAATAACTTCCGACATATTTGACCTTTTGGGGTCTGGTTTTTGGCTATGAACTCTCCTTATTAAGACCTTTATAATGATATATAGCATGGCTATGGACTAAGAAAAATTTTCAAAACTCCCTCTTTGGGACGTCCATGTAGAGGGTGGTTCAAGGGTAATATGATGGGCATATGTCAAAACTATCCCTATTTGCTAAGGTAGTTGTACAAGCAAACGTTTGCCGCAAACCGAACCTCAAAAGGTCTAGTATTTCGAATATTATTGCATTTTTAAGCGTGTAGATTAAAATTTGGTTTTTATTTCAAAGTTTGACAGGCTGCCATTTTTGACTCAAGCAACCTTTTGAGGTTTGCGGCATTAAATTCTACTACTTAAGAGCTTTAATTTGATATACATAAACCTATTGGTCGACGAAAGACTTATTTCTGACTCCACGAGGGCCATCCCATCATTTTTAGGCATGTTGCCCACTGGGGATTTCAGGGGACTTTTCTGAGGGAGGTCAGGGGATGATATAGAACACATTTCAGCAAAATTGGCTGTCCAAAAATTTTTTCATTTTCCAGCCATATTTTGGCTTAATTTTACTACACTATATTAATTGCTGATTGTTTGGAAATATTTTGTGGCCGATGGAATATTCTCCACTTATTACTTAAATTCCGAAAGCACATTTGACGTACCTTCTTACTCTATGCAATCTATAGTTGAAAACACGATGCTTAGTGCTGAGGTTCTTATTTGAAGAATCTTTTAAAAATTTTCCATGTATATCAAAAGCACTGTCGGCAACAAAGACGTTCGGCACTTTTAACATCAGTGGTGAGAGACGTTTTGATTCGGGGTTATCAAGAATCCCGTTTTTCAACCTTCGCCAGAGTTCTGTTTGGAAGAAAACTGACGAATCGCAGTCTTTTCCAACTGTTATATGCCCCAATTTCTGTAAATAGGAATTTGTATTTTGCACTAACGACTGCCATTATAACTATGGAATAGAAGTTTTTGTAGTTAAAGTGCATTGAGCTAGAGTGAGGGAAATTCTGTACCCTAATGTGTTTACCTTAATGGCACCTAATCACAAATAAAGTTCGCTTTTGTTTAGAATTCCTCAGCAACTTCCTCCCAGTCACTCTTGGCCAAATCCTTTAGATAAATTGGACGAAATGTCTCCCATAGGCTCATACAAATACTCTAGATCACGTTGTTCAATGTTGATATCCCCAGCCGGTACTGAAATTGCAAATCGGTTAAAGTTGGTCCTTGAAACCATTTTCAAATTAGCACTCAAATCAATAATAACAAATCTATACCTTAAATTATCGTAGATGTACAATTTATTAAAAAAAATAATAAACAATAAACTGTGATTACTCCCTTAAGTAATTATTTAATATAAAACCAAAGTTATATAGGCTATTTATATAAAATAAATATTTTAGAATATTTTTAAATTGTTTTATTTTTTGTAGGTGAATCAATTATCAACAAACGGATCCACATCAGAGATGCGTTTCTACGATCACTAAGAACAAAAAGTGGACATGGCTCCAAAAGGAGTTATATGTATGGCGAACACTTGCAGTTCCTCTTGACACTTCCCAAAAAAGTTCTACTGAATGTAATTTTGAAATCGATGGGGAAATTGATTTTCTAAGATACTGCTCGATCCCGAGTCTGCCATACCCGAACTTCCAGCAAGGAACCTCCCCCAAGAACCGGTAGCAACAACCAGTTGTAAAAAAATTATATTCAAACTAACCGAAAAAAACTCAAAATAAAAATACAAAGAATTAGACCCTATTCATAGAGAGCTTCAAAGAACAGATCCATCAGAACATGAAACTATGATGAGGTCGTTTGTGCCTTATTTGAAAGACATGACTGAGGCTGAATTCATAGAGCTAATCTAAATATTTTAACAACAATAAATCAATAAAAGAAAGGCAAAATCTAAATATTCAACATAGTTCTACGGACCAAATACCGTCAGGCTTACAAATCGGTTAGCCGACCTTGTGTTACATTCTACAAAATCCAGTAGAAAATGCAACCCCAGTGAATTCTAATAATGAAGATCGTGTAGAACTGGATGAAAACTAAAAAAGAACTCCAGATGTTTAGCATTTTTAAATGTACTTTAAAAGCTATAAGTTTTTGTTATAATTTAAACCTTTTTGATAAAAGTTATTTTTTTAATTCAATTTGAATTACTTAAAAAAATTTCAATACGAGTAATTTAACTTTGAAATAGTCTATTTATCTTTATTGCTAGTAAAATTATTTAAATGAAAAAATATTTAAATTTGGTAATTGGTTTGAGTCGAAGAAGACAAAGCAAATAAAAACGACTGTTAAACTCCGCCATCTTAATGTTGTAATTTTATTTTGGCAGTAATACCGTGTCGTGTCTTCAAGTGTGAAAGCGCCCAATATCCAAACCAATATCACAACCACATGACACCTTACAGAAGTTTATTTGTAGATTATGACTCATATGAAGACAATGCGAAAGTGGCGGTGATCACAGTCTAAGGATAAGGGAAAGTGCAGTGATTATTAAAACAATAAAGAAATGTGGAGGAAATGATGCAAGGTCGTAAAATTTATATTAGATTCCTGAACTTTGAAACTATCTGGTTTCTGTGGGACGGTGATTCTTCCATCCACACAATATATCACTGGAGAAATATAGTGAAAGAAACCAACGAATTTTGTTTGCACTAAAGAAAGTATGTGTAAAAGTATTCAGTGGAGCAAATTGAATAATGAAGAAACAAATAGAAACTAAATTAGAAGGACAACAACGAAGAAAGGGAAAGCAAAATCAGTTAGAGTCTATAATATATACAGCCCCATGTGTAACTGACTCACTCACTCACTGATGATAGGAAAGTCCTGAAGCCATCGTTGAAGCTAGAGACTTGAAATTTGGCATGGACATTCTTTGAGATGTTTCAATTTAGGAAAATTATAAAACTACAACTATTTTACTTTTAAACTATAAAAAATCTAAAAATATAGATTTGTCGGTAAAGTAGTTCAGCCGTATTGGCGTATATCACCGCGTGGTATCGTAGATCACTTTGCAGGTTTAGTTCTCGCTCGTGATGATCTCTTTCAACTACACCCGTGTTTGATACTAGCATTGTATGTCTTACAGATATGAACGTCTGTATATGAATGATTATGTTTTTGAGAATTTTTAACAACTAATGATCATAACAAACAGATATTTAAGTTAGGTTCTCGTCTTGTATTCAATTTATTTTAGATCATTTACTCAAATACACACTACAATTTCGCACTACATGAATTTTGCTGTGAAGCTTGTGCTGTGATCTTAACGAAACTTAACGAAACATTTTTTGATTAATTTGTATGATCTCTTTCAACTACACCCGTGTTTGATACTAGCATTGTATTTCTTACAGATATGAAGGTCTTTTTATGAAAGATTATGTTTTTGAGAATTTTTAACAATTGATGATCAAAACATATAGGTATTTATGTTAGGTTCTCGTCTTGTATCCAATTTATTTTCGATTATTTATTCAAATACACACTAGAGTATCCTTTCGGCCGAATTTCGCACTACATGAATTTTGCTGTGAAGCTTGAGCTGTGATCTTAACGAAACATTTTTTGATTAATTTGTTTAATTCTTAATAGACAGTTAATTATTATCTCTATGTTTGATTTGTATTCAGTGTCCCATATTAGATTTTTTTACACACTTAAAAATATGTTTTTGAGAATGTTCAAATAAGTATTGAACAAAAAGAACCGATTTAAATGTTGGGTTCTCGTTTCAGTTAATTATTATCTTTCTGTTTTATTTATATTCAGTATTTTACATTATATTTTAATACATTTTAATATTTGTTCCTATAATTACTACTATTATATATAATGATAGCAACAACAACAACTATAATTCTTTTAATTGACATTTCTTTTCAACTAACACAACAACAATCGTCTAATCTAAAGTATATATTTTTACCAGCATAACACCTAAAATATTTACATAAATAATTATAAATTCACAGCTCAAAACTTTTAAACGAATTCTAATTATGAAGGGGTTTTAAAACCGATTCATATGAGTTTTCTAAAAGCTTTGTTTACTATTAATTGTGTATTTTGTGTATTTGACGGTTTTGTTACTGTCCTGACTGTGCAGTTCTTCCGTGGAAGTAACGTATTTTAAACTCGACTTTTTATTAATTTACGAATTTAGGGCAACCCCTAGCGGGGGGGGGGGGGGGGTCTAGCCTGTTCGGTACTTGAGACTAAGAGGAATTAACCAATTTGGGGCAACCCTATAAGGGGGCATGGGGGCGAAGCCCCCATCGAGCCGTAGGCGAGTCCATAATATATACAGTCCCATGTGTAACTGACTGACTCACTGATGATCTTAAATTCCTGAAGCGACCGTTTAAGATAGAGACTTGAAATTTGGCATGGACATTCATTGAGATGTTTCAATTTAGGAAAAATCATAAAACTACAACTTTTTTACTTTTAAACTATAAAAAAGGTAAAAAATATAGATTTGTCGGTAACGTAGTTCAGCCGTATCAGCGTATATCACCGCGTGGTATCGTAGATCACTCTTCAGGTTTAGTTCTCGCTCGTGTTTAAATGATCTCTTTCAACTACACCCGTGTTTGATATACTCATTGTATCCTTCGATGGATAGACTCTAATATATTGTAAACTACGGCGTTATTTTGTATTGAGAGCGGGTTATTTCACCAGGGACCCAGGGTTATACTCGATAATATATACAGTGATAATTCCTTAATTTGTAGATTATGCAGCATATGCGCGATCTTGAATGTTTACCAAAGGTGAATTTTCTTATCCTACTATGAATTAATTTCCCATGGCGGGTGAATAGTCGCTTAGTTCTCGCTTGTATTTAAATCATGTCTTTTAACTACACCTGCTTCCTTGCTGTTGGCAACATTAGTATCCCTCACATATAACAAACCGTTATCCATTTGACTTCAAAATAGCCATGAGATTATGCTGCATTAAAAGCTCGTTTCTTTTATATTTTACTCACATCATAAATATGTTTTAGGGAATTTTTAAATATCTGTTTAGCTGAACTAACAGATTTAAATGTAGGTTCTCGTTTTGTTTCAATTTATTTTAGATTACTTATTCAAATTCACACGGGATTATTCTCCGCCGAACTTCGCATTGAATGGATTTTCTGTGAAGCTTGAGCCGTGATCTTAACGTAACATACTTCGATTACTTTGTACAATACTTAATAGACAGTTTATTATTATCTTTCTGTTTGATTTATATTCAGTGTCTTATATTCGAATTTTTCACACTTAAAATTTATTTGTGAGAATGTTTAAATAAGTGTTGAACAAAAGTAATAGATTTAAATGTTAGGTTCTTGTTTAATTTCAATTTATTTTAGATTACTTATTCAAATTCACCCCATGTGAACCCCTCAGCCGAATTACGCATTCAATGAATTTTCTGTGTAGCTCGTGCCGTGATCTTAACGTTATATACTTCTATTACTTAGTACGATACTTAATAGACAGTTAAGTATTATCTTTCTGCATTGTTTATAATCAGTGTTTTATATTTTATTTTAATACACACTTAAAATATGTTTTTAAGAATTTTTAAACGGCTATTGAACAAAACTAACAGGTTTTTATGATAAATTATTATTTCACAGGTCTAGATTTTATATTCTTATAATTAGTAGTAGTTTGTAATAGTAGGGTTTTTTTGCGAATCTACCCCGTTTTTATTATTTCCTATGATTTTGTTTTCATGTTATTAAATTCTTATTTTCGCTTATTGATTTGAATGTTATTTGCTATTTCAGTAATTTAAACGTTTTTCTTCTATATCCTGAAATTTACAAGTTTTTATTTTTAATTAGTTTGTATCAGCAGATTCTTTTAATATCGTGGTTGGCGATACTATATTTAGTTCAAATTGTATTTTTAACTTCTTAAGAGTATTAACTAGCATAGCTTGATTTTTTATTATTTTAATAGTAATTTTCACACTTACTATTGGTTATTTTCTATTTTTTAGCATTATTGTTTTACTCTAATGGGCATATAACATTATTTTTAAAATTTACGAAAATCTCATTTAAAAATACTTAATTTGGAATAATTTTGACCCATTGCAATTTTAATGTGACGCATGTTAACTCGTTGACGTTTCAGGCTTAGTAGTTGGTAACGTGGAATAGTTAGCATCACACATTTTAGTAGAGTTACAAGTAAATTAATAACTTAGCTTTTCAAAACTTCAATTTTTATTAGTTTTCATTTTCCGATTCTTTTAATATCGTGGTTGGCGATGCTAGATTTGGTTTAAGTGTTACTTTCTATTATTATAGCTTGATTATTTTATTATTTTAATAGTTATTTTCACATAATCAATTATTTTCTATTTATTAGCATTATTGTTTTGCTATAGTGGGCACATTACATTTTTTTATCAATGAAAATTTAATTTAAAGATACTTAATTTGGATTAATTTTGCCCCATTGCAATTTTTTCTGTGCCGCATCTAAAATCGTTGACGTTCCAGACCAAGTGGTTGGTAACGTGGAGGAGTTAGTATCACACACTTTTGTAGTAGAGTTACACGTAATTTAAAACTTAGCTTTTCAAAACTTCGATGGAACTAGCCTGTTCAGTACTTTAGTGGAACTAGAAAGTTCATTATTTGAGACTTTGTGAATGATTAACGAAATTAGTAAAATCAACTAGGGGGCATGGGGGCTGAGCCCCGTGAAATATTTTCAAAGGATATTATTGTTATTATTATTATTGATTGTGAAGAGTGCGTATTAGCGCAATTAGGGAAAATCATAAAACTACGATTTTTTACTTTTAAACTATAAAAAAGGTTAAAAAATATAGATTTGTCGGTAATGTAGTTCAGCCGTGTGAGCGTATATCACCGTTTGGGTAACGTAGATCACTTTGCACGTTTAGTTCTCGCTTGTGTTTAATTGATCTCTTTCAACTACACCCGTGTTTGATCTAAACATGAACATCTCTATGTAAACAACGGTGTTTCGATGCATTGAGAGCGGGTTATTTCACCAGGGTAATACTCGCTTTGATTTATACAGTATTATGCCCAAAAACTACAAATTTTCAACTTTCAAATTATAAAAATACCGAGGTGTCGGGGGAGCGCTATTATAGTCGCATAGTTCTCGCTTGTATTTAAATTATGTATTTTAACTACACCTCTTCCTGATAATTAGTCTCAATTGGGTGCATAGTTGTTTGCGTATGGTTTTCCTTCTGATAGCTGTGTTATTATTGAAAATGAAGTTTACTGAATCGAAAGCGTATTTTTACATTTAGGTGATGTCCGCTTTGATTTCTATAGTAACTTTAAGTTAAGGTCGCTTAATTCTCGGTTGTATTTAAATTATGTCTTTTAACCACACCTGTTCGTGACAGTTTTGCAGAGCAGTAATCTTAAACGTTATATAAACTACGTTAGTGCAAATTTCAGTTTACAGTATATTGTAATATAGCTGTAACTGAAATATAACATTTGTTTTAAGGATGGTGAAATAAACTTAATGCACGTACTCCAAAGTAATACGAAAATGTTGATTGAAATGTGAGGTTCTCGTTTCGTTTTATTTAAATTCATTTGTTCATATTGGCTATTGCTATTACTCTTGTCTTTTGAGAGACGATTGAGCGTAGTGCTGGAATACTTTGTTACAATATTATATTATTAATTTTATCATTACTATGGTGAGCTCTACGAAGCTTGTGCGAATACTTTAAACATATTATTTTAGTACTGCATATTTTTTGCTGCAGTAACGCCCGTAAAGTAAATGATTAATTGCTAAAAATATTTTAGGTCTTACTACATTTTCTAGACTTTAGTCTTCTCATGCTGGAAAATTTCTTGTAGGTTTTCGCACAAAAAAAACCTAATACAGTAATTATTCTTAATTTTCTACTATTTGTATGCTGTCTCTCTATATGAATCCCCATATTGAATATAACGCTTCAGTTGATAGTTCTGGTGCAGTTTTACTTTGAAGGTTGAACGTGTCCCAACACGTTTGGCATCCGGTCTTTGATCTATTTGCTGCCGTCCAACCAGGCTTAGATTTTAGTTTAGGAAACGAATGAACATATCAAGTTATAGAACGATTGAACTTTCCATTCTTACCTTGGCTAACGTTTACCTACTTCCGACGTTTTTTTAAACCATCTACATATCTGATGACCCATCAGGCTGGGAAATATTATAATAACCAATTGAATTAAACTCAATAGTAATTTTTCTCGCTGCCACTTTGTCCGTCAAACTTCCTCAATGCAGTGCTTTCACCTTAAGTCTCGATTAACCCTTTTATTGTTGTAATTTTTAACTATTCTAAACTTATCAATTATTGTAACTCTTTCAGTATATTTTAATTTAACCGATAATCCTTTTTTGGCTATTATTTTACAATTGGTTTTTTTACTACCATTGGTTGAAAATGCATAATGTACGCCGATTTTATGGTTCTTAAGTTGCAACTTTCTTCATTTTAAGACTATATAAAGACTTTAAGACTTCATGATTATAGTACCTAATACCCTGTGATCTATTACATACTACTAGGGCTCTATTTTTATTAATTTTCTGAACTAATATATATAACATTTAAAATTGTTAAACTAATTGCTGATTTTGAATGATAAAGTTGTTATCGTTTCTCTATATGGTATATATATGATTCCCGCGTTTCTTGGCCACCCCGTGGTGGAACTAAAGCATCTTAGCCTATACCATTTTTTTAAATTTCAAATATCTTGATTTTGTCCCGTTTTTCTTCTATTACATACAACGATCCTCTATATAAACTTATAATTTTATTCCACTTTTATCTTTTCAGAATACAGCTATTACCTCAATCATGTGCAATCATAATCGTATCTTCTAATTTTTACACAACAACTTTTGAGCATGACTATTTACATAGTTCATTAATATTTCACAACTCCATTATATTTTTTAACGAATTAAGGGAAGCTAGGGAGTGGGATTAAACCATGAGCCGTGGGCAAATTTAAAAGCTTATTACTGTATTATTTATTGTGAGTAGTGTGTATTGGCGGCTCTGTTACTGTCGTTGGAGTTGAGCCCTCAACTAGCCTGTTCATTGTATGAGGTTTTGACAGTAATTTACGGAATCGGGGCAACCAATTATTGGGTTGGACCCTCCATCAAGCATAACGCCTAGAATATTTACATAAATAATATTTATTTCACAGCTCAATTTTTAAAAACTATTTACTAAGGAGGGGTATTAAAACCTACTAATAGGAGATTATTAAAGCTTTTTTTACTATTGATTGTGAATTTAGAGTATTAGATGGTTTTGTTACTGTCTTGGCTGTCCAGATCTTATGTGGAACTAAACTATTTCAAACTTGACTTTCATTAATTCAAACTTTGGCCGAATAATTTTTTTATTATTGTTTTTTTACTTTCAATCTCCAAGGATATTTTCTTATTTGTACTATGTAACCCCCAGATTAACACTAAGGTGTTATGAAATCTTGAACTTTGAGCTCTGGCATTCAAATTATAACGTCATTAGATATATCTATGACTAAGCGACAACTCTAATTTGGGCTATAACTACTCAGGGGATTAGTTCTATGTATCCCCCCAAATTAACACTAAGGTGTTATGAAATCGTGAACTTTGAGCTCTGGCATTCAAATTATAACGTCATTAGATATATGACGTTACGACTATGACTAAACGACAACTCTAGTTTGGGCTTTAACTTCTCAGGGGCAACCCCTAAGGGGGCATGGGGGCGAAGCCCCCATCGAGCCGTAGGACTGTTTTTGTTGGAACTGTTTTTGTTAAACTGTTTTGTTGGAAAGCAAAATCAGTTTAGAGTCTAAATTATATACTCCCGAATGTGTAACTGATTGGGGTATCAGAAATTCGTCAAGTGTCGGTAAGGTAGATTAAAGGGTAATGCAGTACAGCCGTGGTAACGTAGTTCACTTAACAGGTTTAGTTCCCGTACTTATATTATAGAACTAATTTATTGTACACTCTGGTTTATTGGCATGATAAACGTTTCTTAGTGATAATATCACTACAATGGATTTTAGTGGGTAAAAATTGTTCTTCTCATGATATTCTCGATTTAATTTCTCTGATTATTCTCAATACCTCCTTAACAATTACTGATGTATTGACCTCTGACAAAGTTCAATTTCATCTAAAAATTTTTATTAATTTATATTATTCCATATACAATACAGTTAAAGTTACATAAATAATATCTTGGTTACTACAAAAACTGCCAACATACTGGGAGTCGAGGATTACCAAAACACCCTTTTTAAGAAATACAAAACTAATTTATAACATTAACCAATTGTGCCTTTATAGGTAAAGCGGTCTATCCACCGAGAGTAATTTCAATGTACAGGGTGTACCTGAAATTACCTCTCCAGACCGGAAGTCACTGATTTCAAATACAAACCCTCACTTTAAATAAATGTTTTTAGTTTTACACGGTTTTTAAGAAAACTTTACAATTTGATATTGTACGCATAGTTTTAGCAGTTTAGGGAATATTTGCGGTTGAAATTTAGATTTTCCTCATCAGAATATCATGGAACAAATTTACAAATCTTCTCTGAGCATTTTAGGTTAAGCAAAAATGTCTTAGCACAAAAATGTCTTAGACTCTTTTAAATACGTTTCCAACAAAAATTTTCAGTTTGGTCCAAAATGTATCTATTAAATTTACAACATGACGGAGATAAATGAACATGTATTTAAATGTTTAGTAAAACCAAACAGGTGATAATTGATGTTTTATGATGGTACATTATTTTAAATTAGGTTCTTAGACATTTACATGTTTGGTAAGTTCTGTTACAGTATATGTAAAATGTTCAGACATAATATATGTTAAATTTCCCCCAGTTAAAAAAAATAATTTCATGCTATTTATTCTTCAAAATCATTATGGGTTCAAAATATTAAATTTTAAATATGCTTCAAAATTACGTCTGGTCCCCTCTGTATTGAAATCAGTGTCAATCAACAGAGCGAAATAGGTTTACCTACAACGGCACAATTTGTTGTTGTTGTTTTTAAAAGAGGTGCAAGCTTGGTATGGGACACTCGGTAAGACAGTATCATATTTGCACGATAGCGCTCCCAAAAATTGGTTCTTTATTTGAAATGGCACTTAATTTCTAACGAACTCATTAGGAAGTACATAATTGACTTTACCTGATAGCATGCTAATTTAAATTTTACAACTCAACCAAAATTTTAACTAAAATAGCAGATTACACAATTGATTTATCTTTTAGTGGGTAAGTTAACGTTTAATTTAAAAAGGTGGCAGTACATTATTTTCATTCAAAATAAAGAAGCTTTTTTATTTCTTGCTCCAAAGAAAACTATCTGATTTCGAAATTTGGCGACCAAACATTTTTACCCAAAATAAATATGACATTTTTTTCTACTCTAGCGGTCAAATTATAACATCTGAGGCAATCCTAGCGAACTTCTTTCAAGTTACTACAAGTTTGGTTCTATGAATTATTGCCCTCCAGTCCGTTTAAATGTTTATTTATTTTTGCGGGGAATTTTACCCCATGTAGACGTACTTTTACAACTCCTGTAACATTTTACTCAGAACATTCACTTTGCGCATAGACATATCTTGCACAGTACCAATATCAATTAAATTATCAAACTTAAACATTATCATGATGATTTCCAATATCACGTATTCTTCTTTTGACTGTTAGTCGGAACGAATCGCTATATTAAGCTACTGATTGTTTTACTTTGATTGTTATTTACTGACCTGGTCCTACGGCTAAAACATACGTCCTTTGATGTTTAGGGTAATTTTGATATTTTAACCATTATTTAACATAGTTTTGTTAGTAACTACTGTATTATTGTATTTAGAAGCTTGGAGTTTTTTTATTTGCCTTAACAGTAATTTTCTTGGAAATCAGGTAAATTTAAAAGTTTAACACCATTAAAAACTGAAATGAAGGAATTGTAATGAATGCCAATATTACATTATGTATTTATCATTGTATGTTCAATATTACTTGATCGTTATGTTATTCCCTGGAATTTCAACACAACTAATTGAAGGATAGTAACTGAATAGTATTTTTGTGAATAAAAGGGGTTTTTGGTAGGTTTTATCCACTTTGTTAAGATTTCCAATTATTTTGTTTTAATTGAATTTTTCATTGATTTCGATGATCTACTGCACATTTTTTATTCAGTTTATCCATTAAATTTTTTCATATATTTATTTATACTTATTTTATAATTTTAAGTAATACTGCCACCTTTTTAAATTAAACGTTAACTTACCCACTAAAAGATAAATCAATTGTGTAATCTGCTATTTTAGTTAAAATTTTGGTTGAGTTGTAAAATTTAAATTAGCATGCTATCAGGTAAAGTCAATTATGTACTTCCTAATGAGTTCGTTAGAAATTAAGTGCCATTTCAAATAAAGAACCAATTTTTGGGAGCGCTATCGTGCAAATATGATACTGTCTTACCGAGTGTCCCATACCAAGCTTGCACCTCTTTTAAAAACAACAACAACAAATTGTGCCGTTGTAGGTAAACCTATTTCGCTCTGTTGATTGACACTGATTTCAATACAGAGGGGACCAGACGTAATTTTGAAGCATATTTAAAATTTAATATTTTGAACCCATAATGATTTTGAAGAATAAATAGCATGAAATTATTTTTTTTAACTGGGGGAAATTTAACATATATTATGTCTGAACATTTTACATATACTGTAACAGAACAGGCATTGAAGTGCACGCCGTTTTAAGAACGGATGAATCTGTCACTGAACCCCGTAGATTAACTATTTGGAAGGTTGGATCAGATCGTCCAACCTCAATTGATCTTTTGAGTCCCCTCATGGAACCCTTCCAGTACCCCCTCCTTTATCCGCAAGGCACTTTGGTTGGCATGTTGGTCGACTTGACAATCGTGGCAAAAAGTTAACACAGTTTAAGAGGGCGTTGGAGTCAATCCAAATTCCGCCTTTCCCCCATAAGAGCAATGTTAAACGGGATGTCAAATAACTCTTTTATTTATAATCAGAAAATAATGGTTTATAGCTCTAAATAAAGGGTTCATCAAGGCGGATTTGGTTTGCGAGGGGAATTTCTTATAAAAATTAGTGTTTTTTACTAACTTGAAATAACAAAGCAAGTTTTTTACTACTTTTAAAACATTTTCTACAGAATTTTATAAATTATTTACAAAGAATCGATCTCGCAAAAGGAATGGGGAATTTAATTGTGATTCAAACGCTATTTATTCTGAACCAATCGGACAAAAAATAAAGAAATTATATGACAAATGCCGGGGACAAGTTTAGCATTGCTCTTATGGGAAATATATCCAACATGGCGGCACTCCAACGCCCTCTTAACTATTCTCGTTGCCTTCTTCTTTCTCATCCTGCTTTTCTCACCTCGGCCGTCTGTCTCAAGTGTGGCAGGTTGAGATGTTTGCGAGGTACGAGGAAGAAAAACTGCGTTATATAAAGTTTGCTCAGTCAAAGTCGGTCCAAAATGCTCTTAACAGTAATTTTCTTGGAAATCAGGTAAATTTAAAAGTTTAACACCATTAAAAACTGAAATGAAGGAATTGTAATGAATGCCAATATTACATTATGTATTTATCATTGTATGTTCAATATTACTTGATCGTTATGTTATTCCCTGGAATTTCAACACAACTAATTGAAGGATAGTAACTGAATAGTATTTTTGTGAATAAAAGGGGTTTTTGGTAGGTTTTATCCACTTTGTTAAGATTTCCAATTATTTTGTTTTAATTGAATTTTTGATTGATTTCGATGATCTACTGCACATTTTTTATTCAGTTTATCCATTAAATTTTTTTCATATATTTATTTATACTTATTTTATAATTTAAAGTAAATACTTATATAATACCTACATAATAAATTTATTTACAACCCCTAAGGGGGCATGGGGGCGAAGCCCCCATCGAGCCGTAGGCGAGTTTTATTCATATCCAATGTCAAAAGTGTAAACCAAATAACTCACTTGTGAAATATGTTGATTATATGTTGATGTTAAATTTAATTATTAATGAAAAAAAAACATTGGCAATTTCAAAAGATAAACTGGGAACTTAGACTCATTTTATAAGACGGTTAAAAGTGTAGTGTATGTGAAACAACTAATCGGATATGTGGAGCAGGTTAAGCAATTTGAACTTCTACAAATTATAAAGCGAATAATTTATATACTTATATTTATAATTATGTTTTAGAGACGAAATTGAAATATATTCTGAACTGTTATATTTTAAAGTAAAATGTAGGAACTCCTTCATAGGCCTAACTCCTAAAGAGGGCCTAGTTAATTTTGTCGATGAATGATTTTTTCGTGGCAACCTGACGAGTAAAGATGGGACTTTTTTATTTTTTTTATTTTACAAATACTTTTGTCAGGATTGACAGTTTAATGGTTAATAAACCAATTATTATATTTTGTTAATCAATATATATTGTTATAATTTTGTATTTTTCATCGAGAAAATAAAAATATATTCTATTTAAATCTATTCTTATTTCCAACAATAAGTTAATATTTAATTTATGCGTTGAATTGTGAAATATACCAAATTATTGATCAAGAAATGTTTTTATTTTTTTGTAATAAGACAGCTAAATATTATATGCAATACAATGGGAAACCGTATATTAAAATCGTATGGTGGTACTAATCTACAAATTTTTGCTTTGAAAAGCTTTTCCACTCGTATAACAGATTTTGAAAAATTAGAGCAAAGAAAACATTGTCCCGAATAAAGTATTCTGTAACATTTTTTGCAGTTTTCTCAGTAAAACCAGTGACCGTAAAAGGTAGCGCAGACAAACACACAAACATACAACCTGCCTGGCGCCGCGCCGACCTTGATAGAACGCGCTAGTTGATAGAATATGGGTTCATCAGTGAATCAGCCGTTTTAACCTCAAAATTAAGTATAAAAATAACTTGCAATGTTATTATGATAAATCCAATTTTTAAATCAAGGTTAAGTAATATTGGCAAGTTACATCATTCTTAAAGAAGTATAAGTTTATTGTTTTAGTATTGGAAAAAAATTTCATTCCCATAAAATATACACACAAATTTTTATAACACATATTATTATAAGGAAATTGATATAATTAATTTTCCTTGTGATAAATTGTGTGATTTTCTGGCAACGAACGAGCAAGTTACTAATCAAGTATTTTTTATTCTTTTTTTTCTATCAATCGCTGTGGGATTAACACTATAGCTGACAAAGGATGGAGGAAAAGTAACCTGTTTTCAATTTCTCTTACCAGCTTTGGAGGCTATTTAACATGAATAGTACCAGGGGGACCGAGCTTAAGCTCGGTAAAATTATTACTTTCGTTCTCACACAAAGCTCGTTCGCTCCGCTCACTCGCCCTCTTCCATTTTAAAGACGAGCTCGTTCGCTTCGCTCACTCGCCAAGCCGAAGGGTGCTACACTTTGGTATAATTTTCTTAAACACATTGGTTTATATCTACAGTTATCAGCTGATTTCTGTTCAATTAATAAAATCTCCATAAGGATAACATGGAAACTTTAAAGGGCTCTAGCGCGAAAACCGGATTTTTCCCAGACATGGGACCTTCTCCAATCGATTTCTGGTGGCCAAAACCCCCATATTCAAGAAAAAAATAAAAAATCCTTGGAGCGAAAAAAAACTTTGCCCGGACAAACGGAGCTTGTTTTAGAGTATAAGATACTATTATTACATTTCATTACTACCCCTTACGTAAAGCGACCTATTTTAAAACGCGATCAAGGTATAATTTACCTTAATCACACAATGAAATAAGAGAAGTAAAACATTTGTTTACAAATAACGTCCGTTAAACGTTCCAGGTTCATTTTACCTTAAAGTGATATCACTGGTTTTAGTTACGATGAAAATTACTCAACAATAACTGTACACAAATTTATTTATGATAAACTTTAAATAAAAAATACACGAAATTTATGAATCATCAAGCAATACTATGTATTGTATATATGCATGTATAAAAAATGTACTAGTATTAATATCAAAACTCGACATTTTTATTAAACCCGTTGATGTGAAACTTACAGCTGTTTATACTATATTATTACTGATTATTTATTTACATATTCTGTTGTTTACTTGGTTTAACTTATTCTTGTATGTGAACTATCCTAGTCTGATTTTGTTTAATAAAACCAGATATTGCTGGTAATTTCATGTGTGATTATTTGCAACAATTTATTAAACAAATCCGGATGGACCGACTTCTTCGACCAGAAAAACTGTGCAGTGATCCAAACTCCCCAAACACTTCAATCATGAACAGCTTTATACAAAAACGTCTCAAGATAACATATCGCAAGAAAGTCATACTGTTGAAAATCCAACTTCATGAATCTCAGCCTTTGGACACTCAAAGTGATTCTCAGAAGGAGTTGCAAGTGAACCGAAATTCATCAAGCTCTGCTAACCCTTGTCTCCTGTCCTAGAGATGCAGGAGGCGCCCCTTGTATTTAAATAACTAAAAGCTTTCTTCACCAAGATGGGGAAAATGATGTGAAACTTACAGCTGTGTATACTATATTATTACTGATTATTTATTTACATATTCTGTTGTTTACTTGGTTTGCCTTAATTCTTGTATGTGAACTATCCTGGTCTGATTTTGTTTAATAAAACCAGATATATCTGGTAATTTTATGTGTGATTATTTCAACACCCGTTTAGAAATTAGACAAAAGAAATAGGTTATTAGGATGCAAATATTGTGTGTAAACGTAATAGGCGTTACGTTGGTAAAATGCGTGAAGTTTAAAACTCAATTATCGAATAAAACGACGCCTAAGGTAAAAGTTAAGTTTTACAGCCCCCTTTTCCTTTGTTGAGAATAAAGTTTGTTTGAACTTCCTTCGCCGCAACACAGCTTTGTGTTGGGTGTTTAAGTTAACGGAAAATATTAACATTTTGAGTCAATCAGTAAAACCCATGGTACAGATACAATGAATTACTCATTTAACTACTACTAGTTTTCTAGTTCGGGATTTTTTTCACAGCAACTTGCCCTTAAGTTGTATTGGGATTGTATTTTATAATTCATTAACTGACCTTTTAATGTAGGAACGCAACTCAAAATATATAATTTAAAATTCTAATTATTGCTGTTGGGTATTTGTGTTCTATTACTTTTTTGTTGTTGTAATATACAAGAAATTAGAGGTATCGGGTCATGAATAACACATAATCTTGAAAAAAACATTAAAACATTAAACTCTTTATAATAATTGTCAAACAATTAATTAACTTAAAATGGACCATTTGCAATAAGTCGGTAACGACAAATAATCTTTAGAAAGATTGGCGTAGACATTTCATGCAAGAACTCCTTTCAAGAACTGTTTCATTTTGAAACGAAAGTTTTGAAAACTAAAACAGGTTGAACATTAGACTTACCCTCTTATTGTAGTTAGATGTTCACACATGTTAACGTTAAGTTTGTTCGTGTATTCAACCGAATGTAAACCGTGTATGTAAACTCTGACAATTTACGTTTACCGTGTTAATCCAAAGAGTGACTGAAGGTTTATACCTAGACTAAAAGGGTTTGTTAAAAATATTTCTTCCGGTATTTTATAAATACATCATATGTTTCGTATTTTCTTGTGCTTCGTTCATGTGGCTACACGGTCGACATCTTAAACTTTAATTGAAAAACCTGCTTTATAAAATGTTCTCTTTGAATGAAATTGTAAGAAGACGCCAGTTTTATTTTGAAATTAATCACTAGGTGTTGCCCATAACGGCTTCTCCATCGATTGTGATCTAATTCTATGAATAAAACATTAACCGATCCATAGCATTCCAAAGATCCATTCAAAATCATTTCAATAATTGTTTCAAATTCGAAAAATATATCGAAAACTTCTTGTAGCATAGTTAAAAATCAAAATTATTCCCCCTTAAAACCTAAAGTTTCTCCTAACATTAGCGGAGAAAAGGTAATTAACCTACCCTAATCTACTATATATTTGTCAAATACCACTCACTCGCGTATCAGAGAATCTCCAAAACTATAAGGCCTAGAGGGTTAAAACTTGGCATGGACGTTCATCTTTGCTAAAAAACGCCCACTAAGAAACGGTTTGCGAAATTCCGTCAGGACTCCGCCCCACACGACTTCAAAATTTCGTTGCAATGTTATTCTTATGGGGGATTTTTAATATAAATCAAGGCAACAACGAATCTCCAAAACTATAGAGCATGCAGGATTGAAATTTTGTATAGACGTTCTTTTTTACCCATTGGTGCTCACTAAGAAACGGTTTTACGAAATCCCTGCAGGGCTCCGCCCCACACGACTTCAAAATTTCGTTACAATTTTAATCTTATGGAGCACTTAAAATACGAACCTAGGAAACAACGATTCTCCAAAACTATAAGACCTACAGGGTTGGAATTTGGGATGGAAGTTCCTCTTTGCCTATAGGTGCTCATTAAGAAACGGTTTTGCGAAATTCCTTCAGGGCTCCACCCCACACGACTTCAAAGATTTGATATAATTACTGTTGAAGATTCAAAGCTATCAGCTGTTAGTGAAATAATAAATTTTACAGACGACATCGCCATATGACAATGTTTTGATCTCTTTGTAAACAATTTAGATGGTGTAAAATGTTTATTAGTTAAGTTAATACAATTAAAGGTGATGCCGAACCTTTAACTGTTAGAAACTTACAGTGCTCTCGTTCCTCATAGGGTTCAAACTATTCCTGGTGATGGTGCCTATCTTTTGTCTTCATTATTCTTTGCTATGAAAGGGTCTATCGCAGATTGCCGCAATATACGAGCCGAAATCGTCAAACATGCCTCTGATAACTGGGACAGGCTGATGCACGTCTATTTCATGACAAGAGAGTGTCTGTCTTACCAAAACAGGAGCTCTTATATATATGGAATTTCATTAGAGTAAAAAATTATGGCCGAAATCTACAATGACAATTTGAAGTGTTTATTAATAAAACTGTTAACTGGCGATCTAAGGTATTGATAGTTGGCATGGGAGATCCACTTTGCTCATAGGTGCTCACTACAAGATGCTTTTGGGAAGCTACTTAGGGCTCCACGCCACAGGACTTTAAATATACTTTCGGGCCTATTGCGTTAAAAATTTGGCATCGACGGTCTTTCATTGTTCGTAGGTGCTCAATAAGAAAAGCTCTAGCAAAATTCCTTCAGGGCTCCGCCCCACAGGCTTTTAAAATTGCAATATAATATTATCCTTATAGCCAATTTAAATACAAATTTGGGAAACGACGCATCTCCTAAAACATAGGGAATGCGGGGTTGAAACTTGGAGTGATATCTGTGTCCTTAATATGTAATCTCCAAGTGCTTAATAATAACTGTTTGCACATTTCTCTCAGGGCCCCGTCCCATACAGAACCTCTAAATTATTATAGAGCTTATACGGAGTTGAAATTTGGCAAGGACATTCCTCTTTGCTAATAGGTTTTTACTAAGAAAAGGGTTTTCAAATAAATTGTTTGGAACTTTAGGGCTCCGCTCCACTGGACTAACAAATTACTCTATGGCCTGTTGAATTGAAACTTTACACGGTTGTTCCTCTTTGCTCATCATAGGTACCTACTAAGAATTGGTTTTACAAATGAAATCCTTTAATCCTCCACCCCACAGGACTTACAAATTATTTTGATGATTCATCCTTGTGGCCTATTTTAAATGCGAATCAAGGAAACAACGGATCTCAGAGACTATAGAACTATAGACTTTGTAGTTGGCGTTCCTTTATCTCATTGGTGCTCACTATGGAACAGTTTTGCAAATTTCCATTTGGGGTTTGCCCCACAGAATATTAAAATTACTATAAATCACATGGGCTTGAAATTAATCGTGGGTGTTCTTCTTTGCTAATATGTACTCCCTAATAAAAGGCTTTGTAAATATAGTTTTTGAAGTTCTTTAAGGCTACGACCCACTGGACTTAAAAATTACTCTAGAGCCTATATACGGGGTTGAAATTTGACACGGACGTTCCTCTTTACTCATAAGATAAGGTTTACAATAATTCCTTCAGGGCTCCGCCCACACTACATCAATGTTTCAATTGTATTTGAAAAGATTCATTTGCTCTTTAAAGATATTTTATTACCTACAGAATAAACTCAATCACGGGCGAAGCCGTGACGGGCAACAGCTAGTTTCTTATATTTTAAACAGTTTCTTATCTAAAATTGCTCCGAACAACATTTTTCATAATGATAGCTATAAAGAATTTCTAAATTTAGTCCAACAGCATCCATGTTATTGGCAACAATTACATGTATAAAAGCCAATAAAACAATAAAGCCAAAGAAAACTACAGATTTACAATATATTTCACTCTGGATTATTAAACAATGACCGGGTGCAAACAACTCAACTTCTTTGCAAATTAGTTACTTCATAATTTGAAATAGGTGTCTTTCCTGATGTATTAAAGGTTGCTAGAGTTATTACTTTATTCAAAAAAGGAGGTCCATCATTAGCAACCAATTTCAGACATGTATCTATATAACTGGGATTTTGGAGTTATGAAACTTAACTAGGATACACAAAAATTAATATTTATTAAAAACTTAAATGTAATTTTAATATCATATCAAAATTATTGTATTATGACATTGATTCCAAGTTACCATGTTGTAATAGCAATAAAATTATTATTATTATTATTAATTGTCTTTCAAATTGATCAAAACAACCTAAGTTATAATTATGTAAAACTTTAAATCTTATTGTATTTTATACAGTATTAAAGATGTAATTCTCGAAGTGTTAGTTATCTGCCAATCACAAATCGTTTGACCAATTAGAGCCGATCAAGCGTCCCTGTTGACTGTTTGTAACAGTTAAGTGAAGCGTTTTAAACCGTTGACTGCAAATAGAGGCCCCAAACATGCTGAACTAGGAACCCTAACAGAAAAGAGTGTATGGCAAAGTATTTGATTGAGTTATTTTATACAGTAATAAAATTTAATAATGAAGAATTGGAATCTTTATAACAATTTCAAAGCCGCCTTAATGACAATTCTTCTACATAAAGATTGTATATTCGACTTTTTCAACAAAATTGTATCCATTTCAAAATGCATTTCTTGAGACACCGCCATACTCTATAGGGTGTATTTTAAGGTGAATATGACTGAACGGTAAGTGAGATGAATCAGATGATGTGTGGCCTTGTTACTGACAACTAGCATCTGATTCATTTGTCAGGGTTGACCAAAAAAGCAGGTGGGCCCAGTTTCGAACTATCAAAAGCTACTAACTTTCATTTAGGATTAAACCGGCAACCTTCATATACAAAGGCGAGCTCTATAACCTCCCAGCTACCCAGCCTGTTATGACATTAATAATGCATAGTCAATTATAGTTTCCTCTTTTAAATGTTTTCTAAATTTTAACTTTTGTGTTTTACTAGCAGAATGCAATTATTTAATAAAAGAAAATTTTTAAAGCTTAAAAAGCCGTCAGGCCTCTAAAGTTAAACATTCAAGAACGACAAATTAAATCTATAAAAACATAAATCGTGTGCCAATGTATCTCCAAATTTTAGTAAAATCTCTGAAACATAAATGTAAAAGAACAAAATACGAGGAAGAAAATTTTACATGTAACAAACCTACAAAAAATTCATGAAATATATACCCTTATAAAATATTTTTACTTAACCTATTTAGTAACGCTGGTCGTAATGAAATAACACTAAATATAACTACAACAGTCTGCAGTTTATATGATCATTGATTACCAACTCGTAGCGTCCAGCAGTAAAGTTTGATCAGGTAATTGTTATGTGTTTTGCAGCAGGCGCTCCCCCCCCCCCCCCCCCCCCCCGGCTAGGTAACTCAATATCAACCAATCCCTCGGGATTACCCGCCCGATGTGTTTTGGTATAAGGCTTTCTTGTTACATTTTTTTATTGACATTCACTAGGATCAAAAATACACATCAACGCTGTTAAAACTAGAATTAAGTAAATAATAAATGTGATATTGGTTTTTTTAAGATGACCAATCAACTTTTTTGACAATAATTTTATTTAATACAAGAAATTGAAGTCGTAATTAACCAATAGGAATATAGAATAAAAATGTGCCATGAATAAAAAAAAATTATATTTGTGTTTAAATATTTATATTTAATCTGAATAGTAATTTTAGTACCCTTCACAACAAAATTATCATTGTTATAAATAAATATTATTATTGATTTAAAATAAATTTTTTTACCTTCATTGGTGAAGCACAATATTATGCCAGTATATTTAATATATGGAGTCAAATTATGACAATTTTACTTTAAAATGAAGCTTTTTATGGTTTTGGTTCCTTAAAGCATCTATTGAGACATTTTATTTTGCAAATAAAGTTTGTACCCAAAATTTATTTTAAAAAGGTAAATAAAGAAAACAGCCTGTAAAAAGTAGTGGGATTAAGACTGTAAAATACCCCCTTCGCAGCAAACCTGCGTACTAAGCAAATTTTCATAAAAGTTTGGCGATTTTGTAATTTTAACAATAAAAATTATGTGGAGTTCTGTAAGCAGCTTGCTACATTTAGTCAAAATTGAAAAACAAATTTTTGTCAAAACTACCAAAACCCCATTTCTTACCATTTTGGGACCCCATAAAACCCCGTTCCCATGGCTCCGATCACCCTGGTTAACTTAACCTGAAGAACGCTGCACTACACCTTCATGCAAAATTTCATTAAAAAGCGGAATTTTTTTGTAATAGTTCTCGTGTTTAAATAAGGACAAATTTATGAATTTGAATGAAAATTTTTTGGATTTTTTGCTTATAGGGACCTTAAAACAAAAAGTATCATGGTCCCAGACTTACGTCTTACCGTGATAACTACCGTAATAACATATTCTTCGCTATAGGGAAATTCGCTCAATTGTAAATAACCTTCTATATGTAATGTAAAGAGTAAACGTTTGCATTGCCCCGTGCATGTCGGTGAGTGTAAAGGTTGGCTTGAACATCTTTGCCAACATGTGACTAGTCTGGCGCGACGCCACGGCGGCCATCCGGTCGATGGACTATACCGCTGCCACTGGGTAGTTATGCCTTTGATTTTAAATGGAAATACAAGTTGTAACTGAATTTATTTATGAGGTCCGAGTATCTTGTCACATAATTCCCAGGAGAGATTTTTTTTGTTGAGATTTATTTGTAAAAAATACCTTGTCAATATAAATAAATTCAGAATAGAATTTCTAAAAATGTTGGGAATTTCTTATAACTAATCTCAGACAGCTACAAACTAATTTAAAATAAAAAATCAATTGAAAGGAATATAAATACAAAAATAAATACCAATGCTGCTTCATAGGGTAATAGTTTTAGCGGAGTAAGGTATTGTTTTAATCCAAAAACGTTACGATCAATCTCTTTGAAATTATTGAAACAGAAAACATAGATTATAATCCCTCCCTGATAACAAACTTCCATTCAATCTTTCTCTGAATTACGTCTTCAGCGTATCACAATATATCCAAAGCTCTTGATAGCCACGTCTAACACCCTGTGATGTTCAAGGCAACTTGCTGTTAACAATACAGTACATTTTAAAACGTATATTTTCGTATAACAAAACTAAATAAAATAATTTAACTTTGCAACATTACATGTTGATTTTCTGTCGGAGGAAATTCAATCGAGACTCAATCCATGGGGATTACCTGCTCCGATATATCACGATAAAAGTTCTCTCTCTCAAAGCATTGCGAGCTTTTGTCTGTGCGCAATTTTTTAATAACTAAATGTTAATATAGTAATTTATATAATTATTTAATCTTAAATACCGGTAACGTTAACTTTAAATTGAGAACGATACTAACCAAATTCTTATTTGATTTTAATTTTAGTTTTTATTTTATTGTACAGTATACAACTTGATAATTTATTCTGTAAATCTGATACAAATTTTGTAACAACCTAATTGGTCATATTGTCAATTTTAACATTATTATTTTCTAATTTTAACTTCGTGTTTGTTTAAAACTCAAAAATATAAGATACATACACGTTGAACACAATAAATATATTATTCTTACGATAGGACATTGTAATTTGTTTGCATAATATGAAAAATAAGCTAATTTTTATTGAATTTTAAACAAAATTGGATGACGTATTTTTTTAAATAATTATACATGCTTTAATAATTGTGTTAGTATTTTATCGATTTTAAATTATTGATGGATACTGTTTAGATCGAACAGTGAAACTGCATAAATTTTTAGTGTATCTAAATACCCTCAATTTGAAATAAAAACTATCAATATATAAGTGTAATTTTTTTACAAAATAAATTTCAAAAAATTGCCATTTTTATGGCTTTTTGTCGTTAATAAAACCGAAAAACAATGTTTTCAATGTTAGGTTTCTAATGTTATAACTTCCTGTAAGTCATAGAAAAAAATTAAAATATAATAAAAAATGTTTAAGGGTAGCGAATACCCCATACTAATTTACGTGTTGAAAAAAATCTCTTAGAAGTGATACCAGTGCATATGAACTAACTTCATTCAATAAAGTATTGTTTTTAAATTACTACAGGTGAAGCGGAGAATGATTGGCAGTGGAAGCTTCAATCATACGAGAGTGCCTGTAGCAATGTAGAATGATTGACTCGCACGGTCGGTCACGGATTGTTGAATGGCGTACAAGCATTTAATATTGTTGAGTAGAGTTTTGTTGTTGTTTATAAATGAAATTATAAATTAATAAAATTTAGTCATACGATCAAGTATACTATTTCTCGCATGTGCCACAAAGTTATTAATTATTTCAAAACATCTTTGTCACCATGATTTGAAAAATAATAATGGTTAATACTACTAGTATCTTACTTACCTTTCATTAAAATAAATAAATATTTATCTTCCCACTTTTCCTTTTAGTAGCGATGTGTTTGTTGGTACTTAACTTTAATCACAACAAAATTTAAGTTCTTCCTCACTCATATAAGTATGTAATAACATGTAAACTTAGGCATGTAATGTAATATGTTTATTTGTGTTTAAGTGATGTTCTTCAGTTATTTGCTGAGAGAATCTATAAATTTCCAATGATAAACATAAATAAATGTTCATAATAAATTATGGTTAGACTTATAAATAACTATAAATACATTTCATTTTGTTATTCTAAACAACAGAAAACTTTAGATAATGGTTAACAATTAATAACAAGGGGAGTAAATGAACTCCAAGGACGTGAACAAATTGTAAGAGGAGGAACGTTGCTCGCCTAACAACAATATACCTTTTAACACTTTCATTCAACTGTGATAAATTACGTATATTATAAAGGGGTTTTTGTGTGCTACAAATAAATTAGTCCTGAATTGTTTTATGTGCTGGGCAAAATTTATTGCATTTTTTAAATTTCGTTTGGGATTTTGTTTATATTTGAATAGTGTTTTTTGAACGTGTTTGTATTTAATGCTGTTTGGGATTTTGTTTATATTTTCATAACTTTTTTCAAGGTTGGATTATTTATTTAATTCATGCCAAAAACAGAAAACGAATTGGATTGCTTGAATGCAGCGTCCTCTGCTTAAAATGTTTACAAACTTTATGTAAAAGACATAGGAATTTTCACAGAGTGTCCAACTTTATTCAACCTTTAAAACTCTGGTGGTGGTGGTGGTGTGGTGGTGTGTATGACCGTGGCCATCTTTGAAAACAACAAAAACAATAGGAACCAATTTCAAGAGAGTAACAATATTGAACTATTTAACATAAATTACCAACATTGTCAGAAACAAACTAGAAACAACGGAGACATATTGGTTTTATCTACCCACTCATGCAAATTGGATAAATTAACATACTAAAACCAGCTTTCTCCAAAGAAAAGTTCTAACTTCGCTCTAGTATAACCTTAGTATTTTTAGATATTCAAATTTTGAAAGTTGTTTCTATAGCCCCCTTTTAAAATTTGATCGTTTGTGTGAGAACAGGAACAGTGGTGGGAGTGATTTGTTTACTCTTGCTAATATTCCATTAGCTGAAGTATTTTGGTTGGTTTATTGTTTTTGCCTTTTATTCACTGTTGTTTACCAGGTGGTAATTTTGTGTATCCGTTTTGTAATACAGTAATATTTGTAACAGTGTTTTAGAATTTTTATTGTAACCAATTACGTAACTTAAGTAACTATTAGATTATTTCCTTTAGAACTATTACTTTTTAACAATGAATAGGTTTGGCATAAAATTAAAACGGCTGACTAGGAGTGACTGGAAGAAATTATTAGTAATTTAAAATGTTATTTAAGGAAACCTGCTTTTCAAAAACGTTTGTCACGAGTTTAAATCTTTTGTTTACAGTTTAAATACGTTCCTCACCCCAATATTGTCAAGGAGGATTACGTTTAAGAAAACGATCTATAGCTTATTAATTTCCAATATTCCCTTTGCTCTTTGAAAAATACTAAAAAGTTACAAGCCTTAAAACTTACAAAGTACCAAATTTCGGTGAAAAAATTCATTTTATGTAATTGAAGTCCATGTTTCGTACACGGTAGTACAACATATCCCAGATGTTATTTCCACTCCAATGTCCATTTCACAGCAACTGAGCAACCCCTTGCATCTGACAGCCGTGTGAACGATACGTGCTTGCTGTTTGTGTAACTAATGTTGCCACCTCCGCTAGGCCAGATCTGATCAGCCATAGTGGTGGGCTTTGTGTTGACTTAGAAGGAGGTCTCACCGATAGTTATTCAAAATTCGGAATAGAGTAATGCAAAAGCAAAATGGGCAGGGCTTCGAATTGTCAGAGATGCTCCAACAACTGCTACCACCAATGAGTTACTTTTAAGTATTTTCTGGAGTCATGGATTTCCTAATAGTTTCCTAATAGATAATGCCACAAGTGAGACGTTCTAAAAATTTTGTCAGAATAATGGTTTGTTCAAAATTTTTTCAGCACCAGGCCAACTCGCAACCAATGGCTTGAGCGTTACATTCAACCTCTTAAATCGAAACTAAGCCGATTGTCAAATTCCAGTTATCTTCAACATAAGGTTCGAGAATGTTCAGATACATAGCAACGCCACTCCAAAATGGCAAAACACGTGAGATGTGTCTGATTAGGAACATTCGTTGCCAACTAGATGCCTTTAAGCTGTCCTCACCAGAACCAAAGAAAAAGTTACGTTTAACAAACTCAATCTCTTATTTTGAACGTTGGTGAAACTGTATTTTCATGCAGGTATTTGAATAATAAAGACTCGTGGAAGTTGGGCAACATCATTCAAGTTTTGGTGGAGTACACTACCAGGTGCGACTGGAAAATTGCTATACTTTAAAAAGCAATGCTAACCAACTGAAGAAGACTGAAGTTGTCCTTGGTGATCCACCTCAAACAACAAATGCCAACCAAGATGTTCAAAGATACGGATCTACCACTATCATACCAGAGGCTAGACAACCACTACAGGTACCACCTACACTTCTACCTGTCAGTTATCAACCACCCCAAGCTACTCCCCCGCCTGTCCTTGAACCACGAGGGCCTGCAGAACACACACCTCCTGGGATGGTCCTTCGTCGGTCAGTTCGTTAACGCCTCGAGAATCTTTAAGAGACTATGTTGATTTTTAGCTCAAATCAAGATCCTACCCAACTGAAGAAGTTACAAAGAGGGGGAGAGTATTACATCCCAAATTTATCATATGACTATTAACACATATTTTTATCTATTATTTTGTTGTGTTTTTGTTTTCTCTAATGTTTACTTTTTTTCAAGGTAAAAAAGCTTGTTAGTTTATAAACCAAAATGATTTATTTAATTATATTTCCTAAATTCAAGACATAAAAATAAATATAAGAAAAGATGTTAACTTTTCTGGTATTCATAAAAATTTCATATTAACTTTCAAATTGTGTTGAGACGTAAGTCGTAACACAACTACTTCTACTCCTTAAAATGTTAGCTGTTGGAATGACTAAGTTTTTAAACAGTTAGAACAGAAGTTAGTAAACCTGTAGTTGCAGCTAGACAAAGGTAATATGTCAGAACACAATTAAACTGCTTGGGTTACTAACAGGCAGGGGTATTATTATGCAAAACAAAGCTCGCTTTTGCTAAGGCTAAAATACTGCAATTTATCACCAAGCGTGAAGGTAAGCGTGACTGCCGCTGCAGCAAAACAAGGCTTATATGTCTGAATACAACTCGGATGTGAAGTTTACGATCAGGGCTGGGCCGTGTGTGCAAAACAAAGCCGCTGTGCGATGGGATAACTTTGTAATTAGTTGTTATATGAATTTGCTAAATGTATTAGGTAAAGTATATATCTGAATTTTTGCAATATTTATAGTTTAATCAATTACTATAACTATCAACAATTGAATTGAAAGAAAACCTGGTAAAGTTTTGAAGGAAAACTTTTACTAGGATGAATCGGTCGAGGTAATCTCAAAGGATTCAGTGTAAATTGGATTTTCTCTGCCAGGAAAAAAACTTGAACGATATATAATTTTCATCACTAAAAGCAAAAAATTCTCTTTTTGGTTAGAATCGTGATTTAAAAGCGAGGCTAAGGCGAGCTTGTAATAATTACAAATTAATTGGTATACATTTCTGTTATTAACATGTAAAAAAAAAAACAAAAAAAAATTTTTATCATTCTTCACGAAATCATCCTGTTTTTTGTTCTCTCAATAGTACCAAAACAGTTTCTTTTTTGTCATAGGACTGAAAAGTTAGCTCTAATATTCACAACATAAGTTTAAGAATGGCCAAACAACTGGGATTGGTGAGGGGGGGGGAGAGAGGACACTTTTCCAAAAATATCGAGTTTACGTTACATAAATATTTGCGCAAACATCTGATTAACCTATCATTTTATCAGAATAATGGTGAAAATTCATTCGTCAAGTAACGTGGCGAGGGTTTTAAAACTGAAACGTCAGCTGTTTGCTAAGTATATTATTATTCATTTATTAATATTTTGAGTTGCAGAATTTTGTAATTAAAACGTTATATAGAGTATTGTTTGTAGTGAACAAAAATGTAATTGCTGCATATTACTTATTTTGTAAATATAACCTCGACAATTATGTTAATATAGTTAATGTTTTTAACGATAAAAAGTCTAATCTGCATTATGATCGAAAACGTTGTTAATCACTCCGAGCAAACGTGTCTTTTTGATGCTTAATCGTTTTTAAAAACTCAATTGTTCTCCAAAAAGATCCACTTTTGCTCCTAGTGATGAAAACTACGATTTAATTTAACAATTCTGCATGTATATCAAATTAATGAAATAATAATAATATTAAAAAAAACAGCTGATTCTTTAGGTCTAGGACAAAAAATTTAGGTTAAGGCTTCTATTTAGAGAACAAAAACAGGTGGATTTCGTGCAGAATGATAAAAATAATGATGCTGCTTAAACTACCCTATTAATCCTTTATTAATCATTGACATGTACATTATTGTGTAATGTACACTTGTATTTGAGGATTACCATTAGTCTCTAAATTTAAATTGTTTTGTAGTTTTTAGGTAGGTAATGCTTTTTTGATGACAGTTTAGTTAAGGCGAATCTTTTACGTAATTAATTGCCATGAAGTCTTCTCATTAAATTTTTCTCTGAATAAAGTTAAAAGTTCCTTTTAAATTAATTATGATTTTCAAAATACTATACAGAACTTGTACAGTTTATAGCAATTTTAATTGTGTTTTAATTGGAAAGAGCATGTTTTTATACTTGAATTGCAGTAATAGTACTAGGACAGTAAGAATGTAAAAAATATAAATCAGGAAGAAATAGTCATATAACTAAGTCAGTGCAACTGACTTGTATAAAATTTTATTTTTCAAACTTTTATAAATTTTAATATTTTTGTTGAGTATATAATATCTTACAATCAATAACTATGAATAATTAACCCTACTTAATCTCAATTATGCTCTATATATTTGTGGCAATATTCTTTGACGTAAAATGCCATATTGAACGCACAGTTAAAATTCAATTACCTCAACATGATGATTTCCTTTCAGAACACAATATATAGTAGAAAACCACCTTCACAGTCCGGTCTGTGGTTGCGTTGTAACAATCCACCTCTGAGCTCCCAACAACAAAACCCGGGGTTTTGATTCGATTTTCGATTGCGATTCTGCTAACTTACTCCCTAATTGTACTGAAAGTTATATCAATTTCAATGTTACACCGGGTTTCCCAGACCAACAGGACACTCCTTTTAAATTTACACGATGACCAGTTATGTAACTAATTAACACTAATGTTATCTCAATTTTATATTTGTGGCTAGCCTATCATCATACGTATACATTTGCCTCAACATCATGTTTTGCGTTGATCAATCCATCTCTGAGCTCCATACAATTACAAAACCTGGTATTTTTATGAGACTTTCGATTGTGATTCTCCTAACATATCCTCTCATTTTATTGTACTGAAAATATATAAACTTATAATTGTACACAAAAAGATTGATTTTTATAAACACCGAAAATTACTATGATGATTCTCTTGTGGAGTGAGCCAAGTTCAGCGAAAACGAGAGCACTCCTCTAACTCCATCTCCGATCCGTTCCAACCCATTCCTTAGCCCTTTGTGGACCTGAGAACCTCTACGTCAAGACATTCGGTCTAGGGTCGAGCCGTAAAGCCCTCCGACAGGAGTTCAGTAAAGAACAGGAAGTCAAATGAGATCAATAAATCACACCAATTAATTACAACACGTGGATTATTGCTTTAAAACATAACCAGATAAAAAAATAAAAAAACTAAACTAAAATTTTAAGGAATTAAATCGTAGCAAGAAATGTTATATTCAAAATATCGGGTAAGTAACTCGAGGGATTAGATTGAAATTAAGTTAACTGCATTCCCACCAAACAAATAATTACCTTATCGTACGTTACAGCACTACGTACTTTACGGCCAACGCAATAAAGCCAACAAAATTATAACGAGTAAATAAAGAGGGACCTTCGTTTACTTACATAAAATATTCATTTGATATGACATTTGTTCAATTTAGGTTTCGATGAATAAATGGAAATTCAATCAAAAGATAATTTAAGTACACAACTAAGTTCATAAAAGTACTTTTTATTAGTCCAATAATGTAAATTTTTGTCAATATTTTCTGTTTTAACAACAATCAGCCTTGAACCATTAACTCAGCAGTTTGAAACAATTAACAGTGACGGGTGATTGGCTCTAATTGGTCAAATGACTTTGATTGTCAGTCAAATAATGAACTTATAAATTGTAAAAAAGTTATAAAATCGTTCAAGACAAAATTTTTCAGAAAAATGTATTTATATTTTTTAGTCTTTAAATCATTAAATAAAGTGAAAATGCTTTAATAGTAATATTTATTGTTCAGTTTAATTTTGAAAATGATTTTTTTCATAATTGTATACTAATAGTCAAGCATGATTCTTTTACTCCTTGCTCGGGTGCCTCGAAGAAGATTGTTTTTGTGCTTTTTCTAGTGTGTGTCAGTGGTCACTCTGCGACAATGTGATCCAAAGTTTTGTACTCCGTTCCGCAGTCTTGTCATTCCCCATATGAGTTTGCAATAAGTCCACATTATTACCTCAATTCGGAATCGATTGAGTAAAGTGCACTGCATCTGAGAAAGGTCCATACCACCTAATGCTAAGTTTGAATAAGCTATAAAAATGTTGTATTATCAAGTAAATTAACGTTGAATTTTAAAAATGGCAATACAGTAATTTTATTGAAACTATATAGCTTTTTATTTCCTGCAACACTGCAAACTATCTGAATTCGTTCTGAAATTTTCTCAATTCCTACCCTGATTTTACAAATGAAAGTTGAATTTAGTTAGTTATGAGAGTTAGTTATTGATGTAAATAGAATGTGTGTGAGACGTTAGCTTTACAGTCAGATTTTTGTGAAATGATATTTTAGGCTTGAGCTCTAACGAAGAAACTGTCGGTCCTTCAAAAAAAAATGTTACATAACTTCTACTCTTACAAGCAAGATGTTATAACTACATACAAATTGAGTTACTTGACACTTTACTGTATATGTATCCATATTCAAAAAATTGATATTTATTAATTTTTGTGTTTTTTTCGGTTACTTTGAATTAGCCGGTTCACAGTCTGTTCAATTAATTTAAATTAACAATTTCATTTAAAATTTAAAAACAGTTGTGACATTTGAAAGTATTTTTATTATTGCTTTCTTACTTTTTACCTCCAGCGACCAAAGGATATTTTCATCACTAAGTTTTATGAAATAGTGTACTTTGAGCTATCGCATTCAAATTTATGACTTCACTATTTATATTTATGACTAAATGACAACAATAAATTTGGGCTTTTAATGAATTATGGGCAACCCATAAGGGGGCATGGGGGCTGAGCCCCCATCGAGCAGTAGACGAGTTTGTAGGATACGCCAGTAAGCCAGGTTTTCTCCGGTGGATGTCAGTCGGCAGCGCCGCGCCATCTGGCACTGTCAAGTGGAATCACCGGCGGCTCACTCTGACAGTACAATGTATATCACAAGTTGTGACTAAAGCTTAAACAACAATAATCATTTATGAATACAACTTAAGATTTTAATTAACAATAAAATTAATCCACTTTTAATCGTAAATAAAAACAAATTCAGCGTTTGTTTCGCTTTGAATGTAAATGTCAAAGAAAATCATTGTATTGTAGTAGCATCTCGGTCGTTCTATGATACACAAAGTAGTTAATAATTAATAACTGTACTTATATACTACTCTCACTGTGAATTTTGGTCAAAAAGAAATTCTCTGTTAAGGTGAAGGTATGTCCCCATTATTTGGGGTCTACTAGTAGCTTTCATCATCAAGGTACTGCAAGTTTTACAACGAATAAAAATTAATCTATAGTAGAAAAATAATTAATGGTGAACTTTAATATTATTACATTTTTAGAATAATATCGTACGTAACACTTTTTTTTAAATGCAAGTGAGGCTAATGATGTTTATAACATAGCTTTCAATGCAAATAATACGCCATCACATGTGGAAAAATAAATACTGTAGGAATCAGTTTATACCATAAAAAGAACACCAAACACACGCAAATCAACTGAACGTCTGAGGTTCACTTACTCTTTTACAATCGACCCATTTTATAACTATGATTTAACGACAAGAAAGTATAGGAATGAGTATATACTTACTAAGAATATTTGCCACATCTATCTTGAAAAGTATAACATACGAGTACATACAAGGTAGGGTGGACAGTCGGAAAGAAGCAAAAAAGCTGTCACATTATAAATATTTTGGAAAATACCTCTTTTATTCTAGAAGATTAAAACTAAAACCCACTTGACCGTTACACCATGAGTGTTCCGCCTGTCTAGCCTCCCCTCACTTGTGACTGTAGTCGTTGTCTTCTCCTGGAGCCTGTGCCCGCTTCTCCCACCCACCACCGATCCGTCGTCTTCAAACCTAATACCTTACAAGTTACTCGTTGTAATTTGTAGATTTTTGTTGAAAAAATCATATTTATGATGTAAATTGAAACTATGTCATAGTGTAAATTGATGTAACGATGGTAACACTAGCCAAGTAATAATAAAATAAACCTCTAAAGTGGAACTCACCTGTTACGGAATCAAATTATTTTTTTTTTTTGTATTTTAAACCACTGTTTTACAGAGTATTTCCCTCTTAAATCTAAAAGAGTAAAATAATAATTACTAGAGATCGCCGCTTGATCGAAATTCGATAAAAAGATTCGGTTGTTCTGGATCCAATTAGTTTTCATATATTTTATATCAAAAAAATGTTACTCTCCTGTTTTGTTTTTACAACACTTACAGCTGTCAAGCAATTTACCAACTATCCTACTTCCATAAGATTAGCATTGAAACTTTGAGAGCCTCTATGGCTCTGGCAATGTTGACCGATGTGAATTAAAATGTGATGCTGCTCATCTACAGGACGATACCTTTGTAACGGTACGCGTGGATTTCTCCTACCATGCACACAATCAGAGGAAAAAAGACAATAAACATGATTGTCTAATTAATATATAGATTATTGACAATTTTAATTTAATTTTAAGACAATAATCTTTCCCTGATTATCTAACAGGGAAACAGGCTTTATCTGTTTGCGATACTAAGTTTTATATTATGGACCACGGGGGTGTAGCCAACAGCGTATAATACCTACTTTACAACCAGTGAGGGAAAATTAAGTCAGTCAAGAGTTTCAATAAATAATTAAATGAACACAGTCATTTAACATTTAACTTAGATCAAATCATGTGAATTATATTTTGAGAAAGTTTTTATTTTAAATACTTACTTCTGGATTTTAAGATAAATCTAACAAAATAACTCCTAAAATAAAAACTTGAATTTGAATATTTATTTTCAATGTTATAATATACACCCATATACCTCTAGTAATTTACTAAGTAAAATTATTAATAAACGAAAAAGAACCCTCATATTCTCCTCAACAATGGGAAATGTTACACTCATAAAGATTCGTCTTACAAGTTTTGATAAAGGTATGTTGTATTTTAAGCAGTTTTATAAAATAAAATTATATCAAAAGCAAAGAAGAATAATCAGAAAAACTTGTGATAGAATGGAATCAAAGTTAATATTACTTTAATCAGGATTTGAAAAATTCGATAATAATAGAATTAAATTCGCAACCAAACTAATTACCTTGAAACGTACATAATTTTAATGAAGATTTTGCATTATTGACCACGTTGAATGAGATGAGAGCTAGTACAATTCAATTTAAATGTGATGTTTATGGTGCATAAAACATTATGGACAGTTCATTGTAGTATAAACCAATACGTACCCGAGGTCATTTAGTGCAATGTATTATATTAGATTCCGCTCATCTTATTAGTGGAATTCAAATATGACAAAATTAACATTGGTTAATTTAACATTGGTAAAAACTTGTGAAGTAAACCATCGACGGAGCAATTGAGCTCGCTGAAAACAATGTTAAATAATTTATATAAGAAACATTGCAAAAAGCAAGATGTTTAAGTGTGAGTTTCAATCGCCGGCGGGAACGCAATGTAATAAACCTTTATCAGTTCCCGTCTTTATGAGCCAGAGATAAAGAAAGAATTGAGGAAGGGTATTTTTGTTTGTTTTATCTTTGGTTTTACAAGCCACCAAAGGGTTTTTCAAAGTAATATTCATGTACAAACAATTTAGCAAATTAATTAAAAAAAAAATTTGTTTCCTTTTTTAAGACAGCGATTAAAATTAGGGGGTACTTCATCACACACTCATCCCTCATTCATACTTGGCTTTAAACTACCTTACTTGAGTTGATCGCCATTTCAGTAAAGGTATTAAAGGTATCATATTCATTCGGTACTTTTTATAGTAGATTGGTTGTAGATGAGATTAGACCATATCCTTGGTCTACCTTGTTGAGAATGAAGTACGAATCCATTTAAATGTGATGTTCATGGTGCATAAAACATTACGGACTGTTCAGTTAAGTACAAACCAATACTTAGTGAAATATATTATATTATATTCCGCTTATCTTATGGAAATTCAAATATAACCGTATACATTTAACGTCGAGGAAAACGTATGAACTCATCGACGTAGCAATTGAGCGAATATATAGAGTTTTTACGATTCAAACTGTTTTATTTTAAGCTGTAATATTTTGACAGTAAATACTCCTGACAGTAGTTATTTTTGTTTCACTAAAGACGTAAGGAAACAGCACACACTCCAAACAAAACATTGACATTTTACACTCTGTATTTTTATGCTTTGTCATTTAATATTAATCGCCGTTGTTCCGCTTAATCTTTAAGATACTTTGTTTTGCAAGTAGTTTTTGCTCCTGTGACAGTATTATGTTTGGACGTTGTGAGTTATAAACACAAAAAACTAGCGGGCTTTTCGTTTTGAGGAGAAGTTAACAATTGTCTCATACATCTGCGTTAAATAATGGAGGCGAGTTGGTATAGTTAAATAATTCGAATGAGGTTTAGTTTTATGGCTGTTTGTTTCAGTGTTTCACTTGAGGTTGTATTCAGTATTAAAACCCCTACGATTTAGAAATATGGATTATCAATTAATTCAATTACGCGGATTAATCTAATTCTCATGTATGAGTTTTCCCTGATAATACCGCAAACCTAAACCAAATATTTTGTTACCAATGTGTTAAGCATACAGTTAGTAAAAAATAGTGTACAAGCAATAAAAAGTCAAAGGTATTCAAGATATCTATATCGCGATGCGCAAACGGGGAGCAAAGCATTAAAACGATGTTGCCTGTTATACGTCATATCCTGAAACGTGAGGAATGGCTTTTTTACGATTGAAGCTGTTTTATTTCAACTGAGCATTTTCTAATATCCTACCAAATCCAAAGATTCGTTTCTTTACCTTTTAGTACTTCATGTATTGTATAAAATAAAACCAACATACAGCAACAAAATTATATGATCAACATTTTTAGGATTCATTTCTAAGTTTTGAAATAGGAAATGTTTACACATTTATTGCATGTGAAGTTGAAAATATTTTCTATCTTTATATTTTAACTGTAAGTATTGTATACAGTCTAATAAAGTAATAAAATGAGTATTCAAGATAAATCTGGGCTCTATTTAACATTCAAGATGAAGATTGTTTTCTCCCCAACAAATAACAAATGAGTAGAGTTTTTCTTTCTCATTTATTGTACCTCGATACCAAAGCTTTTTATGTCTGTGTTTTTGTACAAGGGTCTGATAACAAATTAATCAGAAATGCAACGCAAATCAAAAGGTCAAAAGAAAACAAAATACAAACTATTATAGAAGTGCGACTTAGATCGCTGGTTTATAATGCAGATTGATGTTTTTTTGTACCTTGTGAATACTTTTCTATATTATTTTACCAAAGGTAAAAATGTAAGAAAAATTATTTTAACAAATTTATTTTTATCAAAACCAAGTTAATATGGCACCGGTATTAATTTTATGATCTGGTTAATGAGAGTGTGAGACAGTTGTAGTAAATGAATATGAAATTCCATGTTACTATTGATTTACTCAACAAGCAAAAGAGTACATAAACCCAAGGAAGTATAATTGTAGGGATTTAGGGCTTAGACAATCACTAAGGCTAATTCATTTATATATTATACTTTTTTTAATTTCCTTAATTTTAAGGATATTAAAATATACTTATATATACATATTTTAAATTTTAACTGTAGGCCTATTTAAGAAAACTAGTATACGTGTTGCTCGAAATCGAGCAATTTACTTTAATACAATACAAATGTTACTTTTAGCTCAAAATCAACGACATCCGGCCAATCCACTATTGTGAATATCTTTAATCACCAAAACAACACGTATTTACAGCTGATTATTAACAGATGTTTAAAATGCTTTATTCAATCCCAATGTTACTTAAATGGGAAATTTTGAGATTTCAATGGTGGATAGCGCCTTTCTTTTTGGTCCGATTCTTATAAGTTTTTGGCGGAAACAACTACAGACCAAGCCCTATCCAACGACACCAAAAACTTGAAAATCGGTTGAAAATTATAGGAGGAGTTCTCAAGACAAAAAACCCCTTAGCGTATTAAATAAGTATAGATACAGTTCAAGTCATAGCAAACAATTCAAGCGCACAAAGCCGGCAAAGACTTTTAACCCTTTTTAAGAGTCATCTTCACCCCTGTAAAACACAGAAAACATAATTCCGCATTCCCCTGTTTCGGATGGTGTTTTTATTAGTCGCTAAAAATAGGTTCTCTTGTACATTAAAGCTGGATCTGAAAATCTCATAACTGATTATATTAATAAAAATAAATTTTATTAGTACAACAAAATATTCAAAAAGTAAAAAAAAAAAAATTACTTACTCATCGACTGAGAGTTGTGTTTCCATATTTTCTAACTCTTAAGGTATAAGAGACCTAATGTAACTACTCAACAACATAATCAGGACTGCGGAGAACATATAAACAAAAGAAGGGCTGTTTCATTCCTTTGATGTTGGCAAATGCCGCTTTTGAGTCAGGCCGGTGACGTAATCCATCTGATGTCCATAAGAATAACATGTACCAGCTGATCAGGCTAGTGACGTTTTGGGTACTAATTTTTACATCGTTTTACCCGCTAATGAAACAGCCCTTGTCTATTAAATTCTAGCAGTTTTCCCCAGTCCTGCAACATAATAACCAAATTTCAAGAAAATCTGTTGAAAAATAGAGTCCGAATGAGGGGAATAAAATTAAGTATTTTGCCAAAAACCATATGGTTTACATAAATAAATAAATAAATAAATAAGGTCTTTATTTGTTGAGCGGTATTCAAAGTAACATTCTTTGTTTTACAATACAACTCCATAAAATGCACAAGAATTTTTTAGTATTTATAGTTGTCAACAAATAATGCTAAATAATGTTTCTTAATGCCATTTTTAAATGCTCCGTAACTTTTTGTTTTTTTTTTTTGGAAACATAGCCACTGCGCTACTAGCCTAAAGGTAAAGATGGTTCTTAGGACTCTTTCCGTTGTTTTCTGATCTCCAAATCGGTAGTCTCTTGTAGATGACTAGAAACCCACCATTCCCATCGGCCCCCACGGACGCCCTACAGTTTTTAAAGTTTTAATTTTAATCTTAAGGAAGTATTGTAATTGATTAGGCAGCATTTAGCAGTACTGTAGTAACAAATATTGATTTGTCAGTTTAAAGTATTTTAGGAATAATTCTGTCCACATCCATTAAAATTTTGTTTAATTTCTACTAGTGGACGATCTCTATTTTTATATATAATCACTTTTTGTAATTTCAATACTGATATTTATTTTTATAAAGTAAATTTTACAGAAACGTACATACGATAACATTCAACGTTGCTTGGATTAAAACACAACCTTACATTCTCTTTAGGCTAATTCAGTTTTGTTTGTACTCCGTTACTGACCGTAGGGCATAATGATCAGTCTGATATAATGGAAATAAAGACAGAAAATAATTCTGGAAAATGACAGTATAAATAGAATATAGAATATTTATAAAATGTTTAGTAAATATTTTTTTAACTCACTGAAAATGCACGTCTAAAAGTTCTTAGGAAGCACACAGTGGTTCGAGCGTTACACATTTGTAAATCCCTCTAAGACTTTCTTATTTTTCATGATTTATATTTAGAACCACTTAAGCTACTTCGTTTTAAGTGCTAACAGACTTCAAAGTCTCCTTAAAATTGGTTGAATACATTTTTAATTACAAGTCTCTTATTCAATACATATACGAGTGAATAAAGTAATAGATTAACTTCTGTCTCTGTGAACAAGACCCATAGTTTCTGTAGATCTAAAAACGAACAAATTTACTGAATACGCCGATTTAGTGACCTCATTTAATTCTGAAAACTTAGAAACAAAACTTACTCGTCCACGTCACGTTACACCATATGTTCTTGAGTGTTCCGACTGTCTAGCCGTCCCCCCTTACTTGTGGCTGTAGTCGTCGGCTTCTCCTGGATTCCGTTTAGGCTCATCCCTCCCAACGCCTCCAAACCAACACCTTATCTCATTTACATCGTATTGATAAGGTATTCGTATTGAATATATAGTATTGAATAGTATAGATAATCTGAAATGACTCGACCAAAAAAGAGATAGGACTACATTAATTTGTTAATATAACCACATTTATGGAGTAAAATGAAATTGTTTTTGTGTAAATTGGTGTAACCACGGCAACGCTAAGAAAATACCAGTCTGAATACGAGTTCTGAATAGCCTCGTAATATATAAAAGATATAATATAATATCTAGCTGTTTCCCTGCGCTTCGTACGGGGATGTCTACAGTGTAGATTTGTCCAACCACAAGTAGTAGACCTGTTCAAACTACCTTGGTTTATTTTAATAATATTATATCAATTCTAACACATGATAGCTTCATTTTGCTTTTCATTCAACCTTGATACTGTAGTTTTACGCTCAACAGCGGGCGGGTACATTTGACAAAACCTCCTATTGGTTTGCTTTTTGTAAACAACAAATATCAATTCATCCTCACTTTTGTGTTATTTCTATTGTCTTCAGTTTTTTGTTGAAGTTAGGTTAAACATTTAAAATCCGTGCTTATTTACATTCTAGTTCTGTAAAAATAAAATTACTCATATTCTGTTTCCTGGGTGTTTTACCATGACCACTAACGTAAAAGGGTATTCCTTGTAGGTAAATTATATATTAATGAATTTTTATATAAAACTACATTAACACCAAAACAGACATTTCAATTGAGTTTACTCTTAAACATAGTCGCACATTTGATCTATTTTCAATGAAAAAAACCTTTAGGACAGTACGGTTATAGACACATGTAATAAAATATGTATATTTAACAATACAAAAAACTCCATGTTTGAAAATGCCATGCTTGAAAAGCAAATCATGTGAGTCGTGTCTCGACGGCCTACATAAAAATTGAATTTTCTGGACAAAGAACGATTCGCCTGCCTTCTTGTCTACTGCCTATTATACCTCTCTTTCTTGTTCTGAAAGTAAAATATTTATTGAAATGTAGTTTATATAGCAACTATTTCAGTGATGATTCGTTTAAACTTAAACATCAGAAATTTTAAGCTAGATAACATTTTCTTTGTAGTAGGATAAACTACATTGTATATTTACTATAAAATTGATTCCACGAACAGATATCTGAAAAATCTAGCAATTAAACTAGCAATTAAACTAGATTAGGGCTTACTATATTAATGAGAACTAAAAGCATTTTTACCTGCATAGATTCGTAATTAATGGGCAGATGTATAGAAATCTGAGTTCTAAAATGTATATACTACAACGAGCACAAAAATTATAAATCCAAAAGTTTAATGCCTAGTGAGTCCAACCAGCTACGTAGGTTAGTGCTTATCTAAGTATTCTTTATATGGGCGGGTAAACTATAAATTAATATTTTCAAAAAGGTTAAACATATTATAGGTTGATAATATAATTATATAATAAATAATATATAATATAATTAAACATATACCATCGTGATGTTCTTCTATTATTCCTAATTTATCTTTTGGTTAAATTACCCTGTAAACCGATATTTTAATAATTAAATACGATTATGTGTAAATCATAACTTCAATTGAACTTGCCCCTGGACATGGCAGTACCCGGGTAGTCTTCACAGCTGAATGACCATTCGTCTACTGATTAGTTCCGCCACCGACCAGGCTTACAACAACCATGTTGGTTCTGTCATTCTCTCTTTAGGCCTGATGATATTCAGTGTGTTCGGTTGAAATTGACCGCCGTTTTCTTTAATATATACGTATGTATTTTATGCATTACAAGTATAAATATACTTCCCCTACCACTGCATTAGAATAATTACTTTGTTTGTATTTTTATTAATGTTGTCACTTTATGTTTAGTTTTGTTCATTATTATTTTATACAAAAGAAGAATAGGCTGACTGCGTCAAACTTTAATAAAATTTGCGAAATGCGCAAAAAAACTTATTGCAGTTGTACTCGGATTTTCCTGGAAATGCTGATACCACGTAAAGTTTCAAATTATAGCCATTAGTTATTACATTGTTTTCAAATCACATGTAATAAACTCAACGGTACACAATTATAAATTTATATAACATTACACAAAATTTTTACATGATTTGCATTACTATCTTTCAGGGTTTTACATAAATTATGAGGAATACGTTAAAACCCCAACCCAGATAAGTAGACTAAGAAATACCAATTACCACTCCGAAATTCAGAGATAATTAACAATTAATGAACGCTTTTATAACTGCAACCATTAATTACTTGCAAATACTTTCCAAACATTTCACACAAACAGTTCACAATCTACTGTAATCACCGTAAAATAAAAGAACAAGCATACCATTAACGTACTTACGAAAGCGGCGACTGTTAAAGATCCCTTAAAATTACTACAGTCATTAAAGATTTAATCGTTCATCAATGTATATATGTTGCTTTTATTTTTAGAAGTGACAAAATCAGTAAACCATATAGGCCTACAGAAACAGTAACAGTGGTCAAACCAGTGCCGTGTGTGATTAATGTAAAACCAACTTCCTCCAACCGGGATCTTGTAGCTGATTACGTTGCTTTCTGTCTCTTGGCACATTTTCAATTTACTCACGGCGAAGTAAAAAAGCCTTTTGTTACAATAAATACAAATCGTTTGTCTATAAATCATTGAATTTATCTTAAATATATAGAATTTATAGTTTGGAATAACCTGAACAATTATAGCAATGAAGAAATATTTTCAAATACGTTTACCTCCATCAGATGAATGTGAGAGAAGCTTGTCTTATCTCGACCACTAGTCAAAATCATAGTTCAGTTTAAAGAGTTTTTAAAAATCCAGTTTTGTAAACCTAATCTCTATCATTGAATTGAAATCTTGATAAGAGTAGGCTTATCGATTGAACCTACAAATTACATTTACCAAATAAATATTTTTAAACGGCTTTAGACGTACTATACATACCTCTAGAAATTAACTCTAATTAGGTTAGTTTGCTAGTTTATACCATACCTAAATTGATTAATTCGTAGTTGAGTAGCACACATGTCAACTTTGTCAGGACAGCTTTGACACGGAGGGTAATAGGATAAACGGATTGCCTTTGGCACAATCATCCTCCTTAGGTGCAATATTACATACATTGAAATACAAGGTTGGTAACTAATGTGACTTTTAGTACTAACATATTCCATATACACTCTGTATAGTTAATGAAAATAAACATTTAGCCTTAGTATTCTCTATATAAAGTACTATATTCTTTATTCTAACCGATTTCCAAATTTATTATCTATTACTTTGAATTTAACTGTTACCAATTTGAATGAAGTTATTAACTCTAGTTTTAACTCACAATTATCTCACTATTAACTGTATAAAAATAAAAAAATAAATGAAATTTCCCACAACAAAATCAAAGGTTGTTAACTATTTTGTCACGCCACCTTGATCTCTGTTGGTAACTTGAGTACAACTTCATTGTTAAACATGTCATGAATTCAATCTTTTTAGCAAATTTTCATATAGGCCTAGGGGATACACTATTTAGCGTTTAGGATTGACACATTCATTATACTTAGATATAATAACTATCTATTTTATGAACTGTTAACCTATAAGTCGCTGAAGAACCGACTCAAAACAACAACGAAATATTTTCCTTTGCAAATGTTTCAATAGCGTCAGAGACATGGCAGTAGCACAGCTGAGGGAAAGAAGTTCCAAAGATTTATTCTTGACTGTCTCGAGTGACGTTACACTTTCCAACAAAACCTAAAACGTCCATTAAGCGAGTTTTTTACACAACTAGAATTTGTTGGCCAATTTTATTCTTTATACGACTTCGATGAAATTAACAGGCCTTTACAAATAATCAAAATAACTTTATTTAAGTCATTTAATAAAAGTAAATTAAAATTACAAGAATAATGTAGCTATACCTATTGTTTTGTACTGTGAATATGTGAAATGCGCCGCTGCTTTTAGTGTATTTATATAATGCTAATACTTAATGTTAAAAATCTATAATTTTGAAATCTTTTTCTCAAAAATATATTTTTTATATCATGAAATAATACTGCACCCAGTTATGGAATGTGCAGCCTCTTCTTGTTTTAATTCATTAGTAAAATTTATAAGTTGAAGAAATTATACGGTTTCATACTTAAAAACAACAGGTTTTAATAAACAACTTACAGTATGTGAAATAAATAAGAAAAACTCCATCATTATTCGGCTTCGCACTCGAGAAATGAGACCAATGGTTGTGAGGGGGGCTACATACATCAGGCCTTGTAACCTGTATCGATAAACCATTACAGGTCCAATATTCCTTCTTGGCTTCAACCTGGATAATAATATAGCCGTCAGCTCCTGACATAACCGACGCATTCTCTAGTACTTATTTTAAAGTGAATTTGACTGAAGGGTAAGAGGAATTAATCAGATGAGGTATAGCTTAGTTACTGACAAAGGTCATCCTATTCGATTGCCAGGATCATTAAATACTAACGCAACGAATAAAGGGAGATGGGACCAAGTTAGAATATTAAAAAATATACCAGCTTTACTCGAGATCAAAACGACAAGCATCAGATTGGAAGTCAAGCACTATAACCACTCATACTAGAGGTTAGTTGTGCCATCCCCTCATTTCAATCCTCCATTTACCTGGGTAGGAGGATTATAAAATTATAAACTTTCCTGCATCGAACATGTGTCAATGACAACATGTCACTTCAACACATTTATGGTCCCACAGGGCCAACTATGTAAGAGGCAGAGAAAGTTATGTTGCTGTATACTGTATAGTGGCAACGGTGATGCAGAAATGATACCCTTAATTAACAATTGTAGGTGACTGGTGTTCAGGTGCGGCAATGCATTTATGTTCCCACAGGACCAACTATGTAACAGTTAGGGAAAGGCAATTATGTTGCTGTTATAGCGGTTTACAATGCTTAGTCAATACTCTCGATTAACAATTGTATGTAACTGGTGTTCAGGTGCGTCAATACTTTATGGTACCACAGGGCCAACTTTGTAACAGTTATAGAGTTTGTTGCTGTATATAGCAGAACCGGCGATGCTTAAGTAAAACCCTTGGTTAACAATTACAGGTAACTGGTGTTCAAGTGCGTAAATACATTTATGGTCACACACTGCCAGCTATGAAACAGTTAGAGAAAGTAGTGTAGTGGAGCAGGTGATGCTGGAATGATACTCTTAATTAACAATTGTCGGTAACTGGTGTTCAGGTGCGACAATACATTTATGGTTTTACAGCGCCAACTATATAACAGTTAGAGAGAGTTATGTTGCTGTATGTAGTGGAGCAGGTGATGCTGAAATGATAACCTTAATTAACAATTGTCGGTAACTGGTGTTCGGTTGGGACAATACATTTATGGTCGTACAGGGCCAACTATATAACAGTTAGAGAGAGTTATGTTGCTGTATGTAGTGGAGCAGGTGATGCTGAAATGATACATTTGATTAACAATTGTCGGTAACTTGTGTTCAGGTGGGACAATACATTTATGGTCTCACAGCGCAAACTATATAACAGTTAGAAGTTAGAGAGAGTTATGCTGCTATATGTAGTGGAGCAGGTGATGCTGAAATGATACCCTTGATTAACAATTGTCGGTAACTGGTGTTCGGTTGGGACAGTACATTTATGGTCTCACAGGGCCAACTATATAACAGTTAGAGAGAGTTATGCTGCTATATGTAGTGGAGCAGGTGATTCTGAAATGATACCCTTAATTAACAATTGTCGGTAACTGGTGTTCGGTTGGGACAATACATTTATGGTCTCAAAGGCCCAGTTGAAACGGGTAGAGAGAGTTATGTTGCTGTATATTGTGGCGCAGGTGATGCTGAACTGATACTCTTGATTAATAATGAGGTGCGATAGTACGATTATTGAACTAATTCCTTTTTAGGGTTTTATGATAATAAAATAAGATTATGGACAAAGATGATGTAACGCTATGCGTGTTCGTAACACTTAGGAGCTGACAATATATAAAAATAACACTAAGCAGAAACATAGTTTTTTTCGTTTAATAGACAAATACAACAAAGAATAAATAATAAAAATGTAAATCCAGTGTTTGTTTTCAAATCGAATCTTCTTTTGATTAAAAACAAACACCATTGTTTTGTAACACTTTTTGTGCACAAAGCCTGAGATGACAGTATTGTTGTTAGAACAAAACCCGTTGATGAGATCTTCCTTCGTCACTGGATGTTTTGTTACGAAATTAAAACAGTGAAACCAGAGAAAATTTAGATATGAGAATTAGTCTATAAATATCTATAAATAGTAGTATTTTTTAAGCTCTACCTTCGCATTCATGACAATTTATTAAATTTTTCAGAATGTATTTAGTTGACAACAAAATTCTCTCACAAATAATGGTGGAGATTTAATAAAAAACAGTACCAACTTTGTACCCCTTTTGGCAATATGTCAATTCTTAAAATTTGTAGCTTTGTTTATTCGGTATTTTTACTAGCAATAGTATTTATTATTAATTGAAATTACTGTAACAAGGTTGAGGTGTATCGCCAGATCTCTACCAAATTTTGCAGAAGGTAGTTAGCGAATGAAGATTAAGCCATGGACAATCCGTACACAAAACGCAAACACGAGAATTATACCGTATGTCTGGGAGAGGGAAGCGTTGTCCATTTCCCTATCTATTTAGTTATAGTTGAACTTTATATTTAACGCAACCGTTTCAGAGAATAGCGATGTCAAAGTTTTCCTTACGTAATCCTTAAGGGATGAAATTAAACTTGCGCTCCCATCCTATACTCTAATACGAGTAAGGTATATTTGTATGTATGTATGCACCCAGATCTGGCGAACAATTTCATCTTAACCTTTCCAATAACTTAGTTCTGGCTTAAGAACAATATTTACATAAGTCTTTATGGTAGGAAAAATCTTATATCGTTATAATCTTGAATTGATATTCTAAATATTTTAACATAGATCGTATGTAATTTAAAATCAAAACCAATGAGTTTCCTGAAAACATCTGACTCAACTGCCAAACCATATGCTACAGTACTAGGAATATGCTCCGATGTCCGTCCCGTACGAGAATTTTTACGCACGTTTTAAGTTATTGGGGGACGCTTTATGATATTTTCCATGTATTGCAGTATTTTATTATTTTGTTTTTCTATGTATTACAGTAATTTTTAATTTAGTTCTCAATTCAAACTTCTTAAGTAATATCATTGACAATGGATACTAAAAGTATTATAGTATGCATAGTCAATGGTAATATTGACCTAAAACATTTTTATTGTATTTAGATCTACATACATGTTGTTATTAGAAAACCAGTGACTGCTAATGCCAATGATATTGTAAACCTCATATATAATTATAGTAATACACTTGTCGCAGCAGACCTGCGTACTTAGCGTTTAATGTTTGGTGTGACATTTTTAATTCAAGAATGAGTGGCCCGGGAAAGACAATCTCATTAACAGGTTTTGTTACAACAACAAAGCCTCAGTTCTATCTCTGTGAATGAAATGTCAGTAAGCATTGTCTTCTGTACAATTTTATTATTTAAAATCTTTTACTTCTTTGTCTCTATTGTACAAGTACAATATTATTTCTACTTATTCTTAAAATAAAATAATATGCACATAGTGAAAATATGGAAATAAGTTACTTTAATTTAATTAATGTAATTGTTAGAACTTTCTTTTGGTGATGTTATTTTTAACTGTTACATTGCCGTCACCTAAACCCATTGAAATGTACACCATGTCAGTACAATTTATTTTTTATTTTTTACTTTTATGTTGTTATTTATTGATAAACTAGGGATCGCCCACTGATCAATAATCGACCAAATATTCAGTTGGTCTTAAGCCAATTTATTTTAAATTGATTTTATAATAGGAACTTCTGTTCTTCCTGATTTGATAGCATTTATTATTACAACCCAGCTGTACAATGATTAAATCAATTATACTTCTTCCATAAGATTAATATTAAAACTTTAAAAGCCGGTAGTGTGTAGCCCCGTGGGCTGATGTGAATTAAAATGCAATGCTGCTCATCTACATGACACCACCTTTCTATCGGTACCCGCGGATTTTTCTTGCAATACGCACACCCTGAGAAAAAAATTAAGAAAAAAACATGCTTGCCTATTAATATATAGATTGTATTAATAAAATACAAGTGAGTACACTTAAAAATCACCAACTGATATAATGTGAACCTTATTTTACATATACATGTCTTGTGAACTCGACTATTTAACATTTAACTTCCGAACGTTAATGATAGTAACCTTCCAGCGTCATAAACGATCATTATAAATAATGTGTTTTATTATTTTGTATTTGAGTATTAAAATTTATTATTTATTCGTAAAAATGTAGTCTATGATATTTAGTCCATTTTTAATCAGGGGCATATTATATTATATATAATTATTATATACAATAACTAAAATATCCTAGATATCAATAAAAAGTAAAGATTATTTAATGAGACGTACTCAAAGTATTTGATTTTTTAATGAAGAATGAATCAGAAATTCTAATAATTTACTAGATAAGAAAATGATAGAGTTGTAGTTTAAGTTTGGTAGTTTGGTCAGCAGATCTTTGGACAATCAATAAGTGTGGGATTGTCGCTAGTAATTTAGAGTTGTTCATTTTAGCTATCATCCCTTTTCCATTTCTGAACTTGAACTCTAATTTCCTAATATAAACCATAAATTTATAATAAATAACTTATACTAATATCGTTTTCATTTAAATTATAGTTTTTATCAATTATCCTAATCTAACTTGCACTATGTGAAATGAGAAAGAGCATGAGAAGAGCATGTGGAGCTACACTCACAGAAGCGTATTTATTGTGCAAAATGTCATCGTTCAGTATCAATTTTGTTAGTCACATCCTAGTTCACAACTTTAAGAAGTTTTTTAAACATTTAACTGAATATATTTAACCCTACTCCCTACAAATAATTAGTTGACAATATTAAATACGTCGATAAAGTTAAATATATTCACATTTTTGCATCATTTAAATTAAGCACAATGACGACATAAGGTTAAAATGTATTTTTTTTTATATAAAAAAATCATTAAATAATTAATTAAGTAAGACATTCCGAACAAATTGAATAGTAGAGTTCTGCTAAATATTCAATTATTTGTTCACATCAAAATAAACAATACAGTAAAACAACCTCCCCATGTTTCATTCAAAACAAGAGCGGTGGAATATCGGTAAATGTTAAAACACAACGTATGTTACGCCTCCACGATACATATCGCTCTGAAAAATCAATTGTACATGTTGAAACGATTGTTTTTCTGTCCAAATTCAATAGAAACATACTGATCACTATTATAGTTATTTAATTCTTCATAGCGGTATGTAATGGCTATTACAATTTATAGCGCAGAAAAAATTATTGGAGTTTTATAAGTTTGAAAAAAATATTTGTATCTGTAATATGGAAGATAATATCATTAACTTCATACTCTAACGTGAATAGAATTCTCATCCAATGAATTTGATTTGATACAGAATTTTGGAAGGTTCGTGTTCGCCGATCCAGAGGTGTTAAATTCGATGTTGTAATTATTCAGTTGGATTTACAGTTCTGCAAAACACTTCATTACAACATAAACATAACCCTCTGTTATAAAAATTTTCACCCTTGGTTAAGAAGAGTGGTAGTACTGTTTTGTACCTACCATATGACTCTTGTACTTCATGTTCGCCACGGACGATCACACCATCGTGAATTGTTTTCAAACACGCCTATGAGAAGTCTATTCACGATAGTGTATACCGGGTGTCTCAGACCACCCGTACACCTTTTTAAAATTTACAGAATTAAGTTTTCAGAAAACAAACTATGCCATTATTAAAAAACCTGTAACGCTCTATTGATTAATACAAATGTCAATATACAGGGTGTTCCAGGAGTAACATATACATACTGGAATTCAATCATTTTAAATACAAACCCCCAATTTTATCATATTTTTTTAATTCTAGAAATAATTTTAAAGCTATTTTAATATTATAGGTTAAAATTTACTTTGCACCCCTAGACCTAAGGATTTTAGTGATAATGGCAGTTGAAGAATAATTTCTTCTCATAAGAGAAATAAAATGACACAAATTTTAAAATTCATAATCTCCAACAATATTTTGTTAATCAGACATGTACCAGAATAAAACTATCTAAAAATCTTCCTTAAAATACATTTTCATCATAAATTATTAAGTTTGTCGTACATTACTTTATTTTTAGAGGCTTTAAAACACAAAGTTTACAACAGAGCGGAATTATTGTAAACGAATGTTTAAGATACATATAATAACATGATATGATTTTTTGAAATAATAAAACGTTGGTATTCTTACATATATCTTTATTTTTACCTAACAACTAATAAAATATAGCATATTTTATTGTATAAACTTAAGTCATATTAATTATTGCGTCATTGTTGTTGATGAAAAGTCTAAAAGAAAAATTATAACTATAGTACTTAACAATTCGTATTAGCTACCATTCCTAAATATTTCTAGAGAATGATCTGTTAATGAAGACGCAAAATAAATCATAAAAGCTGCTCAAAGTGGTGGCCACGAACACGACAACACAATCTAAAACGTTGTATCATGGACCGCCTTACTTGTTCAAAGATATTAACGATTTCCCTAATAGAAGCCGCAGCTACTTCAATTTTGGCAACCAAGTCCATTTCATTTTCCACAGGTGTACTGTATACTAATGTTTTCATATGGCCCCAAAGAAAAAAAAATCGAGTGGGGTTAGATCAGGGGATCGCGCAGGCCAATGTACAAGCCCCCCACGTCCAACCCATTTATTTTTAAAGGTACGATTTGAATCATCCCTGATGATGTTCCCAAAATGAGCAGGAGCTCCATCGTGTTGAAACCACATATCGTTCCTAATGTTCAGCGGAACTTCTTCTAGTAGTTCGGGGAGAAAATCTCTGAGAAATACTAAGTATACGGCCGAGGTAAGTCGATTAGACAAAATGTACAGCCCCACAATACAATCTCCTACAATCCCTGCTCAAACGTAGACTGAAAACTTTTCTTGATGCCCTCTGATGAACGTTGTATGAGGATTGTCTGCAGCCCAAATATGCGATGTTCGAGTGTTAAAGATGCCCTTTCTGTTAAAAACAGGTTCATCTGTAAATAAAACCCTTTCTGAAAATGTCGGATCCTCAATGTCTTTATTCAAAAACCAGCCAGAATGTCCAACACATGGAAGATAGTCCTCTGGGTTTAAGGCTTGTGCATTTTACAATTTATATGGATGAAGTAATTCGCTATGTAATACTCTCCATACTGTACTTTTACCACAGCCTAATTCACGGGCTGTACCAGTACTAGTTGAGAGATTTCCTTCAAATATTCTTAAAATGTTTTCCTCAAATTGGATATTACGTACATTTCTATCACGACCCGTGTCAGCCATGTTACAATTAAATGTCCCCGTTTCCCTCAGTCTTTTGCGAATAGCATAAAAGGTCTTCGATTGTTTTTCTGTCCAAATTCAATAGAAACATACTGATCACTATTATAGTTATTTAATTCTTCATAGCGGTATGTAATGGCTATTACAATTTATAGCGCAGAAAAAATTATTGGAGTTTTATAAGTTTGAAAAAAATATTTGTATCTGTAATATGGAAGATAATATCATTAACTTCATACTCTAACGTGAATAGAATTCTCATCCAATGAATTTGATTTGATACAGAATTTTGGAAGGTTCGTGTTCGCCGATCCAGAGGTGTTAAATTCGATGTTGTAATTATTCAGTTGGATTTACAGTTCTGCAAAACACTTCATTACAACATAAACATAACCCTCTGTTATAAAAATTTTCACCCTTGGTTAAGAAGAGTGGTAGTACTGTTTTGTACCTACCATATGACTCTTGTACTTCATGTTCGCCACGGACGATCACACCATCGTGAATTGTTTTCAAACACGCCTATGAGAAGTCTATTCACGATAGTGTATACCGGGTGTCTCAGACCACCCGTACACCTTTTTAAAATTTACAGAATTAAGTTTTCAGAAAACAAACTATGCCATTATTAAAAAACCTGTAACGCTCTATTGATTAATACAAATGTCAATATACAGGGTGTTCCAGGAGTAACATATACATACTGGAATTCAATCATTTTAAATACAAACCCCCAATTTTATCATATTTTTTTAATTCTAGAAATAATTTTAAAGCTATTTTAATATTATAGGTTAAAATTTACTTTGCACCCCTAGACCTAAGGATTTTAGTGATAATGGCAGTTGAAGAATAATTTCTTCTCATAAGAGAAATAAAATGACACAAATTTTAAAATTCATAATCTCCAACAATATTTTGTTAATCAGACATGTACCAGAATAAAACTATCTAAAAATCTTCCTTAAAATACATTTTCATCATAAATTATTAAGTTTGTCGTACATTACTTTATTTTTAGAGGCTTTAAAACACAAAGTTTACAACAGAGCGGAATTATTGTAAACGAATGTTTAAGATACATATAATAACATGATATGATTTTTTGAAATAATAAAACGTTGGTATTCTTACATATATCTTTATTTTTACCTAACAACTAATAAAATATAGCATATTTTATTGTATAAACTTAAGTCATATTAATTATTGCGTCATTGTTGTTGATGAAAAGTCTAAAAGAAAAATTATAACTATAGTACTTAACAATTCGTATTAGCTACCATTCCTAAATATTTCTAGAGAATGATCTGTTAATGAAGACGCAAAATAAATCATAAAAGCTGCTCAAAGTGGTGGCCACGAACACGACAACACAATCTAAAACGTTGTATCATGGACCGCCTTACTTGTTCAAAGATATTAACGATTTCCCTAATAGAAGCCGCAGCTACTTCAATTTTGGCAACCAAGTCCATTTCATTTTCCACAGGTGTACTGTATACTAATGTTTTCATATGGCCCCAAAGAAAAAAAAATCGAGTGGGGTTAGATCAGGGGATCGCGCAGGCCAATGTACAAGCCCCCCACGTCCAACCCATTTATTTTTAAAGGTACGATTTGAATCATCCCTGATGATGTTCCCAAAATGAGCAGGAGCTCCATCGTGTTGAAACCACATATCGTTCCTAATGTTCAGCGGAACTTCTTCTAGTAGTTCGGGGAGAAAATCTCTGAGAAATACTAAGTATACGGCCGAGGTAAGTCGATTAGACAAAATGTACAGCCCCACAATACAATCTCCTACAATCCCTGCTCAAACGTAGACTGAAAACTTTTCTTGATGCCCTCTGATGAACGTTGTATGAGGATTGTCTGCAGCCCAAATATGCGATGTTCGAGTGTTAAAGATGCCCTTTCTGTTAAAAACAGGTTCATCTGTAAATAAAACCCTTTCTGAAAATGTCGGATCCTCAATGTCTTTATTCAAAAACCAGCCAGAATGTCCAACACATGGAAGATAGTCCTCTGGGTTTAAGGCTTGTGCATTTTACAATTTATATGGATGAAGTAATTCGCTATGTAATACTCTCCATACTGTACTTTTACCACAGCCTAATTCACGGGCTGTACCAGTACTAGTTGAGAGATTTCCTTCAATATTCTTAAAATGTTTTCCTCAAATTGGATATTACGTACATTTCTATCACGACCCGTGTCAGCCATGTTACAATTAAATGTCCCCGTTTCCCTCAGTCTTTTGCGAATAGCATAAAAGGTCTTGAAATTTGGTAACTGCCTTTGAGGGAAGTGTCCATGATACAGTTCTTGTGCTACTTTTGCATTACCTCGTGTCATTCCATAAAAGAAATGCATGACATAGTATATTTTGTTGATTAAACACTATTTAATTAATTCACTTATACCATCATAAAAAAAGGATTGATATGTCACTTGGTTAATGTAAACAGGCATGGTTTACATATTCAACAATGCGTCAATGATAACAGCTGAATTCATTGAGTGATAAAACAGCTGTTTAACAGCGGATGAAACACGCACAAGCAAACATAGAGGAACACTTTGCATTGTCGTAGGCATGAATGGTAGATTGATGAAATTGCAAAGTTTTTTTAAAAAAAGTGTCACAGTTCGGTTATTTCTTATCTGATTGTCATAAATAAGGTATCGTTGAATTTGTAATAAAGAGACGCACATTTTATTATCCATTAAAAGTTTTGTTCACTGTAGTAGTTTTTGAGATATTTGAGTTTGAAAATTTGAAATGGTCGCCATTTTGAAAATATACAGAGGAAAAAATTAATTTTTTATGAAAATGTATGTCGGTATGATAAAGATACATACCAAATATGAACGGAATACAACCATCCGTTACGGAAATAAAAATTACTATGTAAAAAAACAAAATGGCGGCTAGCAGCTTAACAATGGATTTTAGACCTCTATTTGTATGATGTTTTTTTCTTGTCTCGATGGAAGGAACACATGTACAAAAGGGTTCCAGAGAGTTCCGGGACACCCTGTATATAATCAGTGCTCTTTGACATACCAAAATAGAAAGATTTAATTGAAGTTAGGTGATTAGTTTTTGTTATTAATAAAATCTTTTAAGCTATATATGTTGTTAATCGTTAATAGGAAACTGACAGTTACACCCAACAAGATGGACGCTGGAAAGTTTTGCAAATATTTATTCTCGACAGTGGCTCTCGAGTAATGGGTCACTTTCTGGGTAAAACGAAACTCGGAACATCCCTCGGCCGAGGTTGTTCATCTCTACTGAATTCTCTATAGTTTTGTACATTTATTTACTAAAACAATCGTAGATTGATGTTTTTCAAAGACATGATGATATCAAAATAAAGTTATAAAAATATATAATAAAATGCTTAATAACAAACGATACTGATAATCGGGTTTTCTCTAGTATTATTCTGTTAAATACACCGTTTTTTGTAACACTTCTTGTACACGAGTACGAGAGCGCAGTTTTGCCAGTTTCAACAAAACCTGTTAATGAGATTTTCGTTCGTATTCGGACATTTTTTTTGTTAACAACACTAAACATTGGGAATATTGCGACCACCTGTCAAATATCATTCGTAAATTTGGAAAGATTAAGTTAAACAAATTAGTTTACCTCATTTCAATTTACTTTTTTTTAATACAACATCGATTTTATCTTTTTCTTATATACGGACTATACATAAATCAATCAATCCTTTGTGACCGTTATAAAGTGATACTGTGCATTTGGTCTAAGCAATAGCACGTTTATTTTTATTTTAGCTTTAAATATGTAATAAGATGAGTAGAAAATGATATTATGTAAAAAATATAATTTAAACTGTCAAAATTTTAAAAATTAAGTGTAATGATAGTAGTGGGGTTTGGCCGGTCCTGGCTCAGGTCAAGGTCAGGCGGTTGTAACTGTTGTAGGGGTAGTAGCGGCTGGGGTTTTTTTTGACAGTGATGGGTGGGTTTGGGAAGTGGGTCAAGGTCATCCGGTGGGGTTTTTAAAAAAGGTGAGCCCCGAGGGGTTAGATTGAAGGTGGGTAAAAATTTATTTAATCAAAGAAAAGTAGTGGTTTTATTTGAGGAAGTGTTGGAGAGTTGTTTACTGGCGATGGAGTGGTAGATGCCAAAGGTGATAGCGATGAGAAGATAAAAACATACTATCCACAGTACGCATTTGAATAGTTGTAAAAGCTGAATCATTTCTTGTTGATTCTTTGTTTCTAATTGTAGTCTGTTGATTTCGAGTTTGAGTTTATCCTCTTCCAATTGTGACGTAAATGAAAAATCATCCATCATCTTTGTGTATTAAATGTGTGCAGGTAAAAATGGGAGCGGTGTTGATGGCGAGAAAGTTGGCGATGAAATGAGAAACAGAGATAGGGACAGGTTATATATTACTGTAAAAATAGTGGGGGGTAAAGAAAATAATTGTAGTCGACTAAACATCATTATTAGCTGTGTCGGGTGTTGCAGCTTTGGAAGATGGAAGACTATTGTTTGGCAGCTGTAAAACTTCGACGTCTTCGCTTTCCATGTTTTCGTAATCAGAAGAATTGTAGGAAACTTCCACAGTGATAGTAATGGTGTTATTTGGAGTGTTTATTAGATCACTTAAAATTTGAAAAATATTTTGTAAGTCTTCCTGTGATTGAATAAGAAAATTACATTTAGTTGTTGTTAAAGGAGAGGAGCTCATTGTTCGAAAGTTGGCAAACAAATGGTGAGCGATGGTCAGAGGGTTGCTTATATGTGGCCAAGGGCGGTGGAGTAGAGGGGTAGGGGTGGTAGAGTGGTGGGGGAAGGGTAATATACCCATATGCGAACCGGCGGCCAGAGCATTTTGCCGCAAAATCCCATTTGGGTAGGTTATGGGTGGTGTGTAGAAATAAGTATTAGCTGTAATATAAATTAGAAACACTAATAATTTTTATAAATTAAATATTAAATTTATATTTAACCAGAGCTTGCATTTCTTGTTCCTCGTCGTTTAATTCAACAATTTTAACACCATTAGTTGTCTGTTCCTCTTCCTCTGCACTTTGCGACGATGAAGACATGGAGGTGGCAGAAGAAGATGATGAGGATGAAAATATTTTGGTAGGATTGACGTATTGCACTGTGATGTTGATCCATCTTAAAGGATAGTTATCAATGAGTGTGAGTAAGTTTTGGAATAGGGCTTCCATCTCTTCTCTGTCGGTAATTAAATGTTGAAAGGAAATGAATTTATCATCCATGTTGTTGTCAGTGCGAGTAATGAAATAAGAATGAGAAGCGTATCGAATGATCCGTAGAATATATGTTGTAAAAAATAAGTGGTGGGGGTAATCTCAAGGTCAATCAAATGGAGTTTTAAAAAAGGGCTGCAGTCAGTGACTACAGCTATACATTTGAAGCTTCAACAGGATCAGTAGACCAATCAGATCTGTACTTGCACGCATTTATGATGCATGTACAAAAGTCGTCTTTATAACATGCATTACACTCTCGGCAATTAACAATTTTTTCTGGATGAAATTTGATACATCTCTGGGGACAGCAAGTGTGGAAGTATCTTGATTTATAAATCTTGAAGGTTCGCAATTCTGGTGGTGGTAGTTGTTTTGTCTTGCATTTGCAGTAACAAGATCCGAAGAATTCACATTTTCTACAAGCTAATCCGTCTACCATCCATCTTCCTATATCGGTACATTTTTGTTCACAACAATAGCGTGGTTTGTACTCGTCTTTTTTGTTTTCCATGTTGACGCTTCTAAGTTTAGCCAAGAAATGAAGGTGTATAGTGTAGGATAGCATGTTTTATAGACTAGAAAAGTGGTGGGGGTAATCTCAAGGTCATCCAAATGGAGTTTTAAAAAAGAACATCTTACAAGTGTAAGATGTATTTATTTAAGATAGTGAGTTTTCATCCTCTTTTTCTTTCTTTATATCTTGTTTGTATTTTTTTTTTCTTCTTTAGCCATAGCAATGAGATCTTCAGTGGATAGTGGATGTACTTCAGGAAATTTTAGAATTAATTTTGGTTGGAATCCTTCTTTAGTCAATACTTGAAGATCGGACGTCATTTGTTCTACACTTTGATAGTCTTTTCCGTAGATTTTTCCATTGAATTCAATCATCATTCTGTACAACATGGTAGTGGTAGTTGTTTTCGCTGCGTCAGTTGGGAAGCAAATGATGATTCTGTTTAGGTTACGCGTTCCTTTTATAGATGCTACAGCGACCACTCAATATTATTCAACATCAGTAATATTTCTGGAACTTAACATTACTTTGAGTAGATGGTGTTGTAGTTGAAGGTTGTGTGGAAACAAATACTTCTTCATTGCAGAATTTTTGTTTAGGAAACATCCTCATGTTGTTAGCGTAAACATCAATATTTAAACGATAACCACCGGCAAGTAACACTCGCAATTCATTAGTAAAATCGTCGAGTTCTTCAAAAGTTGTGATGGTGGTGGTATCATATGATGCACACTTAACCTTAAGAGACATGTTGTTATTCGTAATAACTGAAAAGCCAACAGAGATGTGTACAGCACGAAAGGTAGTCGTAGACTGATGAGATCCTCAAGAAAATTACGGCCTTTATATACCCTCGAAACTAGGTCAAGGTCACCCAAACGTGTTTTTAAAAAAGCAACATATCGATAGTGCAGAAACACTATCGATATGTTGCCTTTTCTTATTTTTTTTTATTTTTATTTTTTATTTATTTATAATCAGTTACACACATGTACAACAGTATATATAAACTACAGATTAGTTGCTAGTAGGCATAACATGAAGTGTAAGTTCAGTAGAGTTGCTTCCGCTAGGACCGTGAGATGCTAAGTAGAGTGCGCCGGGGTGAATCAGTCGTAAATCTTCATTCTGCAGCAGTTGAACGAAGCGTTTGGGAAGAAATACTTGAAATTTTGGTTCATCACCAGGTGTGTAGGGTGCTTCACTTAGTGTGCAATTGATAGCGTCTCCAATTGATGTTTCCATTTTCTTAATAGTGTGAATAATATAATGTTTCTCTTCCTTCAATTCTGAACATTTTTTTGTCGGTAGTATAGTAGATTTAGAATGTTTGTTGAATTGATCAACAAGCGATTGTAGAAAATTTTGTGACGCCATTATCTTCTTCTTGCTATTGTTCGTCTTCTTCTTCTTGTGTTTGCGCGTCAGAGGTGTTGACTCCCCGGAGGTTCGAGTAATACTGATGCATTGTCATAGTGCCGCTCTCGCTTTTATACCCTTCGTTTCCCCCACCACTTTGCTGGAGATAGGTATTCAAACGATATGCGTTCTTTAAAGCACATTGTGACTATCGATGTTTAAAGTTTTTAGATGAAATACAGATGTTAGCAAAGTAGCAATAAAAATCTTTCTCCATTTCCACATTTATCACTTTATGGTCTGTATATGCTTGTATCCAATTAGCTTTTTCCAATCCTCTTGTAAAAATAGTTTTGAACTCTTTGCAAAAATGATTTATAATGTGTGGCATCATATTGTAGGTTATAAAACCTTCATCCCATCTTAGATTATGAAAATTTTTCATCAACCATTTGTTTGTTACTTTAGCTTTGGTTGTTAATCTGTTGAATGGCAAAGGAGGCATGAATAAAAAGTGATAAACAACAGATGTTATCATATCTAGTACCACTAACTCTTTGATTATAAAATTTCCATCATTACCACGGAATGCCTGAAACTCTATGATACCTCGCTTTACTTCCATTATTTCCGTCTTCTTAGAGAATGAAACTCGTTTATCCATGATGACGTTTAGTAGACAACTGGTATGTCAATGCAGATTGGCAGCCTTTTATACTCCAATATTCTTCTTCTTCTTATTTACAATATTCTTTGTCTGTTTAATTTGTTGTTGATTGTTGATTGTTGAAACGTGATTCGTTTTCCTTGTTTTCTTGCTTTTCTTCTTCATCTAAATTAAAGTTGGTTTGATTGTGGTGTAACTGTCTCCACATCTCTACTTCATGCGGTATCCTATTGAAGATTGAAGTATCTACTGGACCGTATAGGATTGGAATATATGGTTGTCTATCCAATGCATCAATTAAATAGTCTTTGATAATTGTACTTGAGAATATTAGCTGTTTTAAATATCTTGTTATAGGACCAGTAGCACAAGTTAAAGCGTAAAACTCTTCTTTTGTCAAATGTATTTTTATATTATATTTAGTTAAATCTCTAAATCGAACTAGTTGTTGACCACGTTGTTTAACAATATCGATTTCAATATTTGATTCGAACAAACCTAGTTTTGTTTTTCTTCCAAACGTATTGTTACTCAAATAGCACTCCAAAAGATGTATATGTTTCATAAAAGATTCCCAAGAAGATTCAGTAAAGGTTACCATTTTAGATCCGTGATTCAAAATAACAGTTGGAGAGTAATCCAATGATTTCATTACTCCAGCAGACACAGTCTTTGTTATACAAGAAGAAATAGGATAAAATATTCGAAGAAATACTTCCGTTAAGATGTTGGCGGGAATGTTTTCTTCAATTTTCCTTTTCTTTGTTTCTTTTTCAACTTCCTCTTCTTCTTCTGTCTTCTTCTGTTTAAACTTGAGGAACTCATCCATTTCCTGTTCAACTTGTCTTTCTATATCCAAACTATTGTCAGCCATAAGAGGTGTAGTTTCTTCATTAGCACTTGATGTAGTAGAACTCATCTTGCGGACGATGTTACCCATACGACAATCAAAGATAAAATGAATTTCCAGCTCTTCTTTCTCGCTTTTATACTCGCAGATGACCTAGATATTGTTAATCTTTTGTAAAAACCTTACAAATCGTGCAGATGTTGTATTAATCCTTCTTAAAGTACATTCTTCACAATTCCTGTCAGCGGTGTATAAGTAACTATTTTATCATGTAGAATTAAACAGTATGCTGAAGTTCCATCTGGTATTTTATCTTCAAATTCCATTTCAACTTTTATATCTACACTTGAAGATTTTACGGATTCATTTTGCTTTGAACAATCGATTACAACAATTGGAGCTTTTGAATAAAATTGTTCTGGTGATAGTAGTGGTGTATTTGTCTTACCATAATATGACGATTGAAATCTTGCATACATGTCATATAGAATAGAATAACGTTTCTTGTCAAATGAAACATTTAAACTGTCATATGGAAAAAACTGAGAGTTTAGAAAAACTTTGCAATTCTTTATCTTGCAATGGTCAAATTGACCAGCGTGTGCAGTTATAACATCTTTTCGTTTAGTCTGAAAACCGACTATTATG